>OX637264.1:840288-1440288 GCA_951799465.1 Leptophobia aripa | reverse complement strand
AGGCGATCTAACGTAATAAGCCATTTTGTGTAATCATAGAGGCACCGTAATGTTGGGGATAGCAAAACGTTTACGAAGATCTAATACATGATAAAAAGAGAAATAGTTATATGGCAAAATTATATACTGAATGTATCAAAGTATAATAATTTAATTCATCATTTTGTACGTACTACGACAGTTTCTAAGGAATACATTGTTCGATCACAGATCAGTAGGTTTGATTTTAATTAAATTACCTTGATTAGATCATTTGATACTAAATACATAGCAATCGCTGATACTTAAGTAAAATTTATTTAATTATTGAAATTATATTATATACAGTATAAACTCCATCTAACGTCAATCGGTTTTGGTTGGCTTAGCATGTATTCTATAGAATGATTTTTCTTCTCTCCATTTATCGACGTCACTCAATGGCCGGCAATGTCGTTATATAGAGTTCACACTGTATTTACATACTCTATTTTAATAAAGCTTTTATAGATTGTGCTCAATACGCAGCCAATACAAAAATATTTTTTTGATTAATTTCCCCTGTGGTAGATTGTTACTGTACTAACATATATACCTCAAAGCGTTTAAATTTTGTTCCTATTTCAACGATACGGGTCACCGAGCGTCGGCAGAATCAATTTAATTAAAATGTCGAAGCGGCCAATGCACCTAAAACGATGAATGCACAAAATTACTTTGTGCCCGTCACAATACCGATGCAAATTGTATTGACCGTTTATGTTCAAATACTTATAGCATTGCGTAATAATAAAGCTCTAATATTAAAAAATTCTCGTATATAGCATCTTTTTTTCTAAATAAAAGGATTTCAAATTATTTTTCTACAATAAATATAACAATGCGTGGTTTGTCAAGCAAATCAACTTTGCGTTAGTCACCGAGATTTTTAAACGTTTGGAATGAATCATAATCGAATTTAAAAATCGAATTTCATTTCAAACTCTTTTGTCGTTGGTCAAAAATCATCCTGGCCGGAAATTCGGCCATGTTTATTTTACGTAGTAAGAGCGAATTGTGAAATTTAAAAATCGAATTCTACTTAATTACACATATAAAAATAGTATATAATATAAGCACAAGCCCAGATGGTATAGTTCGCGGAAGTAAGTTTGCGATGAGAAGTTTGTATCGTCAGAAAATGCAATTCCATAGTTTCTCTATGTTGCGGAACGAAGAAATTGTATTACAAAAATTATATTATCCTCCCCGTTCGGGTTCTTTGCACAAAGTAAAATATTGTCGTTGGCTAAAGGAATTCTTTTAATGCTCAAGTTTAATTCTAGTAGAGAAATGCCTGAATGAAATATTTACGACACTTGCGACTGTTTTAGTGGAAAAGAACATACATCGTACAAGCAGGTGATATATATAGTACAAGAAAACTTGTATTGAACATTGTACAATATTAAATGGTCTCCCAGTATTGTTAATAGTAATATGAATACAGTGTGAGGTTTAGAAATAAACTAAAACAGGTTTCGCTCTTTGAAAATACCGATGGCATGTCATTACTATAGAAATTCTAAACATCATATAATATTCCCAAAGCATGTTTCATAAAATCTATATAAAAAATACTTTGTTTAATGCCATAGACCGAATTTAGAATTGCCGGTTGGGAAGCGCAAGTTAAGGTCAACGGTCGGCTACGTATGAGAACCAAGATAAATATTTGAATTTCAACACTTAATACTCCCATATGGAAATTGATTATGAAGTGTTCGGGCAAGTGTTTATGTAAGGGATTCTGGGTCGAGTTAGTGCGCTCGCGCATATGTCGAGATTTATATGAAATGTGAAATATTGCATCAGCTGCGTACCTTTACAGGAAGCGAGTTATATTATTCCACACTTGTTTACAAGTACGAGAGAGTAAGTTACTGCAGAGATTTAAAAGTAATTTAATAGACTATAGAGTGTTATTAACAATGCTAACTAAGTGTCCTGTCTGAATTTTATTCTAAATTCAAACAATAGTAATAGCAAAAGAATATAAAAATAGGTTTTCCTTAAATAGATAATAAATGGAAGATTCAGAGACAAGTTCATGCGCGAACTGTCAGTGTCATCTGTCAATTGTACTTCAACTCAGACAACAAAAAGGTTTTGCGCGGCGACTCTTTTCCTCTCTTAATTAGATGACTAGATTACTCTAGTCGCTTGTCTTACATTGATGTGGGTGTCAAAAAGTGCATTCCTGCTTGGAATTCTTGTATAACCTGTCATAGACAACCTAACCTACGCATAGCACTGATTAGCGAGTCATTAATTTTCGTATTGCGATATTCTACCAATTAGTACATTGTTAAGTTACTTTGTATTGAATATGTGCCGTTAACGAATGCACTGAAGGCGTTAAGTTAATTAGCCAAATGGGAACGGGACGCACGAGCCGGAAGAGAAGCAAACAATCCCATACTTTAGTAGATTAAATGTAGTGTTTTACAAATAAATGCTTAATATAATACAGCTTTAATAGGGTATTAATACATTTAATTTGTTGGTTTGCAAACAAGAAGTACTTCAGCAAATACTGTTACATGATTTATATTTATGAATGAACGGTGTAGTAGATGAATTCATAAAGCCTTTTCACATTTAGATGACCTTACAAAAGGCATTCAAATCGCAAAAGCTCGTGGCTTAAGCTTGCATTGCTATTGTTATGAAAATATCGATCTTTTCACCCATTTATGTACTAAGGTCTTTGGAATCAGGCAATTTGGCTTATCGGCATTGTACATATTTTAATGATAATATCACGGCCATAAATATTAATGCAACGAATAACAATTCCATGTGAAATTCATAGATAACAATTTGGCATAAAATATAACTTCGTATATTTAATTATTTTTGACTTCATTTTGTTTGGTGTTTACTATGAATGTTTAAAGGTTAGTAGACGGGAAATAAGTGAAATAGGACAAAAGACAATGTACTCGCTCTGTAGTGCTTAATATTAAATCGTGGGAAGAGATCGCTTTTTAGCGATAAGGCCGCCCGTTGCTCTTATATGTACTGACATCTATTAACATTATTTACTTCATCTGTTCTTGTGCAACAAAATATGAATGAATAAATAATAATAAAGACTTTTATTGTGAGGTTAATTAGGAGAGAGACAAAGGATTACGATTATATATAAATTTTATACATCGGATGAAAGCAATATGGGTTGTACATTAAGTCTTCTTACTACACTTTTCATTTGTTTTTATAAATCCTTCGTATGGGGACCCATCACATGAACTGGCCACGACATCTGTACGACTAAGAATGCATTTAACCACTTGTAAATTAAAGAAGGTAACTTCAATATTCAATTATTAATATATATATATATATATATATATATATATATATATATATATAAATATATATATTATCAAATTCGTAAAAAGTATCGGAACTAGTGTAGATTCGGTTTAACAAGATGTATGAGAGATTTTCTAATGATATTTGAATTTTATATGAAATTAGTTGGCCGTAGAATAAATATAAATTAAACGACAGCGTGGGAGACGGCTTAGTGGTCGGTCTGCCCACAGTCAGATACCAGATTATTCATCGTTATTTATCATAATGGTATATTATACAATAATAAATACATTTGCGATTTTTACCAATGAATAATATGGAAATTAATAATTAAAATAAAACAAAAGCACAAAACTAAAACAAATTTAAACAGTTTAATTCTTGTGGCAGAATACTACTGGCACTTCCTCGCTGTAACGCGATGCTTATTCTGAGCGAGAAAAGCACCAACTCTTGGATCATCGATACTAACTACCAGGTGCCTACTTAAGCGCCTTACACTTGAACCCCAGGGTTCTAAATTCTCTACTCCAAAAAAAAATTTAAATTAATTAAGTGATACATGCTTGTTCTCATCTTGGGGAAGACGTAGTTTTTATTAAATTTATGGTCCTAAACTACTATTTAGGACCATAGGTTTATAACACAGTTGCCATTCATTTTTTCATCATAAATATTGAACACGTTTAGAACCTTTAAAAGCTCTTTTGTATGCAAAACATCTTTCATTAAGTCATACTGACTTGGTACTTCCGATTGCGTAATTAAGTATTTGATTCAAGGTTAGAGGTATCTGAAGAATGCACGTATGCATATCAACAATTCCAATCGGTTGCATCGTGTGAATACTAAAATTATGGAAATTTAAAGCTACATGTTAATTAATTATCGGTACAATCTATACATTTGTTAATATTAAGATTCGACATGTTTTTTTATATAGAAGAGAAGGCAGGTAGAAGGCACACCATAAAGGTGAATTGGCCACCCATATTCACGTGGCTGGGAGCTCGTCAGTGCGTTGCCTTTTAGGAAGTGGTTCACAGTAGTTTAAACACTCCCACCACCAGTCGCCATTACGTTCAATAATTTATAAGTATTAATAGATATAAAAAAATCAACGCAACAACAAATAAATAAAGAGAAAATATTGAAATTCCAGTGTAAACTCCATGTAACGTCACTGGATTTAAAGGCAACCTCTAAAGCGACGAAATGGTTTTGGTTGGTTTAGTTTGTATTCTAATTCTGACTTATCTTCTCGATAACTAAACTAAAAAAACTATAGCGCCATGTAACTGTGTAGTCCCGTCAGTGTCGTTATATAGAGTACACTGTATATGATTGTAATTGAAACATTTGGGTATTATCATTTGTTAACTTGCTACCAACTAGTTGTAATGTGCGGGCGTGGCTCTAATTGATGCGTTTATGGAACGGATTTTACACAAGAATTATCTCTGTACTAATTTCGTATAAATTAGCCACATTTAAAACTTTAACAGGATTCTTTGTTCAAAGAGATGGTCTATTTTTGTATACACGCATAGCAGTTAACACGTAAGAATGAAATCGCCAAAAAATATTTCCGAAGTTGTACGTACCGCTCATAAAGTTAACTAACTATACCTAGTTTGCTGGATTTTTTCCGATTTTTTTTTAAATTTTATATTTCTGTGCAATACGTCCGTTAAACCACAGGAATATTAGGCCTTAATAAAGTTATTTAAATTAAACCCTTTAAAAACAGTGTCCTTAACTCAAAAATCATCGTATAAGATGATTACTTTTAATTTGTACTAACTATAAAAACATTTAAAAAAATAGACCATGACCATACTAAAAGTCTTCTTTATTCCAAAACCAAGAGACACATTACAACATGTACTTACTATATTCTATTCTAATTTACAATGTAATTATTACCTTTAAACACCGGTAAATCCAGTACCATACGCATCTCTGATTGGCTATAGTGATTGCCGGAAATACTCGCAATTTACGTTTCAAATTAATAATTTAAATGGGGATTATCAATATTAATAATAATAGTAGCCTTTATTCGGAACATACACTACTAACAATTTACATTACACAATCTCACTCGCGTATATGCTGCTTATTCACTTCTTGCATGTCAAACGGACCTACCAATCGGCAAAGACCTTCCATTCCGATCTGTCCTGAGCCACTCTGTTCCACAATACGCCAGCCACATTTCGAACGTCATTATCCGAACATTTCCGCGGTCGGCACCTTTTTCTCGGAAGAGAGAGAGAGAGAAAAAATAACCTATTGTTTTTCAATTGGTTATACAAATTAATTAAATTTAATTATTGCTTATTTTCTTGTTTTTTTCTTCTTACCTCTTAAAATATCTATTCTTATAACTGTATCTTGTGATGTATCTCTGTCTATCTGTATATGTTTCCCTTATAAATAAATAAATAAAACCGGAAAACACTTAAGTTCTTTAAAGATCGGTAAATTTAAAGGCTTTAAATAACACTTTATAGTAACACTTACATTCTCAATATGAAATATGTAAAGAGTTGTTCATCAATGAATGTGTATTGTGTTGTAATAGGGCATTGTCAACAGAATGAGAAGCAAGTTTTGATCGGTCACGTAGCCATGTTGTAATTCTTGTTTCCTACCCTCGCATCGGAATGCAATATAAAAGTTATCGTAAGATCGGCACGCGTCACGCGAACTTATGACCTCAACAGAAAGTTTATTGCTTTTTGTTTCTATAATTTTTGTAACCCATGTTATTATAACTTATTTTGATGGTTATAATTTCAGTATTCGAAATTTAAATTTTACCCATCTATTATTCTAAGACTAAGATTGAAAAATATTAAAACATAAAGAAGCCTTAACGTAAACCTTAACTTCGACTCGGAAAGCTTGTCAATTTTTGTAGACATTTCTAATTTAACTTTTCAACTGCGAACTTCCTTTAACTTTCGCGTTATAACTTCTTGGTATATTCCCAGCTTAATGAAGATTAGTTAGGTATTACAAATAGTTTAATCTATAAACCTTGAATGCATTTCAAAGATTACTCAGGATATAATTTTTCATATTATACCAGTTTCCTGATCAATATATATTTCTTCTTATTACAAGTATTATAAAAGAATCGATTCTCTTAAAAAACATAAATCGAAGTCACTTATAAGATAATATAATTTTATTTAGAATATAATTTTACAAACAATTCAATTAAATTGTCACATTAGAAATAGTTGATTAATTTAAAAAAAAAATATTAAAAATTATTGTTACTAACACAAATGTATGGACTTTTTGTTGTCTGAAATAAAGAAATTATTATTATTATAAATAAAAATAAAAGCAAAGTTGCCCCGAAGACATCGCTTAACACTTTATATCTATAGTTCTATTTATTTATGATTAGAAATAATGGTCCATTGCGTTACTATTGAACTGGTCGACATATTATTAATGTTTGATTCTTAACATAACACGCTCCTGATTTTCGGCGCAGTTCAGCCGCGCCTAATGACCCTTATTAATCTTTTTTTAACTGTACCAGAATGTGACATTTTTTTGACAGGCCTAAAAATTACTGGTCGTATATAAGCGGTTATTAAATTATTAGGTATTAATTTTGTGTGTTTGGCTTCAATCGTAATATTCTTAAATTATTAACAAGTTGAGACTGGAGGCATTCGATAATATAACTATGTTACGTTAGCTTAAAATTTAGCAGGGAAAATGGGAGTCTAATTAACGCGGGAGAGACATGAAATGGTTTATACGCGTCGTGTACATTCATCTTTTAGACGTGACATGAAAGAATTATGTAAGGGACACGTCATCCGGAGGCTTATTATACTTAGTTTGAATTTCCTAACTATAATGCAAGGGTGAAATGGGTATGTAATGAAGTTATTTGTAATATTAAACTTTTTATGTGCAGTTTGCTTCTTTGTCTATAAAAAATGTCAAACTGTTATATGTTAACTTGATGTGGACGATCATTAAAGGTTTCTTTACGTGTACGACTCGCGTAATCCATTGACAATAGAAATGTTTTATGTAAATATATGTTTTTCATACTAGTAAAATCGATGCACATTCTGTGGCAACTTTTAACTTTATCTGTGGTCCTATCAGTATTCCAACGTTTTTCATTTGTTTGACATGTACGCGGCCGTTGATTACAATTAATTTGTCAAATTAAAAGCAGACATGCCAATCCGCTTAAAAAAGTATCTTGTCGATTCTCATTAAAAAAATATAGGTCAATTAATAAAATTCAGCAAATGTAATGTTTAATTGGATTCTCGACTTTAAAATTCTAAAAATAAATTTCGATATCTGGCATCTATTAATTATTTATTCATGGAGCACTCTGCATCTGTTGAACGAGTGAAAACTCGAGGGAAACTACCACTTCTATTTATACTCTGTAGATGCCAGTCAATTATCAGATGTAATCGAAATAAATTTCCGAAAATAGGAATTTCATATAAGCTTGCCTTTAAGTGAACACTGGCTGTTCTTTTAGGTATCAAGATTTAGTGAATATAGATAATATAGAGTTTTTTATATAAATTATTAAGACATTTAATGTATAATAGTTAATTAGTGTTCTATGAGACAAGAATTTTATAGAATTCCTTGCCACCTTCGCTTTTTTTAAACAAAGCCTCTATAATCATTACATAAATCATTTACAACTAATCAAATACTAAAGACGCATTTTTTTTCTTTTTAAATTAGTTAAATTACATATGTCTTGCGTCGATAACTCATGTCTGAGCGTCGTGGTCAACAGCATAGCACCTGGCGTGTCCAATGGTGGAAAAATCCAACACATCTCTCTCTGTGGTGTAGGGTTTTGAGAACGACGAGCCCGTCTCTTGATGACAGATGGACCCAATCTGTTTGCTGAGTGTCCTTCCCAAGTCGCCTTTGCTCATTGTGTGGCCGAAATAGGAGGTAATGCGTTATCGAAATATTTAAATATGGAGGTGGTTTAAACAATGTAACGCCGAGTCATGCGACAAACAGATATGACATATATTAAAGATTGTCTCGCTCGTACGTTAAATTCAAAAGCATGCAATGTCTTACTTCCAATTTGCACCCTCTGAATTTTCATTCAGACCTGTCTCTTATGTCGGGTATGCTGAATTATAAAGGGAAACAAAACACGCGCGCTTACGTCACAGCTTTTGTTCGTTTGTGAATAAAATAGCGAAGTCCTTTAATGCGATTAGTTTGAAATTGTTGCATATAACGAATATTAAATATATTTGAAATTTCAGCCACAATCTCTAGTATTTAATAATTTTTTCCACCTCTATTAAGCATAGTTAAACATATAGTTTTTGTTTTGAGGTGTATTTTGTTCAAACTAGCACGCGGACATACGCCTTATTATGCTTAAGCCTTAAGCCTTTCAACGGCTGCTTTGTCTACCCTTAAAGAAGGATATATTCCTCCATTTACGTTACGTTCTCTACTGGGACTTTCACAAGGCAATTCCCGTTATAAAATGCCTCGCAAAGTCAACTTAAAGGTCGTTTAGTCGATCGGAAGTCTATCTTACGTTCAGTAAGATATTTAATTTGCTGGTTTCATTTTAAACCGGATACACGAAATTAAATTTCCTTTGCTACAACGTTCAAGAAAATAAATAATTCGCTTTGATATATAATTTGAATTCTTATATATTAAGATTTTTGTTGATTAGAAACAGATGTTTATCTAGAAAATTCAATGGATATTATAACTGGATTAAATTCATACTTCGGGTGGTGATTTCTAGAATGTATACTTTATATACTAAGGAAACAATTCCAATTAAAGTTTTCTTAGTGAATTACGGGGAAACGTCAGCGGAATTTCTTTAGAGCTGGCGGATATTTTATGAAGCTTTCGACGCTCTTTTAATACTCTGGGCATATTAAAAAATGGAATTCATTTGTTTTGCATTTACGGTGCCAAACCTTTGTGTATTTTTGAACTCATATTTGGAATGTTAATTGCGTAAATCGCTTCGGTGGTTCAGTGGTATACTCAATTACTGTAACTCATATGAAGAATATGATCGCCTCTTCCCATAAACAAACTTTACCATAAATAAAAAACCATATAATAAAAAACTATGTATTTTATTTAAATTGGTTTTAACGAACATGATAAGCATTCGATTAATCAAGACTCTCCAACATACATATATAGAATGAAAATAAAACACGCCGTCACTTCATTAAGTTTTAAAACTCAGATCCAACTGAAACGAGTCTAGACAATATATCCCAGCCAGACTATTTGACTATGTAGGTTAGTAAACTTGGCAAGTAATGTACAAGTAAATAAACTTCGACGTCTCGCATTTCAGTGACTTCAAAAAGCGGTGATCCAAGCTTACATCCGAGCTGAGAGATTTGGTTGCAAACGCCATTTTCTTGTATACTTGTAAAAATATACATATTTTTTATTTTATATTAATATACCACATAGAAATATAAAACAAAATATTTATTAAGTGATAATCTACTTAGTTTTTGGAGAACGCGCTCTCTCTCTTATTTATCTTAAAAAATACAAAAAATCAATGAATTATACAAAAAAAAATACATAAAAGAAGTTCCAGTAGGTACCAGTTACTGAAATGAGAATTCAAAGTCAAATCATTTTATTCAGTAAAATGCATAGTTCATAAACCATTTTGAATCGTCTTTAATATACTTGTTCGTTCGAAAACAAGGTAAGAAGAAGCAGGCAAGAACCTCCGATTGTATCAGCAATGAATCGTGTACGTTAAAAAATGGCTAAAGAGCTCAATTTGAAAAGGCCGACAGCACACGAGCTCCCAGCTACATGAGTATGGGCGACGACTCCACCTTTACGGGAAACGAGAACCAAACGAGCAGGAGGCTGCTCGTTTTCACAAAATTATCAAAATGCACATATCCAGATTTTAATTATCTTAGCTAGAAGTAAGTAGATCGGTCTAAGAAGATACACAAGAAACTCAGCATTCTGCATATTTCCATATACAGGTTTTCAATTCTTGTATGTGTTCAAGTTCCTTGGAATTCGACACCTAGACACAAGACAATATAAACTTGTGTTGTGTTATCCAAAATTTGGCTTAAAATTCACACGTGATGTTCGTAACTCTGACAGTCAGAGGTCAAAGGTCAGATAGATCGATTTTATGCGAATGTCGCCTTTGCCTTTAGGCTATTTGTATCTATTAATAATATAAAATAAATGTTTTTTAATAACAAATAAACAATTGGATATCTGAGATTTAGATTGTATTAAAAATAATATAATTTTACTTGTAAAATAAAATGGTAAAACTTAAAAAAAAAAATACTTTTAATTTCTCATTTTCCAAGCAAATATTCTCATGAAAGGCGAAATTATAGAAGAATAAGTCTCACGTTCGCAATAACTACGAAAGCCTTCCGCCCACGCTAAGCAAACATCCGTAAAAAGCAGACCGAAATTACTTTGCAGTTTTTTCAGATGTTTCTCGTACAATCTCACCATAGGAAATTAATATTGCGGTTTCTTGCCTTTATAAGTCTTATGTTGGCTTTATTTTGTTTAAGTATATTCGGGATATGGGTCCTTAAATCAAGACGCCTTTAAATTCGATTTGTATTATTTATTAACTTAATTCAGCGTACTTTTTTACTTACACTTTGCACAGAATTAGTAAAATATTGTTACTACATATGAGAGCAACGGGCGGCCATATCTCTAATAAGCGATTGTATAATAACCTTAAACTGTGCATACTTCGTTAAATATTATTTCAATGTTATTTATTGAAATATGGTGGTAATAAAAAGCATACTTAAATCAATAGAGTTTCGTGACAATGGCCATTAAAACTGGCAAACAACCAGCTATTTGTTATTTTTCATTTTTGTATTAATTATACAAATACATGCAATCATACTAGTATTTATGTGTAATGTTATAGACATACTGCGAAGCACAACACAATATTTATTTACTAAGGATATCTTACAATTTACTTATAAAAAATATATAAATAAAATACAATACAATATAATTAATTATTCCTGTTGTATGTATAAACCTGACTCCATTAAATTTGAGATATATATTTAATTATTACATCAATTCTATATGTGATTATTGCATGACATGAGAGAAATTATAACAAAAGAAAGTTATACGTGACCAATGACAAAAGGAATAAAAAATAGTTTACACATAAAGAAGTTTAAGTCTTGTGACTGAACACAGAGATAAAATTAAATAATTAAGAACTAATTATAATAATATTACAAAGAATAAAATCAATATTTAAAAATTTATAAAGTTGATTGATGGTTGATGTTTAATCGACTTAAAAAAGAAACACGAAAAAGGACCCTCAACCAGCACGAGTTTGGGGTTTGTGGGGTTAACATATCAATTGTTTCGTCAAATTTTACACTCTGTTGAATAAAGTAACACTTAGCTATTTATAAAGTAAATAACGAATGTACAGTCGAAGCTTCTGAAATCAGACTTCAGACACCATTGCTATGTTGCTATTTCCAATCTAAAGGCGCCGAGCCTTCATTTACATAACGTCCCGTTTACAAATGAAACCGGAACAGGTTTGGTAAAACAACGCTTAACAATGTTCGTTACCGAATGTCAGTGTTCGGAACTATGGGAATGGAAAACGAGCAAAAACCTCCCTCGAACGGCAGCCATTTGTCGAGTCACGCAACGGATTGACCGATTTAGAATTAACCTAGTTTCGGTTCTTGTCATATAACTTTTTGAAAAGGGTACAATCATTAACTGTATTATATAGATATATAGGCAAGTCTGTTATAGAGACTCTTATGAGCATGGTAATATATTTTTTAATTTCTGTACGTACTTAGAAATGTGTATGTTTTCTTTAAATTATGAATTAATACTAATCATTTAATGCAAATGAAAAATCTGGCTAGATTTTTATGTGAAATCTTTCAAAAGCGTACCACTTCCTAAAAGGCCGGCAACGCGCTTACGAGCTCCCAGCCGCGTGAGTGTCTATAGGCGGCGACTTCACCTTTATGGTGGGTCTCCTGCTCGTTTGCCCCTCTTCTATAAAAAAAAATAGATAGAGAACTATGGCATAGAGTTTTACAAGTTGTTTTGGTTTGTATCCTGGCCGGTGATAAGACCTTTTGACAAAATGTAGTATATTCGAAGCACTAAAGCACCAAATAAAAGATTTAAATATAATATAATATTGGAAATTATACAGTAAAAAGAAACCTGAGTTTAAAAAAATATAGTTACACAATCGCCACACGGGAATAAAGTTTCAGAATTTTAGCTATGTTATCAACCAAAGCGTAAAACCTATACGATTGCTAAAAATAATTGTGTATTGCAGGTGTAATTTTTAATTCACACAACTGTTAGTTGCCTAGTTATTTAACAATAGACATTTAACGCATGTTTTTATAATGAAAAGTTCACACTGACATCGAATATAAACACGAAATTGGAATACCAAACAAAAGAACCATAAATTATGTTAAAAACTTCTTGAACGCATGAATTTCGAAGTATCCATAGACATTGTAAAATGTGTTTAAAATTCGAATGAATATTCTTGCATTGTTATACATTTTGTATTCCTAATTTACTTTCTGTGTATTTGATATAATCAACGGATCCATAGACAATATTCCAAAATGTATTTCAAATACGAATTAATATTCTTGTCTGAAATCTGCTCTGCATAACAATCTTTTTAAAAATAGAATTCATTACATATGAAGATGATAATTATTGATGCGAGATTCTTTTTTTGAATCTACATTCAACCGTATGTTTAAGACCAAAACTATGCCTCATAAAATGTATTATACAAAATTATATACGACTATATATAATGTCAAAACAAAAATCCGATGTATAACCACAACAACCATTTTCAATTTTGTCCCTTGTTAACCAACATTATTTCGTTCGTAAAACTTCGCTTAGCTTAGATACTTTTTATCACGTTTCCTGTAACAACCCGTCATTTACAAAGCCCTCGACAGCGAAAATGGACTTTTTATAGACTCGCCTCCTTCACACATACGTGTCGTCAGCCGGTTACAACCGAGCACTGTGTATTGAGCAGAAAACACTTTTTTATAAGATTATCTATTGTATCATTGGCACATTATTAAAACGAGTTCGTCTAGTCTGTTAATCGAGGAAAAACACAACTTCAGTCTATATGAAATCCTCTTATAACTGGAGTACGAAACGGCTTGACTGAAATTTTTGACTTTATAATATTTATAAGGCCAAATTCATACCCTTTTATATATTGTACATATTATTTTTTACAACAAAACAGTAAAAATAAATATCATATAATTATCGCCTTAGTAATAATCCCAATTTGCAAAGAGCTTTAGGATATTTCAAAGTAACAAGATAGCATTTGTAATTAAAAGTATGGCAAGGCAATGCTTGACGGCTGATAGTACGTAGATGTACAGTTAATCTAAATTCGGGTTAATTTCAAATTACTATAAAAAATACAAGTTCTATTCGTTAAAGTCAGGTTCTGTGTATGACTGCACAAAAAGATAGAATAAAAATACACACTAATAATTTGAAAATCGAATGATAATTGTAGTAGATCAATTGTCTAGTAGTGCGAAGAGTCGGCTTTCCTCTTCCTTATTAGCTGTCATCAATATCTTATAACTTTTCATCGCACCTTGCCGGTGGGTGTTTTCTTCGAAGGAATTCAGCTACATAACAAGGTTATATTTAAACACAATAAAAACAATTAAAAATTAAAGCTGCTCTCTCAATATCTCACAGCGTACATGTAAGTCTTTTTAGGTAAGAATTTCGACCGTCCATAGACAATTGTAACTTCAATTGTGTGTGTAGGGGTTAGGCTGTTATGTGTAAGTGTTACTAAGGGAATGGTAGAGGTATGAAGGTGAGCACTTATAGGGATTTGGGAAATATATTATTTTTTTCAATGCTTACTCAATACATATCTAAATTTTAAAATAAGATAAAACATATATTCCAAGTTAACGGTGTCTCTTAATAATTGATCAGTATTGCGGTAATTTCCTACTTTATGGTCTATTAAAAATCGAGTGCCGTGAGAAAGTTAGGCAACGATGTGCAGAACGATAAAAAGATCTCAATAGCTTCGTGCGCGTGGGAGATAAATATACTAAATTACATGTAAAGAAAATGTTATCACGGCAAATATTTGCTTCACCTGAGCAACTTAATATAACTGTCGTCAAAACTGAAGCATGAGGTTATTAAATGCAAACGTTTGAACACAGTTTGTCCACTAGAATGTACGTGTTACTTGTTTTTGTACAAAGTGTGTTTATTTGCAAGACATATATGTATGGTCGAATAAAAAGAGTACTTCCAGGCAATTGTCGTAAGGAGAAATAAAATAGCAAAGAATCTAATAAAGTCCAAGCGAAAACTATTACAGTACAAGAATATAAAAGTATTTTTAATATGTAATCATTTCTGTGGAGGATCTGCGACCAGTTGAAACCACTGTTGACTGGTCAGAACCAGTGGTTGAGAAGTTGTATATAGTCAAGAGAATTGCGTTAGCGCATTTCTGGATATGATGACGTCATTGTACCTGCGGATCATAGATGTCGCTACTCGTACATTTAGTTTTTTTTTCAAAATTATGATTTGGGGGATATAAAATACAATTCATAGTAAACTTCTTGTTACACAGATGCTGAATTAACTAACTTTAATCACATAGATCAATTTTTTTCGATCGATTTTATATAGCGTGTTTATCTGAGATGAACGGCCGAGAATGTGATCGTTTCAAACATCTAAGACTAACAATTCGAAGACTCAGTTGCCCCAATGACCCTACTATTAAACATGAAATGTGTATTGGTTATAACAAAACATCAAAATCACAAATCTTTGAACTGTTTCCAATATTTTCTCTAAATGCGTACAGCATACGTCTTTTTAAATATTTTTAAGGGATAATTGGTATTGGAGACCCCTGCCGTGCTCTGCGGCAACGTGACCTCTGACATGTGTATGCTCTCTGTAAACAGATAACATATTACAATTAATGAATCAGGATGCTGTGAAACGAATGTTATTTTCGGGACCATTAAATTATTAAATGATGATGATTTTTTCATTCAAGTATATGATTTGAAACTCCAATGGTCTATGAAGAATCTGTTTATTTTTCATTTTAAAGAAAAATACTTAAAGTAACTTCTGCCTAAAGTCAATTATCTTAGAGGTTTTCATTTTCTCGCGATGATAAACACAATTATAAAGTGTTCTAATTGTCTGTTAGGGTTCAAACACATAATGTTAGGGTTCTTACACTTTGCTTTTTAATATTTTTTTATAATGTATTATTAACTTAATGTTAAATATTAATTTATACATAGTGTCTCAAAGCAGCGCCAGCTTCAGCTGACCAACCCGAATGCAAATTTCTTATATAAATTATAACTATTTATATATATTATAATTATATAAGTTAAAATGTAATTTTTATCTCTATAAAATCTTCGGCACTCCAAAAAGCAAACGCAAACGTGCGATTAACATAAATTCACTGAATTCAAAGCGCCACGAAAATCTACAGGAATGAACCACTTTTAACTGTAGAGTTTTATTTATTTAAGTCCCCGCAAACGAACTTAAAAGTGAATATCATATTACGGACGCGTTAAGATTTTTGTCGGTATTCTAAAAACGGTTATTTCTTAAAAGCGCACACTCTATAATAGGCCGGCAACGCACTCCCGAGCTCCCAGCCACGTGAGTGTGTATGGGCGGCGTCTTTACCTTCATGGTGCCTCCTAGTTTGCCACCTGTTCTTTAAAAAAAAAAGAATCAAGATTTGCTTATAGGATCTAGGAGCCTATAAGCAAATCTTGATTCTTTTTGTATATGATAGATATTATGTGTTGTATATGAGAGATATGTCTTCATATACAATACTTAATTCTCCTAGTAGGGAATAGAGATTGCAGAAACCTATTTCTGCTGCGGTTCCAACTAAACCTTTAGAACTGGAGCTTTTAGAATAATTGCTGAAAGCTTCTCGTAATATCGCGGATAACTCACGTGATGAGCTGTTTGTAACTGACATAACATAACACATTTTTACACATTCACAGATTTACAATAATTTTTATTCTACTCATTTTTTAAAAATCATATGTTGTTTTAATAAATTACCAATTATATAAATAAACTATACCGTAAACCATACATCGATAAATTTAACTACGAGAATATCGAAATATGAACTTGACGATTCAGTTAAATGTTCAAAATTCTGATCCGTGTTCGATTTCCAGTTAACAATTATTTGTAGGTGTTAAAATACACTTTAAAAAGGCGGTTTATCGCTTGCGCCGTTCGTAACTATTTATATTAAAAATATAATATAACAGGCTAAAACACAAACTATGTACAGTGTACCGTTGTACAGTGTCGTTACACTGAAGTGAATGTCCATTTTATAGCGTTATAGAGAAGGGTCGTTAAATAGAGAAAATTAATATATGGAATACAAGCTAAACCAACCAAAGCAAAGATTTAGACGCTGTAGAGAGTTTATCGCTAAATCGAGTGATTACATGGAGTTTGTCCCAAATTCACCGTTAAGTCAAGTGTAGATTGTGTGTAAGAAGATTAGCAAATATTATTTCTACAACCAGAGATATTTTAATGCATCGATTCTCTTTCAAGAGAATTTAAATTCATTTTGCCTATCGAACTTTCTCATATTATCTCAAAATGTTAATGGTTTTAATTTATTACACTTGGCCAGTGAATGAGCGGTAAACACAAAAACCGGTATTGTCACTAAAACGTCTGTTAAGCAAGCGTTCCTTTTACGGTTATAAAAATAACCTATTGACCGGCACGTGCTTATTTAAGCTTAAACTTTATATACATCAAATATTCGTATATTGTATAACTTCAATTTTCATCAACATTCAAAACTCATATATTATTAATTTACACAAATATTATGTCGCATCTGCCTAAATTATTTATTCAGTACGGTAAGAACCAAAGACCTGCAACTAAAGACAACCATTCAAGTATAACTTAACATATTTCAAATATAATCGTCAGTAATAAAATTAATATTTTTTAATTAAAAGTTTTGTATTAAAACATCTTTAAACAAGAGAAAGGTATAAACATATTATAGATAAAAATAAAGAGACATCCTGATACATGTTCCACAGATAATATATTATATACAGTCATAAATACAAACAACAATACATGGGAAGAAAAGAAAACTAAACTAGACATAAAATCATATGCTTTCATAACAAGTAACAAATAATTTTCCGATAACCGTGCAGCAGAAGCTCTGAAAGCATGCTTAAATATAAATAAAGCACTATCTGCGATTAGAAAACGCCGTTAAGAATTCATAGAACTGTCAATTAAGTCCACTTTTATACAACTATATCAATTCAAGTAATCTGATGAGGCATTTGATGTGGACGGAAACGGAACAACTCAGTTCCAGAGATCCGAGCACCCGTTTATTTCAACTGCAGAGCTTTGTTGTTTAAGTGTTTGAATCGTCTAATTGGAATCTTGGAACTTTAAGTTTGCACCACTTCATTTTTAACGAACGAATACAAAAGATCCGCTAAATATGCGAATATTTACTGGAAGACGATAAGTGTATTGTAATTTAAATTACAGCTATATCATATATAGATTATCGATTGTAATAGACAAAAAGTATGGAAAATTTTCGTACAAATGCCTAAAAGGTATAGTTAAATTGCATTGAAAGTGTATGGGCGTCGACATAACCTTTCAGTTTAGCCTTCTGCTTGTTCGCATTTAATTAAAAGAAATACATGCCCACTTGATTACTGACTGGGACGAATGTCTCAAAACACTGAAGTCTTACAATTACGTTATAATAAATAAATAAGTCTGCAAAGTTTTATTTAAACATATTTCTACTGTTTTCCGAAGCACCTAGTTCTATTCTAGAAGACAATTAATCTTATATTTTCTTTTAAACATGATTATTATTGACCAGACCATGATTCATATTCTATTTATATATAGATTACTGTATTGTTCAATACGACCATCATAAATAATATTATATATTCCTAAGATGCGTAGCCGGAGGTACACTTATATATAAAAATTCTCTTCCTTTCCAAATTGATACAATGTATATAAATTTGTTGGTTAATTGGGCAACCACATCCATTAAACGTGGTTACGTGTTCCATAGGGAATGCTGAAAGCTATCGGCACCTGGCTCTGCACCAATTAATAGCACTTAACTGTTCCAAAGTCATTATTTAGTACACAAATTCGATACTATAAATTGACAGTTTTGCCAAGTTGTAACAATATATCTCTTTGTATGTTAGAATTATGTTTTTAAAGTAGAAGATTTTGTATGCCGAGATCACTTGAGCAGAACTGTCTGGGTAACCTTACGCTTATTCCAGCTAAATAAGCATCCACCGTTATAGACTTAATAGAAATTTCTAACCGAACAATAGCTACATTTTGTGACTTGATTCCATAGTTAATTTTAGTTTGAAGGAAGACTTAGGAAGTTATATCAGGAGACTGTAGACCATCCGCCATTCTGTGTGGAAAAGATATTAAAAATAGACGAAGAGAAGACGTGAAAAGGAAATAGATAGGTCATGATGTTTCAGAATGATAGGATGCAAAGCTATAGCATGTGTACCAGCAACTGGATGCTCAATTTGCATAACCGGACGTGTCACGAATAAAATGGAAATCAGCTAAAAGAGAAGCCGGCGCTAAACTGCGCTCATTATTGCATGCAGTTAATCCCACTGCTGTTAATGTGTTGTGACTTAACTATCTCAAGTCTCCGTATAATCCTGTTTACTTAGTATTTAAATATATTAAACGTATCGTTTTCTATACACATTAATCAATATTTTTACGAGAATAAGAAGTCTCTACTGTCAGTTGCTGTTTTGAATTAAAACACCCTTTGAATGCGCTTCTCTTCTTTCGAATTTTTTCCCTATTGCGTTGATTTTGTCCACAAGACATGACAAAAACAGATCGCTGTAGACATATTTTACAACAACATAGATTTGTTTTTCCTTTATATGCTGTATTAGCTTTACTTTGTGAGAATTAAAATAACAAACTCAAATTTCCAAGTACTGTTTGAACACCTTTTATGACAGTTAATTATAATCATTGCATAATGAATGAGCCTCGGGGGATCCTTCACGCCAACGTGCAACTTTGTGACACATCTTTACCGACCCTCCCCGAAGTTTATGAATTATGTATTCCGACTTTTCCACGTAAAACAAATTGCTATGTGACAAAATACTATTAAATCCTATGAATTGAATCATTCTTGGAAATATTGAATAATGTATTAGGGTATTAAGATCTGGAAGACTGGTTGCAAAGTATTTATATTATGGATATTGTGTTAGCTTCGTTTTTATTCGCTTTATTCTATTATCCGAGGTATGTTGGGACGCATTATTGTCTATTGTAATGATGGAGCAACGTCATTCTGGTACCCCAGGGAAAGTTAAAGAGAAGATTACTGATAAGATGACTATGATATAAGAGATGTGGCAGGAGTAATGTTTAACAGAGTGGTTCAAGAGAATACAGAATAGAAAAGGACCTTGCCGGTTGGCAAACAGATTTGCAGAAAGTAATAAAGTAAGAACAAGAATATGAGTAAATGTACTTTGTTGATGATCTGAATAAGGGCTATTATTATGACCTATGACAAAAAAGTTCATCGGGATAGTGATTTTTCCATTGAATGCTTTTATTTTTATTTTATTTTGTTTTCTTTTGATAAAAGGAATTTTGATAATATATTTAGTTAAGTCAGTTATGTGTGACCTCTTTGTTTTACTAGAATTTTTGTGTTAACAATGTTAAGGTAAGCTTACTGAATTATTAAGCTAAAAAAAGCCCAAGGATTCTTTCTTGATCTCTCTTAGTTTTTATAGAAGAGAGACACTAAGTCGTATTGGTTCGTAAATACCGTGGCGGGCAGCTTGTGCGGTAAGAAATGTCTCACGAAACGCTCAGTTGTAGAAAAAGTAAATACAAGATAATTGTCTGAGCCCTTCACAAGCCTAACATAATGTTATACGATAAATTTGTCACGATCTATATGCAAATAGTCCCCACACCCTTGAACATTGTCTTATTCCCTCATTTGTTGGAGGATAAGGATTTGTAAGACTTAACCCAATCCACTATCATTAGGTTGGTACCGCAAGCATTTCCAAATTAAACTCTTCGTTGTAATGTTATTATTTTGTACTGATTGAACTTTCTTATATGTGATCAAAACACATTTCAGAATTCACCGATATTTTTAAAGAGTAATACATATTTCTTGGTTAGCAGGTACTACAGTGACGAATTAATAAATTAAATTCCTCATTAAATATTGTATCGCACTAACTCTTTCTAAGTTAGCTTATTCAACTGTCAAAGTATATGAAAACATGGGTTTATGATGTCATCTGGGTGTGGGAATGTTCATGCGTCGAGTTAGAGAGAGACCACCGGGAGGATGCGGGAGAGGGTAAATTCAGCTGTAAATATATTCTACGTTAAAAACTCCCCGTGATTTATAAATCATACGGTATCCCGTGTTTACCGTATGATACAACATATATAACTTCAATCGATAAAAAATATCACATAAAAAATCTTATTCTGATTAAAAGTAATAGCAATGTACTGAAGCTTTGGTAAAATTTATGACTTTTCATTTTAAATGCAAACACCAAGCCGTAGGTGATAAAAACTTTCACACAGAACAAACAGACAGAGACATCGAGTGTATTGTAAATCTTTGTCAAACATAACTGTTATGCTTATGAATGTTTTAGCTTAAGATAGCTCACACAGCAACACCATTGCACAGACTAATACACACACACACTTAAATGCTCGTTCTTCACATAATATACTCCACTTGTTCATATGTATATATATATTTTCATTTATTTTTTCTGTTCGTGTTTTTTTTTGTTGTTATTGTTTTTTCTGACCTTAGATTGTAATTCCGGTTCTATGTTTTAACCTTATTTGGGCTATATTTTTAATCTATTTTTATTGTGTAAACTTTTTGTGAAAAGCTGTATAGGTTTAAGAAATAAAAATAAAAAAATAGTGTGAATAAGTCTGAGGTGATTTGTCTAAGAAACTGTTGGCATTAGAAAGGCTTCTATTTGTAATTGACTCTAATCTACTTTACACTATATACTCTGTAGGTAACACAGGATCTTTAACCTAACGTTCACAAAAACTATGGTGAAATTAAGTACAGCACATCATTTTTATATATCTGACACAAATTCTAATGGTATGAAAGTGAAGCTTTTATAGAAATATTAGTATGATACAATTTCAAAAGACGCAAATTCAATTTAATACGTAAGGTGGAAATGAAATGAAATATAATTAAATTTCGTAGAAGTGCTCCGTAGTCTTACGGAACTTTCCAGATATATAAGAAATATATATTTTTAACAACCCAAAATGTTGGTAGAATGTGTAATTTATATGACTGATTTTGTGTACGATACGCAATTATTAAACATTCTTAAATGTCGAGGTTGATATTATAAATTCAAACTTTAATCACACCGGGAGTCTTGTAAAAAAGTAAATGCGAGCGTAGGTTTTGGTATTTAAATTGGAAAAATAAATTAAACGACTCACTTCGCAACCCGCGTTCGCCAGTCAAAAGGGTGTACTTTTATAGTACGTCTCTGACATTTTCTATTAAGTTTCGTTTGGAATGTAAGAACCTTCAAATTTCGTTTATCCAATATTGACTGTATATACAGGTGGAAAAACACGTAATTTGAATTGTAGAATGCAAAAAGGTTCCCATACCTATAGTTAAATGTTTTCATCTACTCGAAATGCGACCACTACTCAATATTCGTCTTTATCAGACCGACCTTTAAAGGGCGTTGATACGTTTCACTTAACCTTCAATATAAAAGTTCGGCCTTAGGATTATCTACGATACAATTATTTGTTATTTATGACTTCTCAATGTTGTCTGTGCTCTGGAATACTGATGTAAACATTTTGACAATGACATTTGAATTTAGAATGGTATGTGTCACTTCTGGAAATAGGCGCGAAATTTATGCGATTTATGTTAGAATAAAACTGTCAAATATCGATACTGGAACGATCATTCGTAACGTTCTTATATAGTCCTGTTTATGAGAGGTTTTTACTTTGCAAAACTGGTTCCAACTCGGCTTGTCACTTTTAATCATAGACCATATGAATTTATAGACTAGTTCCCAAGTCTATTACATTTAGTAGGTAATATACTTAGCGGTGTCAATTTCTAACAAATATTGGCTCATTTATTACGGCTGACTGATGACACTATAGCGACATTATTGCGAAATGAATTGATGCTATTCCGCCGCCATGTTTTCAATTTAACAGGCAAATTCAAAGTCAGAGCCAACTAACTCGAAATGTAGACAGTGAGGTGAGACAAAAATGAATAATTTCACGGTTACCGAGTATTTTCTTTGAAATACAGAGCATTATATCGCAACGATGAGATTGAAAGCCCGGGGAGTTTTCTTTGTTCTAAGTGCGTCACGTGCTAAAGCTTTTTATTATACGTGTCCTATCCTTGCGCGTTGAAAGCTCTACGCCGCGTGTTCTCAAGAGTCGTTTCCTTGCAAATGAAGCCCTCCTACAGCTATCATGTAAACCACTATTATCATTTTAACATCTTCACAATAAGTGCTTTCTTTACTAGCCTTATAGCCTTTAATATTTATAAATGAAATATAATCATCAACATGTTAGAATGTAATTCGTATTATTATGTAGCTCCTTTTCATAGGGAGCGAACAAAATGTCATTAAACTGAATTATAATGAATTCCATACGAAGAGGTCACGGAAATGTGACACGAATTCTCGTAATAAGTGAGACGAGTCACGACTATGATGCATTCGTCAACGAAAATGTATTCATCCATTCAGAATTTACATTAGGAAAATTTTCATACATATTCTGTTATACGAAATGAAGGTATCCCGTTTTGTTTCATTTTATAGTTTCACATTGAAACAATAGATTGAAATAATCTCCCAAATAGACATTTTAATATCTGTGTTTGTAAACAATGTTACAAAAATAACACGATTGCGGTTCGTCTGGCTGAATGCCAACAGTTAACGTTCTTTTATCATTTGTCAACCAAAAGAATAAAAACATTTACACGGCATTTGTAAGTGGTGACAGCCACTTTATTACATTTATTAAGCAAAGACTTTGGTTCACAGGTACTGTGCTAGCGGTAGAAGTACACTTTGAAAACAAGGACAGCGGCTTCTTTCTAAAACACACGGCGAGATGGAACGGAGCTGGACCTCCGCCCGAACCCCTGGGCACAGCTCTACCCGGCGCTCTTCTCTCCCTCGACCGTTTCACAGTACTTCAAGGCTCGGCTCCTGCATCTGTTAGAGCAACCTACGGACCCTTCTCGACAAAACAAACGGTTCCCGCACGTTATGCGGTCCCTGACCCATTGGAACCACCTCGACGTAATGCCACGCTACTGGAATTGCAGGATGCAACAGCACACAGGCTTGACGTTTCCGCACACCTTGTGTTCAGGGAGCTGCCTCGCGACGCACCCGTGTTACGAGTACTCTTTCACACTGGAGGTGAAGGAGGCGCACGGAGAGCCGCTACAAGATTACGACGAGTGTGTATAACGTTACATGCCAGTTTGGGTTCGAAAACATTAACAGCAACATGCGGTCCAGAAGGAGAGGAAGGCGCTTGTCTCACAGAGTTGACTGTGCCAGCTGCATGGTGGCCCGCTGATGGTAAAGGGAAGAGACCACCACGAGCAATAAAATTGGCTTATAGCGCAGCGGAAGCTAATAGTGGGGATAGTGGAGAGGGTGTCTGTGGGAAGGTCTCGGTGCAGCCGGCTTGGCCTTTGGGAACTGTGACGTTGGCTGGTGCTAGGGCTGGGTATAGAGAGGCGAGGGCTGGAGACACGGCTTTACTACTGCCCCGTGCACCACTCTATCCTCATTTTCGTCTGCACATCCCGTTCGTTGTTCGCCGAGATGCTGGCCACACCATCGGTCACGTTGTCATAAGGTAAAACCAAGTACAAATAGTTAAAAAAAATGTATTTCAATAATACACATATTGTTACGTATCTAGTAGAATATAATACATTCAGACATTTTATCTAGCATTACAATAGTGAAAATCATTACATGCTACATACATAGAAAATGAGGTGTAAATCAATATCAATCATCGTTCCCAAGTTATTACGACGGTATAGTTAAGAGCCCTCAGTAAGCTCTCAAGTCTTGACATTGACGCGCAAATTGCTGTCACCATGAAAACCTCTCGGCGTTACCATCAACAACCGCCTACTCACTAGTGAAGTGTGAACTAACATTACTAAGTACCTGGGTAGTTCCGGTTAATATTCTTTTTTTGAATTTGTATGCATTTAGTTTAGCAAATACAAGTCCAACTCAATTCGCTTTTATATTTTGTCTTAAAATGTTTTATATAAAATAAGCTCAACAGAGCAGGTATAAATCTGAAGGCTCAATAAATAAATTCAAAAATGTATATTCCATGTCAAGATAGGTGAAACTTTCAACTAGATTTATCGTTGGGTGCTACAAAGTTGATGCTGCACTAATGGAGAGCTTTAAGCACCGCTTGACTTTTCGTTGAAAATCAGGTCAACGTGTCAGTTACCACATGTTAGTTTCGACCATTATGATGAATCCAGCCTGCTAACTGGGTATACAAAGCTTTGCAGCTTTTTTCTAAAATAAGCTAATAGACAATATGTGTTTATGAACTGAAGTTAGACTTTAAAATTACATATATTTTTTTATATAAAACAGGTAGTTTTGAATTTTGTCTCTAGTTAACATTGAATACTGTTAATAAAGGCTTTTTGAATATGACGTCATAATTAAAAACACACTGCACCCTTGTTTCTAACAGCGTATGTTAAGAGCACTCGTATATAGAAGGCGAGTTTCCGCACACTTGGGTTGTAGTCATGCAGGTTGACTTGTTGTCATTCTTTTTTTAAATTAAATAATGTCGACAGAAATATTAAATATTGTCGATAGAAATATTAATACCTATGTTATTAAAAACAGCTTGTAAGTCAACTGAACACTGATCCTTTAAATACGAATCGGAAGTTGCATATGGCATTACATTGATCGCAACCAAAGAAACTAATATGTTGATTTAAACTAAAATCAATTTTACGTTACTTTATCATTTTTAAATACAAAACTATATATATTCATAGCAATTAAATTTATTTTTATTAGTGAACTACCTTTCGCATTGGATTAAAGTGGTGAATGGAATTCGTAGCAGTGTTTTATATTAAAACCATGAAAATAATGAAAAATACTGTTCAATATGAATTAACTTTGGTTAGCTTATCTAAATTTTACATTTTCCTTAACTTAAAGAACTTGGTTGAATGCTCTATGTGTTACATTATATTATACTTCTAGAATCGTAGGCTCTTTGCAACAAGATTTACATAGTTGTGACGGTCATAAATCGAGTTCACTAAATATATAACATAATATTTCCTTCCATTGAATACTACAAAGCTTAACTAAAATACAAAACATACAGAATCGTTTATTCAAAGTAAATTAATATTTACAGGATGAAAGTTAAGTCCGGGTTAAGGCTTGTTAGCGTGAACGCTGCGAACTCTCATTGGGCGGTGACTGCCGAAGTTAAGCCCAGATCTGCAACTGTCACAGCTACACGTCTGGAACAACCACTTCGTGATGACGATGGACTCGATTTGTAAGTATTTCCGATTCTTTAAAGGTCATTTTTTAATTTGGACACATTTAACACAGTCGGTTCGTCCCATTGTAATTCGCGTGTGATAAGCGCTAATATGATGCACTACATACTTCAAATAACAAGAGTTTTATTATTATATGTTGGACTTCACATATAATGCTGAATGTACCGGGAAAAGACGGACTCGTTAGGCCCATGGGCGTCACAAAATACAGTAATGATTTATTGGCGTATTTAAAATTTGAACTGGCTATACTCTGCCACTACGTATATTTTAAAGTTTTTTAACGCTAAAATCTCGGCAAAATGCAAAACTCGTCTGTAAATTAAAATACATTTTAAAGGCAGGTGGTGGGCTAAATATCAAAAAACTCGTTGGAATGTTGGGTTGAACATATCTTAATATGCCTTAAGGCAAGACAATGAAATGTAATTCTCCTTTATAAGTTTCGTCTTCATAAAGTTTAAATAAAGTACAAAGTTGGGCAAATCCCGAGTAATTTCCCAAAGGCTCCATTAGAGATACCTTTTTTGTTCCCTGCTTCAATTCGAATTTCTTTTACTTAAAACGTGTATTAGTTTCGAATAACTTTTAATATATAAATGTATATAACTCTCGATACAAGTAACTAGTACCTAACTAGCTTTTAAACGATTTTGAAAATGGAACTCTTCACTTCAGCTATTTCTTCACGGAATATTGACGAAATTATCACAATTTTTTGTTTGTTATTTATTATTAACACTTAAGTAATATAGAATTTGTACACACTTTGATTGTTTTTGGTTAAAGAGAGAACGTATTTAAATAGCAACGTGTCTGTGTCTATGGACTGCCGGGTGCCGACACGTATATCTTATAAAAAAAACATTATTAAATTCGGGACGACTGGGTTAGCGCAATGGCTTCTATGTAAACTTCCGAACGGTATCGGGTTTGATGTCCGATACGGTCAAGAATTGTGTTGATTATTATTATGTTATTTATTTATTATTGTTGGCCGTGGTAAGTATATCAGTTGTTTTTGTACTTTGGGGCTAACCCGCCATGTGTGACCGAAATTATAATATTCATATAACACTTCGAGCGCTGTTGTCATTTCACGCATAATTATTAATTACCGTTCAAGTTTAAAATACCCTATATAATTCGGCTTTTCAAACTACGGACCTCAATATTCATGTCTAGAATTCATTGGCTTTATAATTATATTAATATTCATAACTGTACTCAATAACTGTAAATGTGCTCTATCTGTTTATTAAAACTGGTTTCGTTAAATAATTAGTCAAATATATTTATACATATATTTATTTATATCTTTTTCACATAATAGAATACGTCACAAAATTTCTTATATTTCTACGAGGGTTCACGGGACACAGGCCATAAATCATAATATCCTATAAAACATAGACAAAAATGTTCCATAGACAAAATAAGTCTATAGAAATTGTACAAACAATCATTTAAGTAAATAGTGGTCTAGTGACAGTTTAGACATAAAAAAATATTGTAGAAGAAAAAATGCTTAAACCGAATATAATTTATCGTGAAATTAATGTATGAATTAATTAGTAATCTTGTAGTGTTTTTTTAGTTTTAATAATAATATAACAAATATCTATTATAAATATTGAAATGGTAAATTAAATTTCGCAATAAAACTTCATAATTTGATGTACACAACATTCATCACTTTTATATAGTAAAGACTCTTTGAATTGTTCAAATTCTCAATACAATTACTAACGGATGTATCAATTATCAGTACTAACAATAGTTAATTAAAGGAACTTGTTAATAACTTGAGAAAGGTTCACTGAAAGTACAGTAAAATCCCACGTTATACAGTTTTATACATTGAAATAGAAAAATATATTTATAATTTCACCCTCTCTGATAAAAATACCTGTATTTCGCGGACCTTCCTTAACCGAACTGTTTAAGAACACCTATATGATACATTTATTATACACTGTTGTACACTACCATAACTAATTTAAAGATTCAAAGCGCGGTCTATGCCATAGATAAAAATTGAAATGTAATAGACTATAGAAGTTGCGTGCCGTCTTAAGAAAACTCTATGGAGATTTCACCTTCATGTAAAGGACATTTGACATGTACAATTGTTTATTTATTTACATTCTTGTAATGCAATGAAAATTAACAAAAAATATCTGCCCTCACAACGAACGAAAGGCTCAGTGAAGTTAATGTCAAAATGGCTTAGAATCGTAATTTAAGTCAGCGCTCTTAGTGAGAGTTACCTTGACCCCTTAAACACTCCTTAAAATATTTACACATAGTTAATTAAAAACTATATTTTAGAAGATGTTACGAACAAGTGTTTTTAAAATTAAAATCAAATTTGCGAAATTTGGTCTTCAAATAAATTAGAACTGTATTTATTCAACGCATTCCTTTATTTAGGTGACTATGTCGTCGAGCGAATATAAATTAACTAATGTGTTATTGAATAAACTATACAAACCCTCAAATTCGCATTATAACCCACTTACACCTTACAACACACCACCATTTCAAGTTTCTTAAATATAATATATGTCATTAAAAAGGAACAAATATATATTTCTATATTAACCAAAATCAGGAGCAGCGTTGGTGGTTTCAATTATTAGTTGAAAAACTAAACGGTTTATATTATATTTTGTTGATATTTTTTGTATAAGAATACAAACACATATTTTATGCATTTGTAGGGACGAAGAGGATAGCGGTGCTGGTGGTCCTGGTTGGGAAGAGGTTCTCACTTGGCTGGTAGAAGTCGGGGCAGAGGGAGAGGGAGACAGTGATGGCTCTGAAGGAGAATCTGGTAGAGGAACAGCAAGACTAAGTTGGTCTGCAAAGGTGTCCCCAACAGCGAGTAGTGCTTCCACGACAGAGGAAACACCCCACGAACATAGGGTCAACACTCGACTTGATATCGAGAAGGATGATATTCAAGCTGTGCTGCCTATTTCTAAGGTAACGGTCACTCACTTATTCTCAGTCGGACACTTTACGAAGTGATCGTGGTGGGTTTTTTTACCCGGCTCCGTCCAAAGATCTAACACCACTTTTGAATAACCTTGGAAGGTTTTGTTGTACAGTACTAAAAAGCGTACAAAAATATTTTTCAAGTAAATAAATACATCTTCATTATGTTTTTCCTACAAATTATTACGTTTTTTTTTATATTTAATTTTTTCTTTAAATTCTGTACAATAAATATTTTTTTATTTGAGCGTTCATTAAGCGGGTACATTTAACATCATAACTAACAAACGTAAAGCAGATGTCACCTCGCTATATTTCATTTAACTTTACGATAGTAGGGCTGAAATGGGCCAGACGCACGAAATTCACAATTTATTGAGTCGATAGTAACGATAAACTTATAAGGCTTCGTAATTAATGGATGAACGATCTTTTTCGATAGGATAGCTTAAATGTTCGGATCATAGATTTATTTGTTATAGATGCGATAACGATCAGTCAATTCGCGTTATCTTAAGTAGTTTTTAGAATTGGTTACGGGTTTGACGTATAGAGTTATACCTTGAAAGCTTTAGTCTAAGGAGGTTGTACTCACTTTAACATAAATGTGTGCTCCTATTACACCATGTAGTATTTATTTATTTATTTTATTATATCTGTCCCCAGGCATCTTATGTGCTAAATACATTTAAAACAATAAACTTATGTGATAATAAAACTAGGTTTACACATAAGACAATTTAATGGGTACTTGAGATATATATAGACTTTTTTAAATGGTTTTATATATATATTGACCGCTGGTGAATGTAATTGCAGCCTTTCAATCGTACTATAGTACATACTTGACGATTTGAAAAAGTGGTGGAGTTTATTCTCGTCCGTTGTACGCCCTTGATTTTAAACTGGCAGTTAATGTAGATTCAAATTTTTCTGATCATTTTTAAGAGTATGTGAATAAAGGTATTTATGATTTTCTTAAATAATTCCATACGCTTTGATATTAATTCAAGCTTTCTTTCAATTTACAATATTGTTTTTATATCTCTTTGAATAATAATTAAACAAGCATTTCACAGTTCATAATGACTCCAAGCTATAACCGTTTCATTGATGAAAAGAACCCATTTCCTTATTAACTGATAATTAATATAATTGTAACTGTTGAGCGTATGAATTTATCATTTCAATGGAAGTGCTGTTATCTCATTTTAATTAGTCTTTAGTGTATGCGATATCATATATCATTTTGTTTTAATTTTTTTTTACGAACTTTCTTTATACAGATAATGTGAATAAATGCTATTACACACGCGATGTTATATTTTAATTTGACACATACGCCGAAATAAGTAATGTTAAGCAAAGCCAAAGTTACTAATGTCTTGTAGATTTATGTATTGGAAAACGTCTTTTTTAACTTTACATATGTCTTATAAGGTAGAATATAAGATATTAAATGATATTCCGTTGTTTCAGAACTGGGAGGTTTTGAATACTGCAGTATTGACCGGTCGTCAGGTATCGCAAGCGATGAAGGTTCTAATTGTATCGCAGGCCGGTCAAGTTGCTGACGTCACACTGCAAAGCTCATGCCATTCGGAGGACGAGAGCGTTCTTAAGGTAATTAGTTCGGCGTTCTTCAATTGATTTCAACTAATTAATCAACAAAGGTTCGAATGTCTAACAAACGCTAGAAACCTGCTCATTATATTCAGATTTCTCTTCCTTATTAATAATAATATCAGTTCCAGACGACATTTCACATTACAGATCTGAATTTAGTATATTGCTGCAAATTATGATTTTATAATTTTTTGAGATATTGCGAAAAAAGTGTGTTCACCCCTATTTCCAAGATGGCGGCTGTAAGAGAAGGGTGGCAACCCCACAAACACTTGAAGGTTACGCTTCTATTAAACCCCCATATCACAAAAATAAAATGGCGTCCTCTAATAATAAATAATAATAATCTAATTCGGTCCTGTTACCTGTATGACAAAGGTTAAAAAAAATGCCATTAATCCACTAGGCTTCCAAAGTCTAAAAGTCCTGAGTATCCTACGCTAACTGATTGTAGTCGATGTCAACTGATGTCAGTCTTGATAAGAGAGAGTAGAATTTATACTAGACCAGTGTAGTGGAGGTATATGGAGCTCATGAAAACAGCTGGTTATAGCACAAATCAATAGAAATATTTTTTGAATAGGTATCGTCGTCGTGCAGTTCTGTATACGTTGATGGTTCAGAAATTCGTGGATCGTCGAACGCGTCCGTGATCGTCAAATATGGAACATACACTGGCCTCGCGAGGTTCACCGTTTGGATGCCGGAGTATCCTCTTGAAATTGATGTTGATGACAACCGACTATCACAAATCAAAGGTAATACGAATCAATAAATATATCCCGCAAAAAGCTCACGATTTTTAAGAATGGAAGGATTAAAATGGTGTGATTGAAATATTTTTAGCTACGACAATAGGCGCAGAAAGGTGTGATCATAAACAATAGATGAATGGTGACACGGTTCGTTTCGTTCGGTTCGTTCACAGCTTTACAAAATAAAATCATTCGTGACTCTTTCGATGTATGTTTTAAACTATGGATATTTCTGGAAGAAATGACTAAAAATGAGTTTTCAAATTTAAGCAAATGGGAGTGTATTATTTAGGTCAAGCACATCAAATAAAAAGCGTTTAAAAATTAATTTTTGACGTGTTTCAGTAATGTTTGATAAATATAACTTTGTGAGCAATATAATAAAAGCGTAAAGTCTAGTTTCGTAAATTCATAAAAGTCACTTAAGGAGAAGTATCAAAAATACGATAAAATTTATCGTACCAAATTCGAGAGTTAGTTTATAGTTACAGGCGTCAAGCAGGACTAAGGAAGTTTGTATGAAGAACGGATTTTTTGTATAAAAGACTTAAAAATTGAAATATTAGTAAACGTAGAACGAACTTTGCCATAGGATCACAAAATTAAGTTAAGCACTGTGGAACTTAAGAGTTTCCGAGATAGATAACTTTTTTTTTTTTTATGACAGGTCGGAATTCATAGTACCTACTGTATATCTAAAAGGGAAAGTCAAAGGCAATAAATAGATAGTTATTAAAAAAAGCTTAAGGGTTTGGGTGTTAGTCTCATATACAATGCTTGTTAATTTAAATAAAGTTCAACTTTGATCGAAAAACCCTTTGAGCACATTGATTGAAGCTTTAATAACCTGAGCAACAAACATGTTTAATATATTCTCACTGTATTAAAAATGTCAAAATTTATCTTAATCTTAAACGAAAGATTCGTTTAATTCAAGCCATATTCCTCTGTTATAATATCGTATAAATTTATAGAAAACATAACATATAGTCAATGGTCAATTAATTAAAAAAGGCCGAGATAATAAATCCGTTCGGAAAGCATAAATCTGATACATTAAAGTTGCATAATGCTTTATGAACCATACGCGAACGCGACTGTGGCTTGAAACTTTTTCATGGCCTTATACGCCTTTTTCAAAATATATTGTATGTTTTAAAAATCGGCATATTTTTGATGTGTCAACGCAACCTACATTCCACATTGACCTAGATGCATTGTCTGGCAGGTTGGAAAGTTTTAGATGAAACAAACGCTAAGGACAGATTGAAAAGGTCTTTGTCGTCGAGGGGTTGGGGCGCAACAAGACCCGATGGCCCAAATGGCCTCACTGATCAAAGATCTTGCAGACTCCGTTATCAACAAAGCAACGTTGAGGTAAGATTAACTTTCATTGTAGCGCTTTTTTAGTTTTTTTTTAAATCCCTTTCAGACAAATTGGTCTCGGGAAAGAATTTCGCATTTGCTTTTTTTTTAAGTACGTTTCCCATTGAGCTGCTGAGTATTATTCATTCGTCTCTCAGTTGCCAATTTGTTCGATATGATATCCATAGCTTAGATTCCAGAAAAAAATGAAAGGCACAAAACATTGCTATTCATAACTTATCGGGGACGTCCAGAAATATATTACACTCAACATCGGCCACTTCTCTTGACATGAAAACCCATTTAATATAATTAATCTAATTAGTTAATAAATGTACGATAGTATATATACTATAAAGGATTTAATCCAAACGTTCAAATATCATCAGACAATGACAGCAACTGGCAACACTCCACAGATTAAATATTTGTATTACGAAAAAAGATTTTATATTGAGAGTGACGTAAGTGGTATGCGATTCGATTCAGGTCACTCTGAAACAATAAAAACAGCTTGACCTAGCCTTGTGTCGATAAATTGAAGTCAGCAGTTCTAAATAGTTTGTATTGTGTCTTAGATTGGAATAGAACTTAATTTGTGCAGAGTTTTCAAAGTATATTTATTAATGGCTTTTTTTTTAAATAAATCGTTTTAACATAGACCAACGCTATTTATTATTTAATAATAATTTTATTCTGAAATCTTCTCTACCATAATTTAATTTGCTTCAAGTGTTGAATATAATAAGGTTTTTAATTAGATGAACAAAATTAATGTTTGCTTACAAATAGTATTAAAAACCTATGGGATATAAGTTAATCCTCAAGTTGTACACTTGTATTTAACTTATACATTAATAATTAATTGATAACGTTTCAAAATCAGATCTTCTTTGCGCGAACATTAAATAAATTGTAACTTTACTTATAAGTAATATCATACTAATAGTAAACTCAATCTCGATGTTCAAGATCGCCGCGAGCTCTCAACAAGTATAAACGTGCTAAAGACGTATTATTTAAATGTGTGATACTCGTTAAAAACGCATGAACTAAATACATGAAATATTATACAAAATTATTTTTATTTTGATATAATAAATCATTCCAAATGACAGCCACATTTTGCATTGGAAGGTTGCCAATTCATGTTTAAGACAAAATAAATCCAACATGATTTTACACACCTATTTTCACATATTATATATACGTACGTATACGTATAGAACATTCAAAAACAATATTGAGCTAGATCGTTTTTAACATGCAAATAAAATAAAAAAAAACCATTAAATTTTTAAATCCAAATATAATATATATTCTTAAACCCTTAACGTCAGAAATTTTTAGAGACAAAACATAGCGTAAAGAGTTAACCTCTTATATTAACAAGTTTAACATTCGGAATTTTAAACACGCTTATTCATTCTTATAACGTGAAATAAGTTAAGAAACATTTTAAGGTAAAACAATTCAACATAAAAAGTACTCTAATTAAAATACGTACAAAGACTCATTGCGTATATTTTTCAGTATAAAAATTCTTTTAAAATCGTAAATTACAATTTAATTTTTTTCTTAGGTATACGCGAGGTTTCTCGCCAAGGACCACGATTCAGGTCGAGTGTCGTACTTCGTGTCTCGGCGTACTTGGCTTAAAGTGACCGAGCTTGTCTTATCACTTATGCGTGTATCCGATCCGCGGATTGCCTCTCTGAGAAATAGAGCGCTGCAAGGTCGCAGCACTGGAAGGACAGAAGTACAAGTTCTGTCACCTATAACAGGTTTGTTCTGTTATATTGAAAAAAACATACATAATACAACTTTATGTATGAGCTTTGTTTATCGATATAGTGACTTCTCAATATTTAGTCGATAACTTTAAAATAAACATTCAACATATCAGGACGATAATGTACACTGAAAATAGACTGTTTATGAAACGGATTAGGCTCTTTAAAAATACACACTTAATTACATTATAAGACAAATGTGACAACGTATGTTTTGTTTTAGACTAATCCTCAACGAGACGTTTAAAAGTTGGATTGGTTTTTTTATTACATTAATATAAAACTGTATCTAAAATATAATTATATAATATACAGTACTTACATAGTAATTGTTATCCGGCCGCAAGCAGTCATTGTTGTAGAAAAGCTCAGTGCATAATTACAACAATTACGCAACAAGGAATGTTTAACAAGAAACGTTAGCTACTTAAAATAAATGGGAATGTTAAGGATAACAAAGAATGCAGAATATTTAATGTATCCTGAATTTTAAATTGACTAGACATTAATTTTTCTGTGAGAATTTGATCTGTCACAGATTATGTATTGTCATTACCGACTAAATTACCGCTTCAAAGAACTGTCATAGACAAGAGATAAAAGACCTCTATATTGTTTAGGACGTGTGATTGGACTCCGCGAGGTGCGAGTGGTGAACGACAAGGTCTCCATTAGTCGGCTCTTAGTTCGTGTCATATCAGGCCTGCAGTTGAACATATCGCCTGACACGGCTATAGAAAACGGATATGTATCAGAGACAACGGTTACGAGGCGTTTAACGGCTCAATATCAGGTTAGTATTGTATTTATTTAACATAAAATGACTAGAATATGAATATCTAAGCTATATCCTTTGCTATATATAACCTAGGGAACAAAACAATGAATAATTAATTCGTTAAGTCTGTACTTAACGAAATGTTATTAAAGCTAAAACTGTTTTTAGCTTTAATATTATAATAATTTAGTTTTCTATTCTATAACTGTCAGTTAAACCAAGTTTTCAATAGTTCATGATTTCTGGGGTGTAAGTTGCATTGTCTTTTAATTAGTATCTGTAGTTTGATTTTATATTATATTGTTTTTAGTAGTTTTTGTTACAATTAACTATTTAATACTTATACAAATCGATAAAACAATTAAAGATATATTTGGAAATGGATTCTGAAACCTAGTTGTTATGCAATTAAATGCGTACAAGATTTAATTCCCAATTTTACAATTTCAGGAAGGCCTTCTCGACATAGACATAGAGTTCTCCGATGGCACTCACACGGCCCTCCGGAATGTGGCTACCACAGACTACCACTTACTCGTGGAGAGTTTGGACATCGAGGTGGTGGCCTTTGCACCGATGCTGGCGTCGGTTCATCCCAGAGTCATCGCAGTTGGTGAAGGTATTGCTTAAGCTGTGGTTCATAAACTGCTTTCTTAAATTGAATTATTTTAGAAATTCTCTATAAAGAACACACCTTTAAAGAAAATAAAGTTTCTTTCCTTAAATTTACAGGAAGCGGCGAACTCCTACGCGTGACTCTTCTTACGCCAGATCAGTGTCGTTCTGGGCCCATTCGGCGCGTGGCATTACCAGGCAAGGGGGATACCAAAACACCAGCTAACATCAAAAACATACCAGGCGCCTTAGCCACGGCCGCAGCGAGTGTTGACGTCGACTTCAGCGGAGCTGATTCCCCTCAAAGGCCCGACACTCCACAGAATGATGATATCATGGCGAGAGGTGGAGTCAGGACCGGCATGAATGATCTCACTGATCTCCTTAAAGGTTAGTTTTTAGAACCTGTTTTATGTTCGGCTGAAATGTATAATACTTTTTTTTTAGTTTTTACTAAAAATAGTAATTTATTAAATATTCCAACAATACTCGCGTAAAATATAATCTGTTTCTTAATATTTTTATAAAGGATGTTGGTACTATAAATTAATATTATATGAGGGTATTAGGATATATTTGAGGGTGGGACAAATGACGCACCTGTTTAAACCCGTTTAATGTCAATACTGAAAGAAAGTGAACTAATATATTAACGACTGTATGCGAAATAATTTCAGATATATCGCGTATAAAAGACGAGAACAACCATAACCCAACGGTTCAAGCTCAACAGTACGGGTCCATACATCGGCCTAACGGACATCCGCGGCACGTTGCACAGAAAAATGAATCTCAAGTTCAAATTGGTAATTGTTATTTTTATTTATAGCACAGCAATAATAGTTATTTCGTTTGTTTTTACGTATTTTTCCAGAAAAAAAATCACGTAATTTTTTAGAGAAACTATTTTGAATTAAGTTAAAAATAGTAAGAAGAAATTCGTAAAACTCTGTCTAGTTATAGAAAACGAATAATAAACAAATTACCAGATTTAATGTCAGTAATCTGATATTATCGCACTTTTCTAGTAGAAAAGTAAATAAACCGTTGCATCATTCTAATTTCAGGAATGTCGATTCTTCTTGGAACCTTTTGCTTTGCAATAATGGTGAGTTACCTTTAAACCCTGTAAAAGTTACATTTATATATTCCACCACTCACAGCCCAGGTGACTTAAATATTTTATCAGATTGAAATTTAAAAAGTCGTCACTTTATGTCTAAGTAAATCACGATTACTCTAATTTTCGCATAAAGCTCCGCTTACAACTGTCATGGCGTCTTTTAAACCCGTTATCAAGCCATGGTTTCCGTTTTTAAGTTTGACAGCTCTCTAGCGGCAAACCGTCAATTGTCACTTGTCATACCAATGATAACGGGTTATCGAATTTACAAATGGTCTTTCAGGTCTTCGTTGTATCCTGTGTGGTATACGCGTATAAGCTGAAGAGGGTGAACTCTGGCGGATGTAGTCCCGGTGCCACGGAGAGCGGGAGGCTGCAGGTCACGAACCTGGTCAGCACCTCTTTGGGACTGGCCAAGGAGAAGCCTGTGAGGGAATCTACCACCAACGCACATGACTGGGTGTGGTTAGGTGAGACTTCATTCTCATATTTATATAACTACTATGAACTATTTGGGAACTGGCAATAAATGTAAATATATATAAATATAGTTTTTTTATCGATACATAAGTGTTAGATAGTGTGACACCTATGTGAATAAAGATATATTGCATTAAGGTTTTATTTGATTTTGACTACTACTAGAAATAAACTACAAATGAAACCGGTCTAAAAAGATACTCACAACAAACTAGTATATTTATAAACAATTCTATTTATTCTAGTAAAGATTATTATTAAAAATATTAAGTATTTGTGGAGGATGATATGCGTTTTCTCAAACATAGGGACGGAAGAGAATCTCTATCAGTCGAAAAATTGAGTAGCGCCAAATTCTCAGTGGCTGATGCAGATAAAGTAAACATATGAGAGAGACATGTCTCGTTGTTAGTCGTAGTTTTCATATATAGGCTATGTGATCATGAGAAGAGAACATTTTCCAGGCCGGGCAACAATGGAGAAGAATGGAAACCGTCACCAAGTTAATCGAAACTCGACAAACAACAATTGCGCTCAAGAGATGCGAATCACCAACAACCCACTCAACCACAACTACGTGGATCCGGAAGACGCGATCCGTGACAACGGCAACGTGATGGTGACCAGCTTCGACAACCCCAACTCCATCGAACTACCCTCGCAGACTGAGAAGCGGCAGATAGACACCACCACGTACTGCAAGAAGGCCAGGCAAACGCGTCACTCCGGAGACGGTCATTGGCAGTAAGATTGTCATTGCCATCATTGCATGCGTCAACCACACACATTCTAGCTAGACCATAGATTGACAAACTCGACGTCAAAATAGTCACGTGACTAAAAGTACCCGGCGGTAAATGTGTCACATTGTTTAGGATATATTTAACGTTTATAAGAATTTGAATTTGGAACAAAGTTTTTTGTTTTCATTCCGCCGTGAACTGTCCAGCCACAGATAGTCGATCGTCTCTTTCAAAAGGTTAATTGATACCATAGATCGTACAAAATATTTTGAAATATATATAGTTAAATTTTACTATATCACTGCTGTTATGTGTTGGCGCTGTTAGTTATTTTTTTCCTTTGACGTAAGATATAAACAATCTTATGTATCTTATCACTGCTAAACAGCTTGTATTACATAGTCATTAAGTTGGCCTGCTTTTCATTAGAACCGCTAAATTACTAAAGTTACTTTTACTTTACGGCAAATATACTATATTATGGAGGATGTTATTTTCATACAAAACGAATGGTTGCCATGACAACTGACAAAACGGACCGTGTGAATCCGTAAAATAACGAGCGAATGTTTCAGAGATGCACCTGAAGACGACTACCGTCCCCCTGTTCCGCCTCACAGACATACATCGACTCCTCAGCCACAAGTCCCTTTGCCGCCACGACATGCCAATAAAGTAAGATTTTATTAATTAATAACACTAAGCTAAAATTTTGGCTTGACAGGCTGATATAGGCAAAATTGTGTGAATTCCTTTTATTAATTTGTGGACAATGAAATATGGCCCATCGTCCATACACATAAGAATAAAAAAAACCTTATATAATATATCAATAATTTACATCGCTAGCCTGTTGTAGTTGAGTCGTGAATTGGCGGGAAAAAAAACTCGGGAGACGCCTTGAGTCAATCCATAGACTAAGATCACCACAGGCAAAAAACGTGGTTATATGTAAATTATAAAAGAGTTATTAGTCTCCTAAAGGCGCTCATGCTAGTCTTTGACAATTGACTCATATTAAAGAACTCATGTATCGCTTAAAATTGTGCGTTTAATACGATCTAGCGCTCTAAGTAAATAATCAAGCGCTTAGCATGCTTAGATGCGATAACCAATAGATATTCACTTATTGCCTTATATATTATTAATTACAAATAATTGGACGACATATAACCACAACTAATATTTCTCAAAGATTTTAACTTGAATTTTAGATTTTGCCAGACACCGTCATGCCACCGTCAAGGCGAAGTCACTCCAGGAACAACAAGAAACATGAACGGGAGTATGAGCATGCCAAACGTTCTCCGGAAAACAATCGCCAGCCCGACCGGTATGTGGGGTAATGGGGCGGATAGAATCAATTATAACCTATGTCAAACAAAATATTTTTCCAGTATTAAATTAACCACCACATACGTAGCGAGCCTGCTTTTATTAATTGCTAAAAGATACTCTTAAGTTACTAACCTTTAACGGTTGTGATTAAAGAAAAGCTCTCAGTCAAGTATCTCTCTCAATTGTTCCAGAATTATTGATTTAAACAAAGCCGAATCCCCGTACATGTCGAGCCAAGAATTGAACTACCCATTAAGACTACGCAACGACTTCGACGACCCAATGGAGCAGCTGAACGAGGACGACTGCGCGAGGCTGTTCGAGTTCGACACGGACGCCCCGCTCATCATGGAGAACAAGGATTACCGGGAGATCGTCGGCCTCAACAGAGGCACCGACGACTCGCGACGCACCTTCACCAAGCCCGAGAGCCCGGACTACATGCACGACTCTGGAATAGGTATTGCGTTTTTGCCACTAGCTCTTGGGCTATACGCGATTCTGTGAAGCTGTCATTCAGCGAACATCGATTGTTATGATAAAAAAAAATATTCTGACACATACATACAGTCAGTCAAAAGATAACTAATTGAAGTTAATCACTGGAGTGAGACAATTGTAAAAAAAAGAGTTTCTTGTGAGTTCTTCTCGGCTCAGTTTTATCAGTTCGTTCTTACCAGTAGTAATTAAAAAATGTCTTCGTTTAAACATGAATAAGATTGTTTTGTGAATGTCTAGGTGTTTCTCAAATGATATATATTTACAGGCCTACCTGACATGCAGATACGGCATAAGAATAAATCCAAGGATGCCAGTGGAAAAGGAGATTTCGTGGAGATATCGAATCACACTAAAGGTATATTTCATTTATACCAATGAAATAATAATTCATTTTCTAAATTGAAACTATAATACAACTAAAACATATGAGAAAATATATTAAGGCAAACCAACACACAAAAACATTAATGGCAAAGAAATTTTTTACATAAATCAATCATAAACACACACACACAATACGCCATGCCTATGTGAATATGATGGTAAATATGGTCCGAAGTAAAGTTTCCGTGGTCTCGTGCGAACAGCGAACAGCTCGGGCGAGGTGAAGCGCGCGACGATCGTTGGCAACCCGATGTTCTCCCGCGAGGGCCCCGACCCTCCCCCCGCGGAGTCCCTCGGCCTCGACGACCTGCACATGGACTACGATCAAATCATGCATTATTTCCATAACCTTAAGGTATAAACCGTCCCACGCTTTTAGTACACTCGCTTACGGCCAGGGCCTATCAATTGTAGCATTTCGTATTCGAACTTTTACAACGTCCCCCCCCCCCCCCCCCATTAGCGTAACCCATTTCAGTAGACCGCTAGTCTTCTAGATAGTTCTCACCTCACTTAAAAGGTTTTTGAATTTTTCAGGAATCGAACGCCTGAGTAGAGCTGATCATTGCAAAGATCCGGCAGGTATTGTCTACGTTTAATTATCAGCATATCACCAAAGCTCCGAACGACGTATTCAAACCAACCGGTAATCACGGGGTAGAGGATACCCATATTGACTCGCGAAGCAAACGTGGCGAGGGCGTGGACGTGTCCGTCGCACCCGCTCGGGTGCTTTGCGACTCGATCGTGAACAGTAACGTTTTCATGAAACGACAAGTCGAGCTCCTCTTGGGGCGCACGTGCGAGTCGTACGAGTGAATTGTCGTTCATTATTATCCTCCACTTGGATCCTTGCAGTGATCGAGAAAAAAAAATCTTGTATTATAACGTATTTATTCTAGTCATGGGAGGCACTCGCGTGCACAATACTCATTAGTCGCGTTAACTGTCTATTTAAACTTCGTTTGGCAAATAAACCAAATTTGATTCATATGTGTACATATATGTGAAAACGCTACCTCACTTAACTTATAGCTTAGCGTTTACAACGCAAACAATGTTAATAGATACGCGTCTAAGTTAATTTATTCTCTTCAAAGACATGTTAGGCTTTAATGCGAATTGCCAGTTTAGTGTTTAGGTATTCTAAGAAGAAACTAGTCACGGGGCTCTATATATTGCTCAAATCAACTCTTCACTATTTATCCCTTCGACCGGATGTCTATTTGGCCTAATAATCGTTTAAGGTTAAACGCTGAACTTTGTGATATGTGGCTGTCGGCCATCTTTAAATGCCATATCATATGAAATCTAGTTGCTTGTATTATATTGTACCTAATGTATCCTAATTTATATGTAAATTGCATAACTTAAGTTAGGTTAAATAGGGCTTTGTAAATATTGTTATGATGTTATATAATTTATAGGTATGAGCGAGTATTGGAATGTGGTAGTTGCTTGGTCAGGTTAAGTGCACTCATTCGTGTCTAAATAGTTGATGTATTGAACTTGTATGGTGTATCGATGTCTATCTAGGTCTATACTTTATGTTCAGTGCTTACTGTATTTAAGATTTTAGCTTTTGACGTTAGCGGACAGTGAATTCAATAGAATATGTCGAGCGATTGTTTTGTTTTCAAACGTAAATAAAGATGTTTATTAGATTAATGCTACAGACTGAGGCTTATCACGAACCTTTGATGAAATGTCATATAATAAACGATTATTAAATATATGTTTGTTTTTTTTATTATTTGGGTTTGTCTTACATAAAGATGTGCCGTAAATAGGTTATCCGTTCCTGACTTCTTGTGTAGGGAGTTATGACAATTTGATTGTTTGAAAAATATTTGGTTATTACCGCTCGATAAAGCCCTAAGGGCAGCCAATAGACGATTAGAGATATTTCAGTCGAGAGATATGTGGATGAATTTATAGTTGTTTATTCAACTCTTCCAAGAATGCAAAATAATACCTACATATACTAGAAATTTTAATCTATACTTATAATAAATCTGTAGAGAAGTCAATTTTGTACATTAAATATATTTTCAAAATAATTATCATGATTTGATTAGGGATCGATACTGATGCCAAAACTGCAATCAGTAAACTTTTTGTCTGTCTGTCTGTCTGGGGAACCGTTTTAGAAACAAAAACTACTCGACGGATTTTAACGAAACTTAACACAAACATTTTTCAAACTCGTGAGCTGGTTATAGCATACTTTTCATCACGCTGCAATTAATAGGAGCAGAGCAGTGAAGGAAAATATTGGGAAAACGGGAGAAGTTGCTCGATTATTTAAGCTTCCGTCGCGTGTGCATAATGTTTAAAGTTACACAGAAATCATGTATGACGGAAATGTTCTGCTTAAAATTATGTAAAACATTTGTCACAATAGCATATGTCTATCTTTTATGGTTGACTCACAATATCACTTGTAACTCCCGATAGCTTAGCAGTTCGAAGCTTTCTGATTATATTTGTCTACTCTTACGTTTGTAACACGTTAGTCATCCCTAATTAAGAGAGTTAATAGTATTAACGATTACCATTGACCGAGAACAACATGTTATCTCAAGAAGCTGAAACTGCTTTCCAACGAGATATACGTCTCACAGCTGATCGCGAACGGTATTTACTAGCCCGTGAGTCTGAAACCTTCACTGAGACAGAATTACGTCTCAGAGCTGATCGCGAATGGCATGTACTATCCCGTGAGTCTGAAACCTTCACTGAGAGAGAATTACGTCTCGCAGCTGATCGCGAACGGTATGTACTGTCCCGTGAGTCTGAAACCTTCACTGAGACAGAATTACGTCTCACAGCTGGTCGCGAACGGCATATATTATTCCGTGAGTCTCAAACCTTCACTGAGAGAGAATTACGTCTCACAGCTGATCGCGAACGGTATGTACTATCCCGTGAGTCTGAAACCTTCACTGAGACAGAATTACGTCTCACAGCTGGTCGCGAACGGTATGTACTATCCCGTGAGTCTGAAACCTTCACTGAGACAGAATTACGTCTCAGAGCTGATCGCGAACGGCATGTACTATCCCGTGAGTCTGAAACCTTCACTGAGAGAGAATTACGTCTCGCAGCTGATCGCGAACGGTATGTACTGTCCCGTGAGTCTGAAACCTTCACTGAGACAGAATTACGTCTCACAGCTGGTCGCGAACGGCATCTATTATTCCGTGAGTCTCAAACCTTCACTGAGAGAGAATTACGTCTCACAGCTGATCGCGAACGGTATGTACTATCCCGTGAGTCTGAAACCTACACTGAGACAGAATTACGTCTCACAGCTGGTCGCGAACGGCATCTATTATCCCGTGAGTCTAAAATCTTCACTGAGAGAGAATTACGTCTCGCAGCTGATCGCGAACGGTATGTACTATCCCGTGAGTCTGAAACCTTCACTGAGACAGAATTACGTCTCACAGCTGATCGCGAACGGCATCTATTATCCCGTGAGTCTGTAACCTTCACTGAGAGAGAATTACGTCTCACAGCTGAACGCGAACGGCATGTACTATCCCGTGAGTCTGAAACCTTCACTGAGAGTCACTTAATTTTGGGGGTGCAAGACTGTACTGACTGTAGCCTGTGAAAGCCCATAATTAAAAAACGCTAACTACTTAACCAAATTACACGTGGGCGAAGCCGCGGGCGGAAAGCTAGTATATCAATATAACCCTTCTTCAAGATGGCGACAAATGCATTAGCTTACTTTTACTAATGAAGCTTTTCAAAAGTACCCTGTGCTTTCTTGGTTCATTTCGATTTCTCACAACTAATTGACTGGACTAATATTAGATAAAAAATGCTGTTAGACTATAGTTAGCCCATTTAAAAATATAGTATCTCTATCTATAGTGCAACTGTGCGTTTTTAAGGCAGTTTCTGCCGCGCACCACCTCTATGTGGAACCATCTGCCAGCGCAGGTATTCCCGAGACCCCACGACTTGGGGGACCTTCAAAAAAAGAGCGTTCCTCTCCCTTAAATGCCGGCAATTACTTGTAAGCCTCCTGGCGTTGCAGGTGTCCATGCGCGGCCGTTGGCGCACAACTCGAAGTGACCCGCCTGCTGGTTTGCCTCCTCTTCCATAAAAAAAATAGTATAGTAGCTTTTTCTTTATCTATACTTGTAATAAGACAGTAAAAATCGAATGTCTGTACATTAAATATTTTTCCCAAAAAATTTAAAGGAGACAATTAAAGAAGTCATAGTAACCAAAAATCAATTTTTGGAATTCTTGTCTGTCTGTCTGGTACGTTATAACTTCAAAACTACTGAACGTTTTGAACGCGGTTTTCAGGATTTAGATTACCTATAATTAGGAGCATTGTCAAAACTTTGTTTCGTCAAAATTCGTTAACGGAAAAAGAAGTTATGGTCAATTGAAAATTTACTTCAACCACTGCTTCGAAACTTTTAAACACTAACATATTATATATTGTTAAATATGTTCTAATATAAGTTAATCTTAATATTAAAACTTATGAGAGGTAACAAAAATAATAAATAACGCAGTGCGCGCGGGCGCGGTTGAAGTGTTGAACAATGTGCTCGATAGATGGCGTTGATAAAATTCGTCATCAACCTAGATAGCGGTATTAAGATGCTCCATTGTGTAATGACTACCATGCAGTTTAGACTTTCAGTAACGTTTTACCCTATGATTATTTTGAGTGAACACTACCTATACAAACAAGTAAAAAGAAACGAGTGAAGGGACGTTTATCGTTTGTCCGCATCCATTTTTCCACCTATGTCCTTAACGTTAATAAGGTTTACCTTTTATTATTTGGTCAAACTAATAACCTCACAAGTACTTATAACTTTATAAGAATTTTCTTTCAACTCTTAACCGCTGAGGAGTTTTACCTTCCGTCATCAGCTCATCCACATAAGATGATTATCAGAATATATAATTGTCAGAAAAGTCCCCTCGAATTCCCTGAATCATCGGATCCTGTAAAGCTACATCATCCATGAGTAACACAGGCTATATATAATTCCAATTGTAACAAGATTTTAGCCTGTGAAAGCAAGCCCTGACGAGATCATTAAAAAATGCTATATACTTAACCAAATTACAAGTGTGCGAAGCCGCGGGCGGAAAGCTAGTTAACAAATATATAAGAAATATTTTTTTAATATATTCTATGTTTAGGTTAAAGGAATCTATGACTACAACTAAGTTTCTTTTTATGAAATAAACACACCCAATAAATCTACTTTATTGTACAATATCATACAATTACAAATATTTCAGATACCAACGGTGATCGTATTTCGAAATGTGTGTATTGCAACCTTGCATATTGTTCTGTATCAAATATTTCATATTAAACTTATTTAAATTGTTCTCCTCCTTCCATTTCTCTTCGGCTGCTTGCTTTTCCATTATTTCCTGTGACACCGGTTCTGCTTTAAATGGCAATCTCTCAGCTATTATTCTCAGCATAGTGCGTACCTCGGCATATTCACATTTACCACCTATTTCAAATATAATACGGTCACATTTAATAGGAGTGCAGTAATGGTCAATAGCTCCTTTTCCACCTCCCATTCGTTGACCTTGGCCCTTTTTGGTGATTGGCTGCCATGGTGGGTCCACACGCCAGATAGCAAACATTCTCTTTTGATCCAACCGTCGTGCCACTTGAAGACGTATCATTTCAAAATGTTCATGTCTCAATCTGCCACCACCTCTTGCCTGCAACATTATTAATGTTGTCAAATTCATTTCCAACTGAGGTGTAATAAAAAGATTCCTTTTTCAACAATCAATATAAAACTAAAATATAATCTATATATAACTATGTTACGGACAGCGACCATGGTATTTTATAATAGGCAAAGGCGAAGCTTGCAACCAGATGTTCAAGAACCTAATGGTCAGCTAGGTGTGGGCTCGACAGGTTGCAGCACCATTGTGTACTTTAAGAACTTTAGTTTTAAGTTTTTGAATTATATAAGACAGATATATTTACGCAGCTGTTCCAGACGGATGTTAGTGAATTAGCTTGTGTCATCTGTATGGCACCCACTAACGTTTGAGAAATAAAAAAGGAACATATTAATTAATACCGCTTTGAGTATTAAAGATATATTATTTTTACTTACAACAACCCCATACTGTTTCAGTTGTAAAGTGTTGTGTACTGTTTCTGGTCCTCTCATGTAACGGAGCCTCTTTTGCATTTTTGGGGGTCTAATACTTGATGGATACATTGGAACCTTATCAAAAACTTTTAATCTTGTTCGTTCAGGTATTTCAATATCTGTGAAAAAAGTGTCCCATAAGGCTTCTAATAGGTCTATATTTAGATATTGCCATTTGGCTATGCTAATTACTTGTCTATCTTCAAAAGTTACAGTATTAAGTAAACAGGTTTATACCTGGGTAGCAAAATATAAGGACTGAGATATTTTATTAGCTTGTATGAAAACAAGAATCTTTAAGGTGCTTCTTATGCTTAAAATGTTTGATGATTACATTCTAACTTGATACTCAGCATGTACTGCTAGTCTCTTTACATAATTTATAAACAATTATGCAAGATGGCTGCTTAGTCATCTTGAATAATCGGATTTGCTTAAATCACCCTTCTCCCTTTAATTCTGGTCCTAATTCATAAACATCTTAAACCGAATCAAACCTGTTTATTAAACACAATTCCCATTAAATCACCAATCAAAATATTTTAAGCAAAATAATTATAATTTTATTGACTTCCAACTACAAAGATAATATAAATATATTTTTTGGAAAGCTCTAACATGCATACCCTAAATTATACATATGTTTGTGTGTATTTGACAAAGAATTTGCACTCACCATCATAATTCTTTGGGGGTGCAAAGTATTTTATACCAAGTCTTGTTATCACCTGGAACTTTTCAGGTCGTAGTAGGTCTGCAAACATTATGTTTGTTTAACGAACTTGTATTTTATGTTTAAATTAAATACGAAAGAACTACAAACCCAAAGAAATTCCTATCGTTCTCGTTAACATTTTTTTTGAAAATATAGAACACTATTGCACAAAATACTGTTTTTCATATGAGTATTAATTTAATCTCAATATGGACAGATTTTAATTTTTACACATGCAAATTGCATATATATGAAAAATGATTTTTTTTATTTTTTATATTAGGTTATTACTGTGTTGTAATAATAAATGGTTTTCACAGATTATACAGAGAATGTTTACTACTTCCGAGAGTTTCTATGGTAAATGTTACGACTCTAGACCATAGATTTCCTTCATACTCAGTACACAGATTAGTAACGTGAACAGTCGAGATTTCAATTTTCATGTTTACAAACTACAAGTACTAAATGTTCAGCTCTGTGGGTGATTTTCGAAATTCAACAACAAGCAGTTAAATTCAACAGCGGAAAATCTAAAAAAAATGGAATCTCAGTCCTCCTTCCACAACCATCAAATGATCAAACCCTAAGTAATCTGTACATGTGTGTGATAAATATTACTTAAAATTTATTAATCAATAATTCTAATGGATTATAAGTCTAAGCTAAACTTGCAGAAATGCATATACTTTAATACTTGGGTGTATATTGTTTGGTTATGTACTGCAGGTTTTTTCATTTGTATTAGGGTAAGCAAACAAAACGAAAAATAAACTACCACTACTATTATTACAACTTACAATTATGCATTATTAATTAGCACAAAACAATTTGAGACTACTTGTCAGCTCTTCGAAATTGTTTTGGATAATTTTTATAAGATAAAACTCGCATATTGTTTCAGTTACAGAAAAATGACTATGATCCTCTGGTGAAGTATTTATCTATAACATTATTTTTTATGTTTACACTCATAGAATGTATAAGACTCTATCTTGGACTAATGGGAAACATATTGAGTCAAGTGAGAAATCATTGATTTTATTAGCAATTAGGTTATTACTCCACTTAAATTTAGTTTTTTAGTGGCAAGCCTCATTAGAATATACTAGAACTGCTATTGAAAATGGTTTCTTTGGTAATCATATGATTAGTGTATTTATAATTTCAGGTTCCTGAGATAGCTGGTTTCTTAATGTTGAGTGTGTTTATGCAAATGCCACTGATCACATACTTTTTATTCAACCCATACTTAAAACACACTCCAATTGAAGTAACACTCCACGGTATTATGTGGGCAACTATATTTTTAGAAATTTTCTTAGGCTATCAGGGATTGAAACAAGCATCTAATGTTGCCAAAGGTTTGTATTTTAGTTTAAGGACTAGAAATGGTTAAGGACTAGAAATTGTTAAGGACCTGGAAATGTTGGATATTAAATAGCATTTGTATGGAGGGTGATATTTGCCACACAATAAGGCTCCTTGCATGGATGCTAGGAAATTAGATTGGAAATTGTAGCTGTAACACAATAATTGTAAATGCAATTATAAGTGAAAATGACCGTGTGGTTAATTATTTCATATCAACAAAACTATAAGATACAATTTCAACTGGAAGTTTATGGCTGTTAATTGTTTTAATACTACATTACCTTAATAACTGAGGGATGATTTTATTAAATTCAAAATGTGGAGCAATGAAAGTGTTACACTTGCATTTATATCGATGCACAAAATAAAGACTAGTTAAATATTAAAATTTATGTATGTAACAATGCCTCAAAATATTTTTGGGTAATAATTATTTCTTAATAAAAAATATTGAACTTGTTTCCTAGTCATATTATTTATTGAACTCAAGCTTGGTAATAAATTAGTCTTTAATTTTTTTTATAATTATTATTTAAAACTGTTTTTAAAAAAGGCTAATTTAATTGCAATCTAAATAGTGATTTGTATAATTTAATTAATATATATTAAAATATTTTTTTAATCTAAAACATTTATACATCACAGAATAAAGAGTTAGCAATAAAAAAACTGTCAATTGCACATCTTACTACATGTAAAGAAGTATTAAATACTGTTATTTTTTCTTCAAAAGAATTATTATTTTCTAAACCTAAAGATGACATGACTTGGGGAAATGTAGGAGACAACTGACATATAACCTGAAAAAATATATTATAGCATTAATTTCTATATAAAAATATAAAATTGTATTTCAGTTATGTAAACCTAGATCAGTTCTTGAACTGGAACCAATATTTTTATACTTTACCTGAAACAATTTTTGTACAGCCCAGTTGTGATATTTCTTAACGGAGCCCTCGTATGCTGTGTTAAAAACGATTTTCATATTAACATCCTGTTTCTCTTTGAGATTATCTAAAATTCCTTTGAATGTCAGTTCAAAAAATAGCAGTGCTCTAAAAAGAAGGTCAAAAACTTATAGTGTGTGGTAGAAGAAAAGAAAACTCACAAAATAACAAAACAAATTAATACCTGTTCAGCCACAATGTAGCTTCAGCTCCAATGTTACTTCCTGTAGCTATCTCTTTCAAAATAAGGTCAAGCAAACAAGACTGTTCATCAAATGCAAAGTTTTTTTTTATTTTCTAAAGAACAAGTAAATAAACATTTTGACATAAATTCATTTACATGGTTTTATTTTTTTACCAAACATTAAGTTGCAAATCATATGGGTTATATGAGCTATATATTAATAAAAGTGATTGTAATATCTCAGTAAGTAGTAATTACTATTTTTTTTTATTTATCTCAATATTTCCTTGCATATCTTGTTTTACGAGTTTTAATAATTTTCCAAAGCAATCTGCAATAAAAGCCAATAATATCTACGTGTAATATGTGTATTGAGACCTAAATTATTCAGTTGATTTGTATGAAAAATCGACAATAGATAATAAATCTGATGATGCCTTTAAAAATTTATTTAAATTAATATTGCCATTCTCTAAAGGTGGAAAATAATTAAGGTCTTCAAATGAAAAACTGCTTTTTATTTCCCTCGATAGTTCAGACATTGTATGTGGTACTGTAAGAAGTAAACTTAAAAATGAATAACACACCTTTAGTAAAAACTTTATCTGCTGATTAGATAAAAACGCATGAGTGAAAATTGATTATTATTCGGCTCACTTTTAAATAATACGTAATAATTGATTTGAACAAATCTCGATGGTACATACATATTATTGAACCTGGAACAATGTTTTAAAAAGGATCAAGCTGATTGTTGTTTCAATGATTTGATGTTGTTTAATCGCCCGGGATCATTATCCCAACGAGAAACATTTTTTTGGTCATTTAGTCTGAATTAATTAATTTTTTGAGGTAGTTGTGCTTTCAGCCTTGTTAATTTAATTTGAAGTTTTAAGAATAAGTTTTGTTTGGCACAAATAGTGAAAAAGCCACAGATGATTTAGTATTTTTTTAACATTGGCAGCTGTTTTTCTATACCTCGAACACAGATTACTTATTAGTAGTAAAGATATATTCAAGTAACTTAACGAAGCCGATCCGAATGGTGAATTTGTAGATTTGCGTCGTAATATTCTAACATTCGTAATAAAATAAAATAAAATTACATCACCGCTTCGACATTTTTCATATGCGAATCGACTCGCTTAGAACGAGCCTTAGTAACATAAGCTAATATTAATAGAAATATTGTGTCTGCACACGCGAGTCCTTTCTCAGGAGATAACATACAAAAATGCTTTTTAAAGATTAAAGGCCTGAATTTGTGCTTTGTATTAAGAAGTTATAATTTTATTCTATGTTTCTTATTACGTACGCAGCCAAAAAACACAAATTTGTAATAATGCATTGCATGCAAAAACATACTTTTAGATAAATTTTACTTAACTGACACTTGTCGTTCTTAAAACAAGTCAAAAGGTAAAAATTCATTATTCTTCGTTTTATTGACCAATGTTCTAAATGAATAATTGGGCATATTGACATACGTACCGATATCCTTGTTTTACCAAACAATTCTGTATAGAAATGAGTATTAGAATAACATAATATGTAAGCTCATTATGTGATCACGTGACGTTTTACACAAATTCGTGTTTCGCTGAAATTGCGGGCTGGCGAAATGTGACTTGTCTCCGTCGGCAGGCCCCTGGTAAACAAACAATGTAAAATGCCAACATTATGGCAAAAGTGAGACAACTATTATAATGTCGTGAAGTTATCTTTTAATTTTGACTCTGTTTAAGTTGTATGGATAATAAATACTTGATGAGTGAGCAATTAGGCAGGCATAAATAAAGAAGGATATGAATCTCGAGATAATTTAAGTTATAGGTAAATATTGTATTTATTACACATCGAAGTTTTGTGAGACATTCATTTTAAACCATACAAATAAATATTTAAATTAAGCATTAATAATTGAAATTAAAGCATTTTTACAGTAATTTTAAAACATCATCGTGTTAAAATCTTGTAGATCAACTATGATACAAGGCAAACTTGGCTACAATTAATACTGAAACTTCTGCGTAAGCTATAATTTATATTATATTTCCACAGTCCGATTTAATATTATGTAAGACAGATTTAATCTATTATCTACATAATATTTCATAATTTTCACAAAAATATTATTTCCGGAATAATTAGTACACATAAACTAAGTATGTATATTTTTTTTACATTTAGTTCAAATACACAAAGGAGAGTTTTTAAGAATTGACAGCTTTAAATAGCCGACTTATAACAAGCATACTGAAACAGATATAGAAAATTCTGAGCAGCTTTTTATATTCTGTTGACATTTGCGTATTTGCACTATAGGCTCAAAGCAGAATAAAATTGTTTCATTCACTGAATTATTGTCACCACGTTTTTACGCCACTTACACTTTTTTTACATTATTTCGTACGCTTCAATACGAAAATGATTGTTTTAGTACATTTCCTAAATCATCTTCAACCACTATAGTTAGTACTTTGCTTTTTGCCGAAAATGTGAAAGGAAGCAAAAATCTCTTTTCCGGTAGGACATTCGTAAATTCATACGAATCAAGTACCATACCATTAGACTCGTCTCTAACTTCGACAATTCTTAATCCAGCTGTCGATAGAATCATCATTTTATTCTTATCAAATTTAAGGTAACGCGTGATAGCTTGTCTCTCTCTACCGAACTCATTATTAAACCATCGATGGTAGGATAATAGGACTGCGCAATTTCTTGTCCAATAAACAGTATCGTTTTCATTTGTACGGTTTAAATTTCTCTTAGAATCGGATATTCGATTTGTTACCGTCGAATAAACACTGGATGGTCGTGTAATTGGAGTCACGTTGGGGCTTCGGCGCACAATATCCGATTTAGACATGGACACAAAATTTCCAAGTGTCGTTCTGCTTCTAGGTCCTAGGACTCTTAAGGGTTCGGCTACATTCATCGTCACGTTTATATTACGTTGTAGCGAAACAGTTGAATGTTGCACCGGTTTTCCGTTAAAGTTATTATTATCTTTGCTTAAAGATGATCGCTTTTCCCCAACTAAAAATACTCGGTCAATGTTATCGAAGCCTCGTCCCATTATACCATCTTTTGTGTGGCCAAGGTCAAATGTGTGGCCCAATTCATGAAAGACAGATCCAAGGGTTGTCGCAAAACATCCACCTAATGTTCCCCGATAACCACTGTCATCCATGTACCTCTTACTGTTTACCGGAATGGGGTCTAAAAATTTCGACACGACTTCCGAGACTGACAATGGCCATGTATACAAACAAGCGGTTCCAAACAATGCTAAACCGCCTCCTCCCAGTGCGGCATAAGCCTCTGTATATGACACAATCTCATCGTGTGTTAAATGTTTATCAACGTCTGTACCTTTAAATCTCGTACATGAAATGAAACCCAAAAATTTTCTTTCATTGCTTCCAAGTTCCGATAGCATTAGCTCTCTGCCAAAATGTGTCCATAGTTCATCTTGTTTCATTTTACGGGCCTTGTTTACGTTTAGTGTACTTCTGAATACTAGACATTCGGGACTGTTCGTGTCCACTTCGTGTTCGAGTTGAAATGTTTTCCGTCCGACACCACTTTCATAAAGTTTTTCAGCGGTAACGCTTTGTATAATCTTGGTGCCAATAGCGATGCGAGCACATGCACTCTCGACAGAGTTATTGATTTCAGGTGGACATTGAAAACTTCCATCGTGGCCTTGACAGATGATATAAACCGGTGTAACTCTCAGGTTCGTCTTCCGCGGCTCGTAACGCAACAGTAAATTAATTTTTTGTATGCCTGTGAATTCCAAATCAATAACATTGTCACCCTTTTCAAGTTCAATCAACACTTTGAATTCACGGTTGTAAACATCCCAAAACGATTCGGTTTTATTTCTGTTACTGCTACATCGTATTTTCTCGTAATTATTACAAGCACCGTATGTTATAATCCCTTTGATTATAACAAGGGAATAATTAACGGTTTCTCCATGCTGCAAGTTTGTTATGAATATTGAGTTTTGTTCATTTTTATTAGGCTCAATCATTCGGTTGTCCATTACCTGAAACAATCATATAAAAGTGTATTACCCCACAATTATGTTTAAATTGATTCCGATATTAAAAAAAAAAATGCAATTCCAGTATAATTAGGTTAAGCTATTAGTGTTTACGTTTATATATCTGCATCGTGACCTTGTTTCAACGTATAATAATGCTAAAGCAACATTGCGAGCGTTCTACCTGAGTTTTATATTTGCGGTAAAGGTCGTCCCAAATGAATTGTTTCGCACTGAGGCATGACTCACCATGATGCGGCTAGTGAGGAGCGCGCAGAACTGGCGCGGCGGGAGGACTGCGGGTGTAGCGGCGCGGAGAGCCAATTCAGCGAATAGCGAACACTCCGGTCCTCACTTCCCTTTTACTTAGGATACATGGACTGCGCATGCTCGTAGATGCAGACAGCCATAATACAATAACGATTGCGACTGTTGTGTTATAGACTTACTGTCACCACGACCAAGTGGGAAAATTTTAAATGCGCTGTGCAGCACTATGAGTCACTAGTGCATATAAAAATAGGCCTAATGTCATCTCTATGTATGTACTTATGTCTTATGTTTACCTATTTGTAATTGTGAATGGCTATTTTTTTATGTACTTCAATTATCTTTTATCATAGATGGAGTTGTGTTGCTCTAGTGCAGTTCTCAACCCGAATGACAGAAAAAATAATTTTTCGTACTATAATTTCACACTCGTTTTAATTTAATCGAGGATCAGAATCTGTGTACAGTAATGGTTATTTTACAAAGACGATAAATAAACGTTTTAAATAAATAGCGCCTGCTGTTTTAATAGCTCGTGAATGTTTATGTGTGAAATGATTATCACATTCTTTAAAGGCGTTTAAATTTATAGTGAGATAAAAATAGATAGCGTTTCGAGTTCTTATATCACTAATGTAAATAAAAGATAACTTCATAGTAGCTCTCTTCGTGATTTAATTCTTTCTATCCGGCCCCAAGGCATGACTAGGCATGAATTATGTCTAAAGAAGAATTGGGTATTAGTGTGGTTCGAATTCTGTAAAACAAAATTCTTTATTAAAACTAGCTAGATTACACTTGCTTTTAGATTATGTTTATTTAAAAAAAACTAAAGTTCACAAGTACGTCAAATTATTAGGAAATTGTATTCATAATTAAGTAAGTATACTATATCAATACAAATAATGCGTGTATTTTGTTTACAATCGACATAAACTTTCAAAAATTATTGCCTCATAACACATTCTGTTTACAACATATATTATTAATTTATTTATATATGCCAATAAAACTATTCTACTAGCTACACTACTATAAAATATACTAACTACGTATATTTTATCAACTGTCTGTGAATCCTTTAAAATCAGGCATATAACATAAAACATTTACTTCTACTATTTTTGTCCAACAAAGTATGAATATATCTTAAACACACTATACATGTTTAAACACAATTGTTCGTGAGAATGTCAAGCGGATCATACAGCTGAAGCTCCACGACCAATTTTATGCATAAAATGTGTATTATATGTTAGTATTAGATGTGAACAGTCGAGGTGAATAAACTTGGTTGTTGCCAAGTGGTTGCCGCGACGTGTGACGATGATGAGTCCGGTGTAGGAAGTGGACAGGGCAGCAGGAGCCGGTCGTTGTCCTAGTGAACGCACTTTCGCTTTTATCGGAGAACGAACCCGGCCCATTACTACCTCACTCACGTTACACCATCACGCAGCTGGTGGTTTTTTTTTGGTACGTTCGTATGTGTGCATACTAATGCTATAGTGATGTTAGATTTCTCTTCTAACACTATGAAGTATTAAGGATGTTAGACAAGTGGTCTGTTAGGTTTAGATTTGGTAATAATTTATGGGGACATCGGAAAAGTTGCATGCTGATTTTATGAATAACACTTTTAAAGTCTCATCGTTTTAGCGAACTTTCTGCTTATGTTATAGAATACAAATCAGTCCTCTGTACCAGCCTGAAATAAGTATGATACTACTTTAAGTAGAATTTTAAAGGACCTTAAAAGGATTCGTTTTAAGCGTTGCGTATATAATTTCGCGAGAATTCGAATTACGTGAACACACATTTATGATCGTAATGGAACTGTCAGACATCTCGCTAGGATACATGTGACCTATAATTGCATGCATGAGGCTCCATTCAATGTTATTAATTATATATAGAATATAAATATTACAGTATTGTGGAAATTTTATAAAGCTTTTGAATAATCCACACGCTACATCACAAGATGGATCTTGGACTAGATTATCCGATATTTTTCTACCACAGTAGATAGAAATAAATCTCCAATGGTTGGAGGCTTCAACCATTTGGCCAACAATTTTAAAGCTTTTATACACATGTAGTTTTGCAATATTTTCGTTTGCCGTCGATTGCCAATATGCGACATCTTGTAATTTAGGATTGATTTCCGAAATATTTGATGTAATTTAAGATACAAACCGGACCTCCTATGACTTTAATGGAAACACGTTTAGGCCTGAAATTAAAATTATTGATTGATTAAGCTGGGGTTTTTTCGAAATTCCTTTTGTATATTTAATTAAATATCTTATAGCTTTTTTTACCTATGCGGTACCGTTTTGTTCTCATTAAATACGGGAATTGTTTCCTTGGGAATTATTTATTCATGGGAAATCCTGTAAAATAATCTTTATTAAATATTGTATTCGTTAAGGCCTACGCTTGTAGGAAACTTAACATAATAAGAGACCTACCAAAACATTTTAATTTCTTTAGTAAATAAAAATCCTTACGTATATTAACATGAATTTATAATATTATTTTCAGACGACATTTTAGGTGCTTTGCAGCGACTTGTATGGGATATCGAGGTTTTATATTAAGACAAAATTTTATATTCTAATAAAAATATTGAAGGCGCTAGTTGCTCAGACAGTGTTATTGTATAATCTTTAAGCTGTACTTATTGTTAGTTACAAGTACAAGTTTAGAGGTAAGATGTATCCTAAACTAAGTTTCACTGTAAAAACCAAGAAAATAAGCAACCACAGGAATGACAAACAGAAAATAAATAACAAGCAGATAACTTGTTGACAGAGCAACCACTGTCTCTACCTTGGTGAAGACAGTAGTTGCTGTCTCAACTCGCTCTTAAATGAAGCTGAGATGCAGGGATGGGAATTCAAGGAAGAGCACATTCTATGGATCGGCGTACGTAACCCAATATTGTATAATTACATACATATGCCATATTAAAATCTTCAAACATTACGAATTATACATCATATTTGATCGTCACGCCTAAGGGCTCGTGTTTCATAGCGTGTCGTGTCGTAAGGCTCTCCTTTGTTAATAATAATGAAGATCTTAGTAGTTTCATCACAGTGCGTTTGTTGAATAATAAAGCCCAGTTGAATGAACCATTGCAACTCGTCCTTGTTTCATGTGATTTTCCATGAGTCTCGGCACGTGCCTGTCAAGGTATCTGCCGTAAGTACCGAGACGTTTCACGTGCAAGATGCACTGCTAAATTAATGCCACATTTAGACGCACCACTTGCAATTGTGTGATAATAAATCAAAAATATCTTTATCCTCAAAGACTGATCAGACTATAAAATAGTATTGTGAATGTGGACGACTCGGTTGATGTTCTTTCTGACTCCCTGCTTACCTTTCGTGCAGGCATTTTAAGTAACATAAAACCTTTAAATCTTGGTGGGTTTGCATTTGTATGTTATATGTTTTATGTCTTAAATGTTGTATGTTTTGTGTGTATACCTTGTTTTATTATCTTATATGTTTATTGTTAGTTAATATTTAGCACATAAGATGTTTGGGGACAGATTTAATAAAATGAAATATATGTTTTTATATGAATCGTCAACAAAATAAAAAGATATAAAAAAATTCGAAACCAGGGCGTAGAGCGGACGAGAACTGGCAAGAAATTCATCGCCACTCCTTTAAATCGCCATGCATGTATCAGAGTACGGTTTTAGAGATCAGCTAAAATTACACCACGCAATGCGTCAATATCTTTATTAAATAAAAACAATAAAAAATAATTTACGTTATAGTGAGAACAACAATTTTATTTATTTCATTATATCTGTCCCCAAACATCTTATGTGCTAGATATATTTAAAAAACAATAAACTTATGAGATAATTAAACTAGGTATACACACAAAATAATTAAATGGGAACTTGAAACAATTTAATAGGCGTGATTCGAATGGTTCTGTCAAAATATATGTAAACTATCAGTAAGTGTTGTAGCTAACTGATAAGTAAACTTATAAATCCCCGACCATAGACAACAAATATTGTCACACTAATGTTGGTAGTGTGACTTTCCGACCATCGGAAGTCTGGTGAGCTCTCTATTTTGTCTATCAATGTTTCTGTTTTGGAATTCTTTATTTACGTATTAAAAAAAATGAACTATATACTAGTATACTGTACTCAACTCATTAAATGTTTAAGATCATTACATCAATGTATTTTGACTGGTTTAATATTTTATATACCTTGTCCTGTATATATCACTAGTCTGAAAGCGGTCAAAAGCGTCTCATACCGGTTCTTCTCGGTAGGTAACTGCTTTCCGAACAAGTGGACAAATTGAGGATTCAAAAGTGTCTTTATAAAGACCTACTTGAATAAAGATATTTTGAGTTTGAAACTATAAACGAAACTAACTAAAAATGAAAATATCAAACAAGCCTTTATAATTATTTGAAAGACTCCAGTTGTCAGGCTAAGTTAACAACATAATTGGCTAAAACGCACGCACATCATATTTCCAAATTGCACCAATAAGATGACATGTGTCGCGCACAGGATTTCGCATCAATTTGAACTCTGACATATAAGTAGCCTTACGTTTCGGGTGAATAACCGCGTTTCGTAATAATTATGTATATACTATTTAACATTTACAAAACACGCAGCGAATAGAAACTTTTTGATCTATGTCGATTTTCGTTTTTTTTTTTTTGTAAAACTCGTTCTTGGCGTGTTAATTCGACAGCCTAGAGGCAATCGCGTTGCTAAGCATTAGTAGAGCAGTGGAGCACAATTCTGTTATATTTTTAATACGGTTTATTTTTTGCTAAAACGCGCTGTTGCGCTTAAGTGGTGCCCTTCGTTACGATTCATTGTTTTAGAGGTGACCCTGAAGAACCGAGTTAATTTTGTATACAAAATTAACTCGGTTTGTTATAATAAGCGAATCAGAGAAGCAGTCCATTAAATGAGTGATCTGTACATGAAATACACAATTACCCAAATGAGTTTTCGATAAAACAGTATTTAAGTGTATTAATTTAAAAGCTCCATTTCAATTTCTCAACTGAATGTAACATGCTTTTAATAACAATGTCTAAACTTCTGTCCTTAAACTTCACTCGTCCTAAGGCCCCACATCGGGGAAGAGGGCAGATATTACATTCCTCATTTCTCCAATCAAAGTCTGTCTCCATTCAAAGTCTCCTTAAAAGGGGGGGGGGGGGTTAAACTACCCAGTTTTAGGCTTGTAAGGTTCTTTATAAAGTTAGAGAAACGAACTAGGTGACGAGATACTATAGAACAGCTACCTAATCCAATTGTCCATTCGACATCCGTTGAAGAAACTGACCACTCATAATGAATATGAAATTCACGATTAATGTGTCAGTTTTTGTCAGAAGCATTTTCGAGTTCGGTCATCGACCCTAGAATTGCGTAGGCTACTTTCTCTTGATGTTGGGACGAAGGGGAGCGGGGAGGGGCCTGCCAAAAAGAGTGCGTGAAAGGCTGTGCATAAATTCGAAGCCTATGACAATGCATAGATACTAAATACGATTTTTTTGTCACTAAAATTTCGTAATTTTAAACTGAGCATTTAAATTTAGATAAAATATGGTTAAACATACGCAAGCTTTGCGAATACATTCTTTGAAAAGCTTTCCAAATTATCGAAGATGTCTTAGGTGAAGAGAGTTTTGTTAAATATTGGCTTGTTCAATAGATCTCATATTTGAATTACTTATCTATTCCAGTGATTATTAACCTTCGATTATCCTACATAGTAGTATGTAAGATACTTTTAATAACAGCGAAGTAAGACTCGAGACTTGAGAATAATGTAATTAGATTCATTTCAATTAGTGATACGTAACTGAAATAGATTTTTTTAACACTTCACGTAATTACATATAGAACAACGACTTGTTTGGTTGTTCTTAATTAAAGTTGTCGCTTGTAAGTTGGCGCTACTGCTGCGGTTGAGCAAGGGGTCAATGAACTTAAGGTATAGTACTTTGCGAATCCAAAGACGATTTTGGTAATCTAAAGCGAGTTGTATAAGTCGCTTTCTCCGCTCTATAACCAGAATAAGTGAACGGAGAAATTTAAAACGTTAATGTTATTTTCTACTTCCATATAAAAAATATCTTATTTACGTACAAACAGAAGGGTCTTGAATAACTTTTCAATAAATGTAAACACATCAATTTAACTTGTTCCACTCTTTATTGCAAGATTCTTTATTGAAAGGTTAATATTATTAGTTTATAAACAAATTATGTTTTATCTTCATGAGAATAGTTTTTTAATTATACAAGTTATTACACTCTATACTAAATTACAAATATCTTCTGGAAAATTAGTCAATGTCGAGGAAAAGAATTTTTAGCTTTTTGCAGCTAAAAATTCTTTTCAACATGTTTTTAAATCAGTTACATTTTGTACCAATACTCACGAAGTCCCCATGTCTAACTTGTTAATATATTAATAAATTATTATTTAAAAAAGTCAAATATGAACAAATATGAACAAAACAAGTTGTATCCATAAAACATTAATTGCTACCAATGGTATGTGAATCACGCCTTAACACAGCTGAAACTAAAAGTTACGAAAAACACTTGGCGCCATAGGAATACCAATCTGAATTGGGCGTTATAAAGGTCGAAGGCAAAAATCTTTAAAAAAAAATTACGAAACCAAATAGTTGGCACACTGTACGTGCTCACGACGCCCCGTTCTCTCTTTTGAAGGTCGATTTGTGCGTGTATGTACCGTTAACACAAAACTGTCATAATTTTTCGAAGAACTAGTTCGCGAACGTTTAATAACTGTATATCATGCGAGATTCGCTCAGAAGAATTAGTGCCTCTATCAGTACTATTGAATAAACATTTTTTATTTGTAATATACGTTAATTTATTAAGCAGCATTTGAGGTTACATTGCTACGATTCGTAGCACGTCTACGCGTTCGTAGTACGCTGGGCGCAGGCGATTCGCGGTCGGGTGTCGTATTTCTAGAGCATTGAACCTCTGCAACCTTGTGCATTGAGCCCCACCGCTCTCTGCGCTGACGCAACCAATACAGCCCCTTCTCTGTATCAGCCGCTTTATAATTATTCCCTCCGGGCACATACGACTATAATGAATAACAATTCATAGTTTAAAAGGTTAATAGGATATTTTTTTAATTTACTAAACGCAACTCTAATATACTGTTTATATACTAACATTAGTTACATTGTCGCTATGTGATAAATGGCGACCGGCGAGCGTCAATAAATACATATATGCTAAGTGGCATCAACAAACCGCAAATGGTTCACGTGAAGTGCGAATCGCTGGGCACAATCGGTTGGCCGAGAGCGTTGCGACTTGCGAGGTGACGGTTACGTAAACCGCTGACATAACCAAGTCGACGACCGCACTTGCGCAACCAACGAACCCGCAACCCCACGCACCGCACCTCCTAACCACTCGCTCAATTCCCCACTACCCGTGAAAATTACCTAATTGTGACCAAAATGCGTTAAAAAGGTGTTTATCGATCGTGTTACCACATCGGCAAACATTGGAGCAACAACCTCGCCGAGCTCAATTCTAACATTTAACTGGGATTCATCTCGGTTAGCATTCACTATGCAAAACAACTGCGCATTGTTTGAGTTACATTATATTTGTAAATGTTGAATCTCGTCACGCGCCGGCTTATATTAAGTGTGAAATCCTTTCAAGGATGCAACTAGTACGCGTGTGATAAAAATACGACGCTTGCGAATTCTGTACAGGTTGTAGGAAACGCGGTGCCTTATCGGTTCATACGTGTGACGTATGGAACAGTTATCCTTAGTGAACGAAAGTGAAAACTAAATGCGGGTATGGTCGTCGACCCCATGTCGGGTCGTTGACCGCGCCGAACTGCAAAGGCCGTGTAAGTAGAGGCCGCGTACATAACATTTACCAATGCTGTGGACACACGGCACGCCCAGGCCATTCTACGTGCGTTCATTCCGGTAAGGCACCCAGCTATTTATTTTATGGACCTGTTTTTATTACTAAAAGTGAATGTTATACAAACAAACTACGTAATAAATTATAATTGTTGAAATTCAGACGCGTACGTTGTGAATGCAACTGAATAATTTCTTACATTTAATATTAAAAATGTAATAAATTATCATTTATTGACATGCAATGTAAGATGATCTATGTAAACTACCCAAAAAAATGATTATTATTCATTAAAATAATTATTATTTTGTTAAGATGAAATTTACGTATCCTGCATTGAAAATTTTTAATAATAAACAACATGACAATTTTGGAATTGAACAAATAAATACGCAAACGTGAAAAGATGCATCTAGGGCGCGATTACACCGAACAGGTTTAGCTTTTTTTGTACGTGATGATACGGAACAGAAGAGAGAAATTTGGCGATATTTGAATTTCTGTAAGGAGGACACGGTCATCAGAAGTCATCGGCTTCGAAATGCGAACTTTGAAATAACTACCACCGCTCCATTGATTACATATAAGTTATAATATTGTTGTAAGGTAGATATATTTTTACTAAGCGATTAAGTGTATTTCTTATATGGTCAAACGAATTGCCCTCACAGTTCAACAGACCATTGAGTAAGCAATGGTGCATATATGGAGAAGATGTCGCGAGTTACTAGCAATAAGTATATCAGTTTAGTAATTAAAACAAATATATATATATATATAGAGAGAGATATATATATATATATATATATATATATATATATATATCTCTCTCTCTCTTCGGCTTCAACAACGAGTATTATAGAACATAGAGCCTTTGCTATAGTTTAATCTAATATATAAAATTCTGAGAATCGGCCAACATCTATTTTTAGACACACATTTTATTATGTCGCATTAAAAATACATACAACCCTTAATTTTTACCCCTTTATCACTAATCTCATTTTTTTAGTAATTTATGACAAATCTATAGAAATACAAAATCAAAAAGAATATGAATATTCTTTAATTTACCCTTGCGACTATACGACTAGATTTATTTTTGTGATGAATATATTTAAATTACTTTAACAAACAAATTCTTTGAAATGTTTCGCTATCAAGTTGACAAGACGATTAGTACACATCCGTTGTTAAGCAGAAAAAAATGTCCAAATTTGTGAATACATATTCGAAAGCCTACCTTATGTAACAGTTCATCGTGATACTTTGGCTAAAGCCGGCATTTCGCGCGCCACTTTCATTCTGAACAAATATTTGGTTGACAATGTTTCATAAAGAGGCATCGAAAAGACAATTCTCACATACAACATATGAAATATATTTATTGCTTCTTTTCGATTTGACAATATAGAAACTTACTTATTTTTAGTATCAGAATCTGTTGGCACATTGGCAACAGAATATAAACATAAATACTGCAAGTGCTAATTAAAAATCCAAATAACACTTATCGTCTCTATAATGTGTCAATATTATGTGTATTATTTTTACGAGGGGTCATCGGCTCTATGGTACTACTTACCTACATACAACCATGTCAAATTGGCAATATAATTATTTTAGAACCGTGATAAATAATATATGTATATAACAGTATATCTATATATATCTACATAGATAATGTATAGACAATAGACACACGGTTCTCCTTCGTCGGTTTTTAATTACGACACTACAATTATTACGTATAAAACTAGCGAGGAATAAAAATATTTTTTCCTTTTCAAACTTTTTAATTTATTAATATAACTTGTTATTTTTTAATAGCTTAAGGCGCTAGAATGCTTTCGTGCAATAAAATAGTGAAAGCAATATCCTGGAGATTCGTGATGCAGTATGAGATTTGTAGGTCATCCAATGTTAGAATGTAGGAACATTAATGCCACAGAGTTGTGAAACGTTCACATTATTATGTTTATTGTGACGGGAATATATTTTATTTGTTGTCAGTTTACCTTTTACATATTCAAATTTATCTTAAAGTAAAAGTACGTAATGTTTTATTACGTTTTTTGTTAACAGAATATACAAAGACATCCGCAGTCTGTGTTTTAAAAATGCATGCCAGAGACAATTTCTAATGCTATAATCAAACATGATTCGAAATTTAAACTTAAAACCTTCTAAATTATTATTGCCAAATTTCATAAAAGAAATGGTCTATTTTTAAATGTCATATCGTACGGCATCATACATACCTAATGAATCTTGATGACAAATAATTAGTTTCTCTTAACAGACGATTGTTGTCAGAGGATGTTTATACTTACTGTGTCGAGTATCATTCGAAGAAGAATCTTTGACAGCTACACCATCGCGGTCATCGACCCGAGTTCGCTTTACATTTGGCGAACAATGATTTGGAGTGGCGAGGTGAATGGCCGCGGTCTGAGGGGCTGCGCGTGGGCAGTTATTGACCCATATTAGCAGTGAAAAGTAGATCAGTGGGCGAGAGCGGCGAAATTCACTATAGAGTCGAAACTCGAGAGTCTGCGCACGCCGCAGGCGCAGCTACTGCAGCGTCTGAACTTATTGTAAAATCTCTAAACCCCGAGTACCGTAGTAGTAAATTATAAATGGATCAACAATATAGTTATCTCTTTTTCTTTTCTATATAATGAAACGGTATATATCTAATTTTAAAGTTATATCTTAAATTTATAGAATATATCTAACAAATAGTGCCTTCTCTCACTTTCTTATCATGTATAAGTTACATTCAGAGAAGAGAAAACAAACTAATTTAATAGCCAAAATACTGTATAGTTTACGGGCCAGATAGTTTTATATATTCATCATACTAATATAATATGACAAAAAAAATGTATTTTATTAATTTTAACGGATTTTTTTAAAATCATGTATTGAGTATCAAATTTTTAAATAATCAAAGTGCAAATGATTTTGGCTAGTAACAATTTATCCATGACATATATTCTTTTGGTGCGTTAACAATTCTAAAATGCTTCGTCGTCTAATCTTATGAGAAAATTATTTATATAAAATTAATGCTGTACCATGAGAATTGAGATGTGCTTACGCATTTGTTTACAGTTAGTACTTTTAATGTTGGCAAAGCATTTATAATATACATGCTGATCCCTTCGGTTCCACCTGAAAATCTTAAGACATATTGCTAAAAGCGTAGTGTCCTTCAGTACTGTCTCGAGATGTATTCAATTAAAAATGAAAATCACCAGGTTATAATATAAGTAAGAGAAACTTTTATTATAATTTAATACCCACAAATTTGTCGGGTATTCATAAATTTGTCGCAATTACCTGACCCGTCTATGTCAGTGTCTATGGGTTGCGACTTTCTGTGCCTTGTTTTACGTGTTCATTATAAAAAAATAGGAATTTGTACTTTAATAGTTCTTTTTTTTTAAATCGATTCGATATGCCTCTTTTGTTTATTGATGGGAAATTTCTTAACATCATTGAAATGTCAAAGTCAGACAGACGTTGTCTATGAAGTATATAGTCACAGATAATAAATATTATAAAAGTCCCTTTTGAAATTTTCAACTTTTAAAATTATTTTTTATTAGAACCGAAACGGAATAAATCTTTTAGATTTAGCTGCATGATATAATGATTACTTAAATTTACATCAAAAATGTTGCTGGCTGCAAAAATTAAACTGGTTTTTCTTAAGCATTTTTAAACCTAATATATCACTAGAACGGAGCCAATAGTATACGCTACGTTTTCCTTATAGTTTTGCAACGCAATTTTATTAATATCTACATTAATGGTGAAGAACCATTCTATTTATAGACAAGTAAAGTGGGTTTTACAGGAATAACCATGAGCCAGACTTGTCTGTCCCAATTCTCTATACAGATAATGTCAGTTTTAGTGTGTGTCAACTTCTATAATTGATTGTCAAAATTTGAATAAAGAACAGCGAATAGAAATCAAAAGACAATTAGACATTCGAAATTAAAATAAGGAAAAACACCTTATGTCACATCGCTAGGGCGAGGAAATTAGCGTCGACTTTCCTAATGCGACTGGAAGAAAGTACTTTTACTGAGACGTACGCCGTGACCCAGTTTCCACGAGACTTGTAGTTCTACGGAGCTTTTCACCGCGACTTCAAACCAGTCGGGAAATATACGGGATCGCTAACCACCGGATAAACGTTTAATATTGTAGAATATTTTATGGATTATTTCCGCTTAACCATCTTTGTGCTTAAATACAAAAGCTATATCACATATAGCTATATCAAACAATACATTTTTACATTTCAATTAGGCCAGTGTCAAAAATCTGTGCATTACAGTACGATAAAGCTTAGAATAAGTTGCAATAGAGCTCCATGAAATTAAGAACTCTGATTTATTTTTATTAAAATTATTTGTAGCCCGTTAATATAATAAACAGCTACATTGGAAATTAATTAAAAAAATACAGCGTCATTTAAAACTGTATCGGAAGAACTGTCTTCCGCTATCAAAGTTTATATTGAATGTAGATGCGGCTATTCTGAGAAATGTGAGGCTGACTCATTCCCAGCTGATGACTATTGTCCGTAAGGGCTTGAACTACCTACGATCTATTTATAAGTTAAACAAGTTATATGCAGCTTGTGCTATTTTGTATGTCAATTTTATTAAGAGGGTACTTATGTTTAAGTGGTTTTTGATCATGCTATGACCGGCAATTTAATTCGACGTTTGAATTCTCGTTGCTTGGATACTCTAATTTGAACCTTCGGCGTATCATGTTTTTAACATGTTTATAAACCTGTGACTTAAACAAGCGAACGTTAATAACGATTTGAAAAGAATGACCGGCTATAGACTATACATTTTGATGCGGATTTGATTCCCGGTTCAATTGTGATGAATACGGGTAGTATCTAGAAACGTAATTATGAAAAATATATTCAGCAGAACCCATTGACTTGATCGCTTACCCGACTTAATCGTGTGTAAAATGTGTTCCAATTTTTTTTAATAAACCATTAAAACAAATGCTTGCTCCTTTGATGCTTTATCCTTTTTTATTATAGATGTAATTAGTTAACATAGTTTATGTTTAACTTTCTTAAAACAATTATTTGTCAACTGCGTTTGATGTTTTTTGTTTATGTGTTCGGCTTGTGTATAGTTTAAATTTATCAGTATAAAAGAACTAGCTGTAGGAATTCCAATAAATTCAACATGTACCTATTAACAAACATGTAACGTATGCCTTTCATTTGAATGTTTAATAATGGAGATATAAATTATATTCCCACAACAAGTTCTCAGAATGCTCTCATGTTTCCTTGAAGTACACTTCCCTTGCACCTGCCCCTCTTTTAATTGTGAACGTGTAACGAATGCACCTATCAATTATCATGACAGCATCTTCTTATAGGACGCGTTTCCAATGTTGGAAAAAAAATTGATGAAAACAATTTTTATCTGGTGAAACTATAATAATTTTCAACATAGAATCGTATTACGTGTGTACGTCGATTTTCTTAACGCCACGAGGCTTCCAAAATAAATCGATCCGAGTTACCCAACAAAGTCAGCTAACTTTAATTTTTTAAGCGTGATCCCTGTTTTACAATGTTCTTATCTCAGAGCAATGTTTACCAAATGGTACAAGCTTTCTTTCGTAATCCGAACGATTTATCTTTAGATGTTAATTAACAAATCTACGGTGAAGACAAATATCGTAAGGGAATCGACATGCACCAAGAATATGCGAGGAGACGCGTCACGGTACGATCACACTTTAAAAAGAATGATAAGAAACGTAACATTAGCGATATTTGCTTTTGAATATCATGTCTATTCTAAGTTACGTTAGTCAGTAATAGTTAGTCAGATTACATTCTGTGGTCCAGGGATGTTGGTAAAAAAGGTCACATTTAAAATACTATTCTCACATTTTATGGAGCTACCACTGAGAAATAGAGCTTTTTGGATGTATCATCATATAATAAAAAAGGAAAATAACGATTTGTTTAAAAAAACAAGTTTAGTGATGTATGTGTTTAGTAGCAGTAATATAAACATACAATAGCAATTATTCAATAATAGCTATAAAACTTAATAACTATACACCTGTATTTTGTATAGTATTTTTAGATGCAACCTTCATTTACATTAACGTAAATACACCGAGTTTGTATAAAGCGCCCTTTTTAATGGTTTCTTTTCACACGACACTGAAAAGACCTCTTCACAATCACGAGTCATTACGAATTGAATGGAGAGACCTCAATTCCGTCGCTTAGATTAATTTAAACTCTAAATAAAACCTTTTTCGTAATGATGTTATGATAAAAACGGTTATATCAAGTTTGTTTGTAAACATCTATTTTGTGTATATTCTTTTGTTCATTACATTTTAGATATGTTTAGAGTATTGGTTCTTGCATGTACTAAATTCTATAATTATTAATCGTTGTAGAACAATTGAAATGTAGAATGTCACGTGACAGTGTTAAAATATGTAGGTGACTTTTGAACGTCAAACGTTTTAAAATAATTACATGACACTACATTGACACTAAATCTGAGACAAGGCACACACTAATTACAATACGCATATTACGCTGTGACGTTTGCCATAGCGATAATGAATGTAAAGGTCACGCTATCACTCGATGTCGCTTTGACCTTGCTCCAGATCACCCGCCCTTGTTCTCTCAACTACTGTTTTTATGTCGTATCTATGCATTAGTTACAATGGTTGGCCCACTGGGCTTAATTATGAGGCGTTTTGACACGTGACAACTTATGTAGTAAACTGTGGTAAAGATTGTCTGTGACCGCTTTTAAATGGCTTTTTAATATTATTAAATATATTCTATATTCGTATTGATAGACTGTGAGCTCTTTATAACTATTACAAAAAAGTACTGATGATTTAAGGCTGTGGTGGTTCTCGTAGGTTCTTCCCTCCCACATTACCAGCAAAAAAAGTTACTGACAGTTAACATTTTTGACACTTTGGGTACTTTTTTTTAAGCGATTTATTGCTTGTGTTAACACAGCTGATAAACTGTATAATATATTGGAAATGGAGCGCGGGACCCTTTGATCAACAGCCAACCTAGTCGTCAATGGACAGTCAATTAACCTCTAAGGTTACCTATAGTTATTATATAACCAAATTTAAAGGTTACAATTCTAAAAGAAATTTTGTTAATACGAAATTAAGGTGTACAAGAGAAAAAAATATATAAAATTGTATCGCGATAATGATACGCGTACTCGAAAAGATTTTTCATAATTTCAAGTGATACCTACTTGACATATCGCTGTTTTTAATAAGCGCAGTGCTGAGAGGTTCTGCCATTCGGGTTGTTGATTTCTCTGATTCGTATACAAACGATGTAGGTCAAAGTTTATTTGTTAGGAAATATTGCGAAGGTCTCATAAATACATTTCTATAAGGCGACAAGACTCAAAATTTTCCTGTAATTTTAATGGTATTATATTTTATATACTATTTCGATTGTACTATATATTGATGTTCGAAAATACATTGGTTGAATATACTACGGGTTAAGTGTTACTTACGCCTTAAGTCATTAACGAAAAACCTATTTTTGTGTAATACAAAAAATACCACAAATATTTGACTCTACATTTACTGCCAGTTCCCAAATCAAGGGCGTAGAGAGAAGAACTGGCAAGAAACTCTCCGCCACTCCTTTAAATCGCCAAGCATGTATCACAGTACGGTTGTAAAGATTTGCAACCATTACCAGCGAATTCTCCAATATCTATATTATATAAAACCTTCGATGGGCATAACGAAATAGGAGCACACATTTATGTTATAGTGAGAACAACCTGCATACATACAGCACACCGAGACCGATCCAGTGAAAAAATAACATAACATTAACTAACCGTCCAACCATTTTACTTTATTTTTTTGAATATATGATAAAGACAAAAAGCACGAACAAATGATATAATATAATTTTTGAAAGCGTTAGACATCCGTCAAAACTTTCATCATTGAAACGTGATCCACGTGAATTTTCCAATGGCTTCTGCGATGCCCCCACCCCGCGTGAAAGCACTGCGCACTCAGAAGTGTGTCATGCAGGTCGACGAACGCCGGCCTAGACCCACTTAACACAATTGGGCCACAATCAGTGACATTACAGAGCGCATTGACCCCCCCACCCTCCGCCCCACCGGTGAAATTCTCTACCGTCACACGGCGACCGTATCCAGAAACGAAGTTTTGAATAATTTTTTTTATTATATTTACGTGTGAATGCGCGTATATCGTGACGTTGTAAATTTCTCTCGGCATTCATCTCGCATGTTACTATCCGAACTATTTAACGGAACTGACACATAAGAAACTGTCATTGAAATATCGAATATCACCGCTTATTCACAAGGAGTTGTTAAATTAATCTTGGCACGTGCGTGCGCAGAGTGCTTGCCGGTAACGTCAATGCGTGCTTACCCAGAAAATATTGTCTACTTAGCTTATACCACGTTTCCATTTCACTTTCAGATCAAGACTATTTAAAATCTAGCTATTTAACTTTGTTTTGTTGATAAGATACTTTATTAAAGTATTATAGTTGATAAAGACATACATGGCCAGGATTTGTTATTAAATTTGTCATGTCATTCACTAACATATAACGTTTAACGTCTTAGATATTAAAATATTGAGGTTTTTTCATGATTTAAATGTCAAAACAGACAAAAAACGTGTGATTTATTTTTTATATTCATTATTAATTATCGTTTGAGGTTATCAAAAATCAGCGTGGCATGTTTTTTAAAATCAGAAACGTTTTCATTATATTAATTATTCGAATATGTCTTTAGATATGTATCGTTGCTGGAAACGTAATAAACTTGGTAGTCTTATATACAATTTTTCTAAATAATTTTAAAGTCACAATTGTCACGTCACAAACAACTGTTTGTGACGTGACAATTGTGGCTAGACTAGCAACTACTGCTGAAAATGGTGCAAAGAAGTAAAAGCTCTTTTGTATGCACGATAAATCAATTTAAAAATATTATTATTGAGTTTATTTATTTAAATGTGCTATTTAACTACAAATAGAAATGTAAAAGCGAAGGATAGAAAGTAAAAAGAAATGCAATAAAGTAGTCGATGTAGTGAAAAGTGTTAGTGAACGCATTTTATCACTTGTAGGGAGAAAAAGTAGTGAGTGTTCCATTGAAAACTGCATTGATTTAGTGCGATTGTGTCTTATTGGCGTTCCGCGGTGCATTCATTGCACTTTTTCCTACTTCACTTTCTTCTCATCTACACTTTCTAACCTCCATGGAGAAAAGTCTACGCTTTCTAACACAAGTGCAAGTTTTTCTGCTCGCCTTTCAGTGAAAACGAGATGAGCGTTCATTCACGTATCGAATCCCGAAGGAAACGTATTTTGTTTGTAATTAAAAGAAAAACTTACATAAATATTTATGACTCATGACTTAAAAATTAATAAACAAAAAACATACGAGACTAGAAGCACTAAAATTCATAAACAAATTCCATCATTAATATATTAATATATCACGCTGAGAAAAACAAACTTGTTAAATTATGAGTCATATTGTTTACTTACCCACGCTTAAATGTTTTTACATTATCTTCGATAAATACAAATAATTTATAAATAATGTATTAATGAACTGTATCAGAAGAGACGCTTTGGTATATAGTAGATCGATGCATTAACTTAATTAATTTAAAATGTTTTGATTAAAAAACAATATTTTGAAATTTATTCAATGTGTTATATTCTGTATGTTTAAAACATAGTATTTAATTAAAATTTAATTACATTTTTATGTTAAATAAGATTCTATTGGCTCAGTAATAGCAATTAACACATGTTACATTGTGTTATGTAAATCTGAAAAGTTATTTTGTTAGTCGATGCAAATGCATTGAACATTGTAATGAATTTGGGTCATCGCCTTCTATAGAGGTTTGCTCTGGAAATCTGCATAGACGGATGTTGAAGTTATTAGATATAGTAAATTTCTCCTTTGGTGAAACTTTCATAGTGAAGTGTGTCAAGCCGAGTGGTCGTGCACCCACGGAAATGGGTCTACATAATAGTCTTTTGTCTATGTGGGCCATCATACGCGGGATAACTTTATGCAAAGTAATCACTTCCGGCTAACTGTATTTACTATGAATAAGGTTCGAATTACAAATGTCAGTTCTTTGTGTATCAACCTTTGTCTATGATGTCTATGATGAAATTTATAGTGTCTACGGATATTTTTATAAAAAAAGTATTTAAAAAATCTTCAAATATACCCTTATCTACAAATTTTATAGCCACCACAACTGATATTCAATTTTGTCAATTCGATTATAGACATTTCTAACACTATGGCAATATAATACATTTTTTATTCCGCTAAATTCAGTCACAATCACGAAAAGCCAAGATAAAGAACCAGCACTTCCTCCAAAGAATGCGGCCCATTTCGTATCTAGGTCTATGGGTCACTTAAAAAGCACTTTGAGTTTGGAATTTTTCGGTAATTAATACAATATTTGGAGACCACGACCCGCACAACATATATCGGCGCTTGCGCCGCTGCTGTGTTAACCTACTTTAGGTGCATTGCTCTCTTTGTTTGTAAACATGGCGACGCCATCTCCAATATGAGACGCGAGTTAACTTTCTTACCTACAGTTTAACTTGAGATTGGGAGGTCAAACGCTTAAGTTGTTTTTCACACAGAGTGTTTGTTTCGTTTGAAATTTAAATTGTGTATGGTGTTTGTTCATTTAATGTTAGCGTTGAAACAGATCGGTTTTGTGTTTAATCATAAGTCTTTGTCGTATTAAGATACCTTTCATTTTAATATGTACCTGTTACAAACCGGTAGTGGATAGAATATGTTTTAACAAGGGTACATTGCGCTGAATGCAAATTCTTTATCTGTCAAAGTCGTAATTATATTTTTTTATTTTTAATCCATTTATTTCTTTCCGGGCGATCACGATTTTTTGTAAAAAAAAAAAGCTTAAAGGTTATTATAATATAATATTTACTATATGAAGCTACTATGCTGGCATCAGGTCTTCAAATACTATTCAATTTTAAACGAGAAGAGCTCATTGGTAAACGATTTTTATTTATTTATTGTTTATAAGATAGCATACTGCCAGCTTTTAAACACGAGTTTTAAAGTGTTGATGTGAAATGATTATTAACTTTGTCTTAATCGGTCAAAATTAAAAGTAGTCAAAAAAAACTACTGCTGCATAAATACAAAAAAGCTCTTGCTGTCTATACGATAAAGTTTTTATTGTATCAAACTTATTATTATTTATACTACCCACGCGTTGGGTTTTGCCTGTCCCTAATCGAGGCAATGGATGGCCATGCGTCATGCTCTGGAACGGGTGCTACAGAAGTGACGGCGACGCATTCGGAGGAGTATGGTTTAATAGTTGCAGATCTTTACATAGGTTATGTATGAGCAGAGATTTTTTTTCCAGTTTTTCTTCGCTCTTCGCCTTGGGAACTGGTGTCAACAATTTCTTTTTATTATCTGATGATTAATAAGTGTTTTATTTTATTGAAATAATAAAAATATTCCAATTTCATTATGACTATGTATTTTGCTAATTAATTTTTCAATGCTGATTCTGTACTATAGTAAGAAATACATTTTATTCACAAGGTTGCCTGGAACAGACCATTTGTGAGCGGTGAGGTATGTGTGTGTACGGAAGTGTAAATACAAATTATATTCACTTAATACGAACACTCATAATACATTTAATAAATTGTATTAAATTTATAAGTGAAATATGTTAATAACGTATTGAAATTATGTCCTCTGAAAGGAAAAAAGAGCTAGCCTTGATTTTGATCTGTTACTATGTGGGATTAAAATGTCAATTTGCGACATGTCCATTGCGCACTTGTGTTCCATTGAATGTTTTAAAAACACCGCAAATAGAACATGGATGGAAAAGTTTTCAAAGCGTCGATTTGTGAAACACGTTTATGTATTTTTATCTTATTGAAGAATCGTTCATTCGTTCATTCGTTCATTCGTTCATTCGTTCATTCGTTCATTCGTTCAATCGTTCGAATCAGCGTTCATTTGTAAAGATCCCAATTTGAGGTGTTTTTCACTGGAGTATGGTGTAATATGGTTGCTGTTTACAAAGTTGTGTAGAAATAATTAGCGATTTAAAGGAGTCGGAGAGCTTTCTTTCCAGCTCTTCTCATGCTACCATGCTTTGGAAACTTGCAGCAAATGTTATGGTAGAGGAATTTTATTTATATGATTCTTTGACGATTTATAAGTGTAAGAAGAAGGACTCCAGTTTCTTCTTACACTTAACAAACAGATAATTGAATAAAAAAATTGATTAATTATCTGTACTATTTATTGAGGCTTAACAACATCAGGCTATGACTCGAACGTAAACGTAAAACTATAAATAAATATGATAACATGCAAACGAAGGTTCTAAGTTCCAAATTTTCCTTTAATTAGCATAGTAGTTTTTATTTAATAACAATTTCAAATAAATGCAGGCAATATCTTAATTCAATTGGGTTACAACTGCACAGGCGCTTATTAAGGGATTAAGTAGGCCTGGTAGTCAGTACCGGTGATCAAAGAGCTGGTGCTTTTCTCGCTCAGCGTATAAGCATCGCGATACAGCGAGGAAATGCCAGCATTAGGGTCTGCCAAGGACCAAACTTTACAAAAAAATGTTTTAGTTTTGTGGTTTGTTTTATTTTAAGTTATATTAACAATAGGTTAATATTAAGAATGTTTATGTTAATTATTGTGAATAAAGAATATATTAAGTCATTAAATTAACCAGTTCTGATATAAGGTTATATTTCGGTTCGGGGTTCACTCGTGCGTGTGAACAACGAAGTATGACCTTAATTTGTGCATACCATATCAATGGTTACCCATAATTTTAATTCTTGTTTGAAAATTGAATATTTTACATACGTTGAGATGTTTGCCTGCTAAACAAGGATTGACAAATTGCACAATCGCTAATCGAACGCATCAAGAGCCTTTTATGGCATTTCGCTAATATTGTATCACTACTGGAAACGTGATTTAACAAAAAAATAATTTGTTTAAGTTACTGGTCACAATAACAAGTTCAAGGTTGTTAAAACTAATTCCTGGAAATCAGACCACAGTGTTTGTTTTTAACTTTCGTATCTTTCAGTTAATGCCTATACATAAATAGTAGAACTCAAAGTATGTTGTGTGTTGTTTTTTTTTGTATAACTCACACCTTGCTTGTTCCAGTCCATTTCTATTATAAGTATTTTTTTATTTTGTGGGTTGCCTGGAAGAGATCGCTTATTAGCGGTAAGGCCGCCCGTTGCTCTTTTAAGTACCTACATATACTAGCATTATGTACTTCTACTGTTCTTAGTGCGAATACATAAATAAAATGACAAATGAAAATATTAAAATAACTGTAACGTATACGTTATTTACATTTCTCACAAATTGTAAGAATCGTAATCGAGTGAATGTTTTTTAGTACAGCCTTATTGCTAGCGATCTTTACTGGCAACTCACAAAATGATATAATATTAATTTTGATAATTGCAAGGTACGATAGATATCATAACATTAACAATCTAAAAATATACTATTCAATTCAGTTATTTTAAATTAGAAAATAATGAATAATTATGTAATAGTAATAAGACAAAAAATATATAAATACATTTTTTTTTAATAACTCGCTACAATTTAGAACAAGGTTGGATTTGTTAATAGCCGGGTTCTCTATAAAATAAGGGAAATGTTTTCTTTTAAATTGTATATGTTTCGTGTAAAAACTTAAATACCTGCATTTATTTATCCCTTCACTTGTCAAAGTTCAACGAACCGGTACAACATTTTCTGTACACAATCAACGCTCATAGTAATTTCATTTTAAAATTAAAGCGCCTCTGGTCATATCCAGTATATTGACACTAGTATTCATATTATCTTTAAATAAAAGTATAATTCTATTTTTTTAAATTTTTTTCCTCAGTAATCTCTGACGTCTGTGTCTGTTGAAATTTTCTTCGGAATGTTCCACTGTAAATTATAGGCATACCTGTCATTTATGCACATAGCTTGTGATGTGCCATGTACCATCTAATATAGACTCGGTCTATTATTTTTGGTGCTAATTGACAAAGATTTATATTGAACCATTTACTAAGATAAGCTTTGTTTTTCAGAGTCACATTATTATAGAAATACCTAGAAGTTAATAATGTGGTTAATTGCCCTCTATTCGAATAACAATAGTCTCAAAATCTAGATAAACTTTGCCCTCAAATAAAATCTGCATAAAATCAGTTTAGTAGTTTAGACAGTCTAGACAGTAGAAGATAGGTTTAGGCACGGGAGTCTCAACTCGCGGTCATTAGTTCGTTCTCCTGTGTCCCGATGGATTCATTCATTTGGTAGCTCAACAAGAAGCCAATTTAGGAGTTTAAATCAGGCAAGCAAAAACTGTAGGCAAAAGAAATATAGAGAAACTGTCGTTATCACATCTGACCAAACTTAGTATTATCGTCACCGGTTACTTTTAATTATAGTTTTCAATTGCTTGTGTTGAGTTATACTTAACTTCGTTTAATATGTAATATAATTATAAAACTTCATATTATAAAATTGAAGTTCGCTAAGTCGTAAAACTTGAACCAAAAACAGTTTATAGAAAGCGTTATCTCTCTTTCTCTCTTTCATATAAACGCGAACGACAGTGAACGTGTCATTCAAGACATATTTTACTGTAATATCCTGTACTGTTTCACATGTGTATAGCAGCCCAGAAATTGTAACGATATATTTAAGACTCAGTGTGAGTGCATCAAACAGGACTCATTAAAAAAAACCTAGTCCATCAAGTCACTTCAATAAAAAAATCCGACACTTAATCATTCATCCGTCATGAAAGTCAACTTATTATTCGCATCGACATATCCCCTTGTACGTCCAATATTTAAAAATAGAACATGACTCACAAATAGCACTTAGGAATTTTCTCGAAATTGTACGTCACGTGCACCTGGGGGTTGAGGGTAAAAACCTCAGATACATTGACCTAACGACATTTTTCGCGCAAACTAAAAATAAACGAAGGAAGCGCATAGGATTCAGACATTCCAGAAGTTTAAAAAAGGAAATAAACGTATCTAAGACGTACATTGGCCCCTGGAGTTGACGACCGAAGCATCGGCTTTTACCTTGCACTTTCGAGAGTAACCGACAACTTTTTACTACACTCCTGTGTCTATGCTTTTACGAATATGTAGGACACATATTCAACTGCAGGTTTACGAGAAGTTTTGTCTAGTTTGTATTCTACTCCCAGTTTATGTTGCTATAAGCTTAAATTTAAGCTTAATATTGGATACGGGTTATAATACTACTTTGTTTTTGTTGTTAAATATATAATATTTCGATCTTATTTTAAATACATAAGGCAAGGTACTCGTATCAAGTTTGACACAACTCTAAATCTGATTACTTTTTAGAATAAGGATCAAAGGTTGTAATAATGAGAATGTTTTATGGTTGATGAAACTTTTGGGTAAATAAATTTTATATTTCAGGTACCATTAAAGACTGATGTATTGTATTTCTAAATATATTACACCTTGTTTCGCCAATAGACTCCAATTTGGAAACGTTCATTTTTGTTTTATTTTTGTGTGTAGAGTTTTTTTTGTTTTATATATGATTGTTTAGTTGTTTTTTTTAATAGTTTATTGTATACCTGTAATGCTGTGCATCCCTATTATTTATGCACATACATGCCTTGTGTGTTTTTTATGTACTTTTGTTCGGGTTATGTTTGTATGTGTGTTGTTGGTGTGCCTTATTAAATAAATAAATAAATAATTGTAATAACAATTTTCGTTTATTGATAATTAAAATGGGATAATGTTTTTTTAGAAAGTAAAGGAATGTCATAATACACTGCAGTGTAGTTCAGTAACCACGTAAGGTCCTTTTTGTAGGGGCATCAACCCCGCCCTAGCCTTGCAGTGTGTCAGTAACACCAGAGGTGGGCTAACTGTATTCTAGATGTATAAGAAAAAAAGGCAATGATAAGATTATTTCTGTATCTTATATTGTGTGTTTTTTAACTTGCTTTTACCAATGGCAAGGAAACGGATCCATACATTTTCACAACACATTTATAGTTCTAAATATTATTATATAGTTATAGTTAGTTGATGTTTGAACATTGTAACTTTTTTATTAACTCTCTAACGGAATAACTATACTTTAGAAATAATACTATATGTACTATATGTTTCGAGACGAAAATATTTAGGCTAATAAAAGCATGGTATTTTTTTGTTTTAGTTCTTTTGTTACTGACTGACTACTGACATTATGTTTTTTTTTAATGTACCACATTATTTGCTATAAATATTTATTTTTGTGACAGGGCACAAACCATCTTTTCTTTAATAGTTTGAATATTTTCATTATTAAGCTTATTTTGATACATTGGGTATTGGGTTTACAGAAATCAAGGTCACCTGTATTTCATATGAGAATTATATTTATTTATTTTTTTAACAGCCGAAGCAGAAAAAGCACTTACACAAAATCAATACTTAAATTATTCTCAAATAATCATGGTTCGCCATCATTGATGTCCTTGAGTATACATTTAGTTGTGATTAATATCATTTAATGTGTGATACTGTATGTGTCAAACTTAATTATCATTTGGAAGGTAAGGCTAAGTTAGCCTCTAAAAAGCTTGGTGTTCTCAGCAGGGCGCGTCAGTATTTCACATCAGGCCATCGCTTGCAACTCTATAAAGCGCAAATTCGGCCTCATATGGAGTACTGTTCCCACCTCTGGGCGGGGGCGCCCCAATACCAGCTCCTTCCATTTGATCGCATCCAACGCAGAGCGGCTCGTATCGTCGACGACCCCATCCTTTCCAATCGGCTTGATCCTTTGGCTCTGCGTAGAGATGTAGGGTCCCTCTGCATCTTCTACCGCATTTATCATGGGGAGTGCTCTGATGAATTGTTCGGGCTAATACCTGCAGCGGAATTCCATCACCGGACATCAAGGCAGAATACGAAATTCCATCCGTACCACCTTGATGTCTGGCGTTCCACGACTGTGCGTTTTTTAAGGCAGTTTCTGCCGCGCACCACCTCTTTGTGGAACTAACTGCCAGCGCAGGTATTCCCGATCCGCTACGACTTGGGGACCTTCAAAAAAAGAGCGTTCCTCTTCCTTAAAGGCCGGCAACTCACTTGTAAGCCTCCTGGCGTTGCAGGTGTCCATGGGCGGCGGTTGTCACATCACTCGAAGTGACCCGCCTGCTCGTTTGCCTCCTCTCACATAAAAAAAAAAAAAAAAAAAATTAACGGTTATAAACGAGAAGAGAGAGACCGCCTCTCACATATCAGCTGTATATAGCATAAAATAATTATAATAAACGTATATTTAATGATCTAGTAGAAAAATGGTCAATTTAAGTTAATAGTATGTTTAACAGGTTGTGATTTATATCAGGCAATTAAAGAGGTATAATTTAAGCGTTAACATTGTATATTCAGTTTAATGTCAGCAATCGCTCAAATTAAGTTTTAATGTTTAATTATAATTGTATTTTATTCTTACACTACTATTTAATGCCGCGTTAGTATTTGAGTCAGGATGGTTTATTGCTCATAATAGACTTGTGAGAAGAAAAGAGTTTCATGCCAGACGCTGCCTCTAAAGAGCAGCCTCCAACATTCCACCGTTGCATTAGTTATCCTTGACAAATGAAATATGTTTTGCTAATCCTGTAAGGGTCCTATTTTTCTTTGCTGCCATGTTGCTGCAGCGCAAGGAAAAATTGGCTTAAAGTCTATCCTGTACATTGCTCTCATGATATCGAGGCGAAGACGTGATCATTGAAGGTTAACCTGCATACTTATAAACACGATTAGGCAAGAATAAGCCACAAAAATTGTTGTCCATTCTACCAGTATAGAATTTTGTATTGGATTTATAATTTAATAACTCGTTGATGATAACGTAGGCAAAACCATATGGGCAATAAGTTAAACCTCATTCGTAACATATTTTAAAATACAGATAAAATAGAACGTTAATATAGATCTCAGTGTTCTATGACATGGTTAGGTCCACAGATTAGCCACGGTGTGCGTTGACATTTGTGTCGTAAATAATGATTATTGACGGCAATAGCACGTGGATGAGTTTATAAGCATCGTGTTTTGGTAGATTAACCCGTAACTTGAAGGGCACGATCTCAAAAACGGTTATAATTAACAGACAAAAATGGTGGTCCTAAGTTCATTTACCAGCAAAACGGATTTTGTATCGGGTTTGCTTAACTTACTTTTATTATAGAAGATATAAGAATTGTTTCTGTTTTGAAAACTATTATCTTCATATAGATAACGTAGCCTGGCTGAATTCCTTGTGAAAACTGATAAAAACTTGAAAATATTTGCCCAATTCAATGTTCGTAATATTTTAAGTTATTATTGGTTCGATAACAGCTCGGACGCTGACCGACCTTCACACTTCACGTTGGCTGCGCCTGCAACTGCGTGACCTCGTGCGTCTCAAACTGACCAGCTAACACAACTATAAACGACTCAATTCAACTTAATAAATATATACGATCTTAATTCTTGATTTCAATACAAAACGAATACAATATAGCGTAAACAATTGAATTTACATAAATGCTGTTATATTGCGTACTGACTTATTAAACTTAATAAAATATAACTCTTACTGACCACGATTTCTTAAAGCATATGTAAACGTTATAATAATTTTGTATACCTAAAAAGTTTTTATATGTTTAAAAATCGAATGGCGACGGATCGAATTTATTTAAATGCAAACGATATTGATACCGTCACCCATAGACAGTTACATGGTCTGTGGTACGGGAGCACCCGGCCTAAATTCTATATTCTATAATAATTTCTATTGTCTATAGACTTTAGGCCGTAGAAAACTCTTTTATTTACTCTGCACTTTTTCTCGTCACCATGGCCTTTCATGACATGTTTTTGACAGAGTTCGGAATGATAGTGGAAATATAAGAGATTGTTATAAACAGGTTAAGAACTAATTAAGTGTATGTATATCTTTTTTGTTAATTATAACGTTCCGAAACATTTTCAGAATGAAGATCCAATGTCAGTTTACCAAAAAATCCACTTATAATTACGAAAAACTAATTTTTGTATACTTTTAAATCATTAGAAATATTTTTTTCCTCAACATATTACTGTTATAACAATTAAAAGTAATGGACTTTAATAACATTAATTACAAAACTCGCACTTCACTCTCGCTGACGCTTTCTGTCTCGATGGTGATCTATAAAACTATGTCATATAAGTTTATACCTCAAATATCCAAAGATATAGAGGGACATTTAAATATTTCAAAGACAAACTATTTGGGTCATAGTTTTTGTTCCCACAACAAGAGAATGGAACGTGTCTGCATAACTGCATTTTTTTCATTTACAAGTTATTCCTGGCGCGCTTCAGGTGACTATTTTCAAACAAAAAATAAGGGTATGGATAATTTTGAGACGCGATGTTCTTTCAAGAACGCTATTCTAGTAAGGCATTTTATACTGTTTTCGGTTTATCACGGTTACGGCTGCTTGGAAATGAGTTGTTTTGGCCCAAAATTGATGACGCTTTTAAATGATAACCCCACTCAGTTTCTTGTAGGTACTTCTTAGTTGAGGACGCGCAGTGAACCCATGCAAACTTTTACAGTGACGTTCAAAACTGCTCGCTGGTCTATCAGACAAACATAATGAGACTCAGACAAAGATAAATGAAGAAAAGAATTGATTATTAATTATGGTTAAAGTGATTCCAAGGAATGTTCCTAGGTGCTGCATAAGTTCAAACAATACATATTTAAAATACGCTTGGACTAGAAGAACGCAGGAGTTTCGTAGTTTCATTGTAATAGATCTTCTTGCCATCTTAAAACTTAAATATGAAATATCACATGAGCAAACCCTATTTCATTGTCTTTCAACTTTTTCAAAAACAAATATATTGTTATAGACGAAACTACGCATAGTATATCCAAAAAAAAGGTTATCGCAAATATACTGAAAATAACATCGTGTTGTCGTTTAGACTATAAACTCAAATAATTCAACGAGCCAACACACAACAAACCTTTATCACATTTAAAATTTTGATTTGTCTACCTGAACAAAGAATTTAACTTTCAAAATATCAAACCGATCGGTCGAGAGATGATAGCGTCAGTTGACACTTGACACTCGGCAAGCGCCGGGCCGTGTGATAAGTGGTATGATAATAAAATTTTGTTACACCCAAACCGATCCATAGTGAATTGAACTCAGGTGAGTGACGTAATCATCAGGTTCACCTACACCCAACAAACATGGTAATTCTGTAATTATATCGTATTACTAGAATTATCTGGCGCTAGCCATAAACAACCTAGCGTATGATGCGTCATGCGTTAGCGTTAGTTTTTTTTCTATATTGGCACTACTGAACGTGGGAATATAGAGGTCGCGCATGACAAAGATAATGTTAATCAAACGTTATCGTATTACAGATATATCATTTATAAAATTATCTTGACCTTTCATTGTTTAATTACTATTGTTTTTTTAGACGTATTTTATTTTATGATTACTTATCGAAAGTACAGATTAAAAGATTTAATTTAATTTTTTACAGAAATGGATTTCCTTTTTCTTTGGCTTATGACTTTTGTGCTAGGTTTCTGGATAAACAAGAAACTGAAGCAATGGAAAGATTTACCGCCGGGGCCATGGGGCCTTCCAATAGTCGGTTACCTTCCATTCTTTGACCGCAATAACCCGCACTTGACCTTAACAAAGTTAGCTAGAGAGTATGGTCCGATTTACTCAGTCAAAATGGGTAGTATTCCTGCCGTCGTTCTCTCAGATCACAAATTAATAAGGGAGACTTTTTCTAAAGATGACTTTTCAGGCCGTGCACCCCTGTACTTGACACACGGCATCATGAAAGGCAACGGTAAGACCTTGATTTTCGTTATAACAAATTCCAATATTATACTGGACATAAAACCAAAGATTATTTTTAGAAAAAATATTTAAAAAAGGAATTTCGTTTGGCGCCAGATAAATAAACATAAGAGACTGGCAACATTTAATTCTATATGATTACAATACAGAGTATACAAACTTGCTATAGTCTGTGTATGGCTTGAACGTTAAAGTTGAAAATTAAGTGACATATGCAATTGTCCTGATATTGTTTATTTATTTACGGCCGAAACCAAAAAAAGCATAAACAAAGTTAATACTTAAATTATTCTTATTAACAGTAGGTATATAATTAAAAGGCAGATATTTATTTTTAATTGGTGATTTTTGTCTAGAACAAAACCAATTAAGAGAGCATGGATTGATTAATATTCCTTTATTTTAAGAAAATGTTGTTTTGTAACTTAAATATTGTTAATACATAATTTGGTTTGATTTTCGGCGAAATAAATATGCCTAAATAAATTAAATATAAAAAATACAACTAAGATAAAATGTTCAGATAGAAAATGAATTGCTCTAGGACTTATTAATTGTCTATAAAGGTATCATATGCGCGGAGGGTGCTCTGTGGAAAGATCAACGCAAGTCGATAACTACCTGGCTTAAAAGTGTTGGTATGAGCAAGCACAGTATTGCTCGTGATAAATTGGAGACAAGAATCGCGTCTGGCGTTTACGAGTTGATCCAAGTAAGTCCGATTTGTATATCCGAAGTATTTTGTCTATTTAAAATACCATTGTGACCTACTAACGATACGGTTATTAGCTGTATTCACCAAAATAACAATATTAATTAACCGTTGCACCAAACAAATACGTAATTAGTGCAAGTGAATTGTCATTAAGTTCATTTTTTTATATAAGAATTTTAAAATTATTATATATTTATATAAATTTTAGAAATTAGATGATGAAATTCGAAATATAGAATTTTATCCTCCCTCAAATGTTTTTTTAAACCTCGGCATATTTTGAACAAGATTATAGAACGCACGTAGATTATAGAGAGAAGATAATTTCCACAGATTAAACTGTACTTAAGTGTCATTTTAATTATTTACTACAATACATTTTTAAAAGATAGTTAATACTTCTATTATCCATATGAATAATTGTGAACTCGATCGGTCGAATGCGGAATACAATTTCACAAAAGCTTATTAGTCTTTCAAATGACATTTAGCATTAAATTTAAAGATGTTATTTAACAATGATATACATGTCATGATTTGTTCCGTCACGCTATTGGTAATTGAATATATACGATGCAATATTTTAAAATGGCAAAAAATATAATGTGTACTTTTTCAAACCAAATTTTCAACAAAAAACGTACTTCATTACCCGAGTGACCTCTGCGCGATGACAAAAAAGCGATTGTAGCAAAAACGTATGGTATTATTTAAATGATGCCTCAAAAGTTGGTCAGTAAAATTTATATTATATAAAATTTTCATCACTAATAAACCGACAACATCACTAAACCGGACGTTGTTACAGGGTCGAGTCTAATTTTTTCAAAGTGGTTCGTAATGATCACATTACTGTATTAACAAAAACATATGGTAGGCATACGTATAGGTCAATAAAAAAAAGACGTTTGTTCATTGGACATTATTTTATTACATCTGTCCCAAAACATCTTATGTGCTAAATATATTTTAAAACCAATAACCAATAACCAACTTATAAGATAATAAAACTTGGTATATAAGGGAACTTGAAACACATTGAAACTATTCTGTGAATCACTGGTATTTCCCCGGTAGTAATTCCCGATTTGGCCGAAGGCTAATAATATATGAAGTCCACAAGACAACCATGCAATCAGAAGTTTAAAATAATACGATTTTTTTTTTAGAATGTTAAAGAAACAAGTGGAAAACCAATACATTTGTCTGAAATGGTAACGAACTCTCTTGGTAACGTTATCAATGATATTATATTTGGATATAAATATCCGCATAATGATAAAACGTGGATCTGGTCCCGAAAAATTCAAGAGGAAGGCTGTCACGAAATGGGTGTGGCTGGTGTTGTTAATTTCCTACCATTTTTACGGTATGTACTTTAAGCGCGAGCCTTAATAATACAGCTTAAAGCAGTTGGCCGAGTGTTTTAAGTGTCCCAGAGGACGCAGTTTGCAGGCCATACGGTTTTAGGCGTGACAAGCGTGTCAGGAATAAAAGCCTATCACTTCTTATATTTTAAGAAAAAATTCAATTTGAGATTTTTTGTTTGATTTTAGAATCGGTTATATTTAAAGAGGCGTTCATAATTATATTAATTATACAATATAAGCCGTACAGATTGTTTTTTTCATAAACACACATGTTATCATAGGTTTTTCATGCCTTCAATAAAAGTGACAATGGAGGTACTAACACGTGGCCAAGCGCAGACGCACAGACTATACGCCAGCATCATAGAGAGACGACGTAAGGTACTCGGCATTCCGCAACCAGAAATGGCGTCCTATGCAGCCCACGTGGGCATATTCAATGAGCATCCACAAGGCCATGTCAAATGTATAACCTACAGTAAACATTCATCTAACACCGAGCATTATTTTGACCCAGACGTTCTTCACGCTTCAAATGATGAATGTATACTTGACAATTTTCTTAAAGAGCAAAAAAGGAGGTATGACGCAAACGAAGAGTCCGCAAAGTATATGAACGACGAACAATTAGTATACCTTCTGGCTGATATGTTTGGGGCTGGACTCGATACCACATCAGTTACAATTGCATGGTATTTCTTGTACATGGCGTTATATCCGGTTGTTCAGGTTAGTATAGAAACGGATGTTCTTTTATGATATGAACATCATTTTAATTGCAATAAAGCAGTCATACCAAGTGTGCGAACCGGTATAACATCATCAATAAGTCAGACAAAGCATCAGACTTTACAACTTACATCAGATTACGAAACTTCAAGTATTTCTCCAAGTATTTGCGTATTTGACTTATTATATTTTTATTTAAATTTTCACTTCACCAAGCCACAGTTTTGTTTGGTGTGATGTGATTCTTTATTATATATTCAAAAACTAAATTGCTATTCGCCATATGTTCTGTATGTACGTGTCATACGCAATTTAAGGATAGGATATTAATTGTTTTTAAACCTTCTGAACTCTTTTTTTTTTGAAAACCAACAAAAACGGATAAAACCCTATTCAATCTTAGATATGAGCCTTTGACTATGTAAACTTTTAAAATAGTCAAAATATTTGGATACTAAGTAGTTATTATTTCTGTATGAAATGTGTTAAATACGTCTTAATTAATACTCTTATGATGTGTTTGTTACATTTTCTTAAACAAATAAACTTACAAAGTAATCAGAAAGAGTGCATCTAACGTATGGTATGTGTAAAATTCTCACATAAAAGTAATTTTTAGGAACGTGTTCGTAATGAAATAATGACACATTGCCTTGATGACGCAGACATAGATTATGCGACGCTCCCTTACTTGATGGCTACGATATGTGAAACTCAGAGAGTTCGATCTATAGTCCCCGTTGGAATACCCCATGGTTGTGTTCAGGTACATTAACGAATCAAATATCAATTCGAATAGGCGTTGTTACCATGGTTACCGTTATGTTCTTCATATAACATCCATCATACATTTCAATTAATGTGTAATTGTAATTAATATTATATCGAAAAATATACTTCATAGAATCGTCATATAGAGTGTGAACTAATAAATTTCAACAAAACTCATAGTTTAATTTAAATAATTTAGTGTATTTCTCAGTAAATGAAAGACATTATGTTCCAGGACACGTATTTAGGTAATTTTAGAATTGCAAAAGGCACTATGGTTGTGCCCTTACAATGGGCCGTACACATGGACCCTTCGACATGGGATGAACCAGATGAATTTAGACCTACCCGCTTTTTGGATGAAAGCGGGAATTTATTGAAACATCAAGAGTTTATACCATTTCAAACAGGTATATTTTACAAATTTTATAACCGTACATTTACTGTGACGACTGGGGGCTGTTGAGAATCAGTGGCGTGGAATATTATATTCCACACAAATCCTGAGCAGCTCCCCATTTGGCGCACGCCCGCGGCCGTTGCAACAATGCAATGTGTTTATTTTAGTTAGTTAGTTAGTTAAAAAAATTACTATATTTATAATTTATTGTGGTGTTGTATGTGCCGTGTGTGTGTCCAAATAAACGTATTTTCTTTCTTTCTTTCTAATTTCTTATATGAGAATTGTTAACGATTGACTTTTAGTACATCAAATTTCCCGTTAGGAATGTTTAAATTTTATTTTGACAGGCAAACGAATGTGCCCTGGCGACGAGCTGGCTCGTATGATATCTGTCGGCCTCGTTGTCCGATTCTTCCGAGCCTTCAAACTTCGACTCGCTTCCGAACCACCAACAGAAGTGGAGATGATGGGAAAAGTTGGATTAACTCTTACGCCACCAGAAACTATGTTCATTTGCGACCTCGTATAGATTGTTTGGAGGTTAATTAATTAAAATGCATTTTTAAGAATCTTTAAATTTTTATTTATAAAACTATCAATTGTAAACACTTTAAAAATAGAGCAATATCCACAAAGCGGTACAATGGTAATTTAATGCATATAAAAATATGCTATTGTAGACTTTGTAAATCTATATAAAGTTTATTTTAAACCTATAGCGAAAATATTACCGCTCTTAGACTAGTTGCTGGTTCTACTCTACCATGGAATGTTACTACGTATATTACACATGATAGGTACGTTATAAACTAGAAATGTATGCGTTACAATACTAAACGAACACTAATTAATTCATACAGAACACAACATGAGATCACTCTCAGCATTCAACACAACACATTAATAAATAAACTAAATTTAAATGACAATTTGGTATAAAAGAACTAGAGTTTAAAACTGAACTGAAACTTATCAATTTGATGCAATGATCGGCAGCGATCTTTAAGATCGAACAAATAATACTGTTGCAACAGAAGACGTAATGACGTCTCATAATATCAACGATGGGAATTTTCAGTTTAACTAAGTTAAGTTCGTTTTAATATTTAATTGAACACTTTATGCACAGCCTGGACAATCGGCGAAGCGATGTCGTCACTTATCTTAAACTTAACTTATTGTCATCGATGCGCTCTAAAACGAGTGATCTTGAATACTGGTGGGTGTGTCGGCAATGTAACATGATGTCGCTTAGTGCGACCCGACATGGCGTAAATGTGGGTGGTCGGGAAAGCTCGCGACAGGGGGCGCGGGCGCGGGCAACGTGCGCGGTACAAACTTGACGCGGAAAGCTTGAGGCGATATCGTTGCACCCACTGTGCCCTCCAGCGAGGGCAGAGCGTCCCCAGGCTCCATCATAACATCGAACTGATGCATCATACTCGCGAAAAACATGAACATTTCCATCCTGGCGAGGACGTCACCCAAACACATGCGTCGGCCGACGCCGAAGGGCATAAAGTATTCAGGTCGTTTAACTTTGCCACTTTCATCAATGAATCTACTGGGGCTGAACTTGTTGGGCTCATCCCAAAGATTGGGATCCATGTGTACACAGTTGATAAGGGGTACCACTTGGGAGCCAGCTGGGATTCTGTAGCCGTTGAGGTTGACGTCTCTGTTAAAAAAAACGTATTGGTTAGATAAAGAGTTTTTAACCGTAGGCATAAATGACATGATTTATAATTATAAATAAAACTTACTTTGTTGGGGAGTGTGTAGTGGCCAGGGGAACGATGCTGGACATCCGTAAAGTCTCTAAAATAGTGGACTCTGTATAAACAAGACTAGACATATCCTCTATAGTGGGTAGGCGATCGCGTCCGATAATAGAGTCGAGCTCTTCATGTACTTTCCTTTTAACATCAGGATTCCTTATCATAAAAACAATCATCCAAAGCAGAGACGACTTGATGGTTTCCATTCCAGCGGAGAACAGATCACCGAGAATCTGTTTTAATTGCAATTCTAAAAAATAATAAAAAATTATAATCTATTGCATAATACAATTTTCAATTGATCATCACAACTAGGTTTCATCAACTAACCGTGATCTCGGCCCTCGAACAATTCTCCTTCGCGACCTTCAATCTTAGCCTTTTCAATCTCAATAAGGTATACATCGATAAGGTCTCTTGCTTTGTTGATGTCCAGTGTGCTGCGATGCTCATCAATCAACGTTTGGTAGAACTCGAACATTTCTTCACGGTTCTTCGCGACTTTTTCTTGAACTTGAGCTTTACCCGGCAGGTACTAAAAAAAACACGACTGTAAGTATGCGAAATGATTTCGTATCATTTATAACTATTTGTGTATGAATGAGAAAACTTACGTTATATAGAGGGACGTATTCTCCGTAGTGTATTTCACCAAAAAGCCGCATGCCTTCATCAATTAAGTGGTTAAGCCTCGTGAATCGTGCGTCGCCGTGGCTAAATCGCACCGACATAGTTATTCCGCAGATTACGTTTGATACGCCCAAAGCTAATAACGGATTTGCATCAACTGGCACTCCATCAGCGCAGTGTAGGTTAATCATAAGCTCTTGTACCTCAGTCTAGAATATAATAAAACACTTAAATTACATACGTTTTTTTTATAATTCAACGTTTGAGGTTATATTTTTTTAGAATTTAACATACCTTAATTCTTTCTTCCATAATCTTTTTCCCATTTCCCATGTATGTCATGCCGAATTCACGTAGTTTTTCGTGCAAGAACCGCCTTTGGTTTTTCCAGAGGCGACCCTCACTGTTTATGATACCTGAACAAGAAGGAGGGGGTTGAATATGTGGGCGGGTCTTGTGGGTACGGGTGGTCTTGTAAGACGCCCCGTGCGCATGTGCTTTCGTTATTACCGGCTTTATGTACAAAGCATATTCACTGAATGTATTAAAAAATAGTCTACCAAGAAACCGATTATGTAACACTATACCAAAATTTATTACAATTAAACAATTAAAAGTTACGAAATTACTTAAAGTACGAAACAAATTTAGCAAACTTTTTGTCCTTGTAATCAATCTAGGAAATACTTTTGTATCAAAGAATTTAATACATTTAAAACTAAATAAAAAACTCACCGAGACCATCCAAAGTATGCATCAGAGGCGTACTAGGCCGTCCAGTGAATTCTTCACGCCGAAAGGCTTCTCTGATCAGCTTATAGTCACTTAACACTACAGTCAGTTGATTTCCAAGTCGTGCGGAGAAAAGTGCCCCATAGCATCGAGCGAGCTCCAGGAATGTCTTATGTCTGACACCCACAAACGGAAGGTAGCCCACAATCGGGGGACCCCACGGTCCCGGTGGTAGCTTTCGGCTCTCCCGCAGAATACTCATCACCTGCATCACGAGAAATGCTGCACCAGCCGCAAGCAACAGAGGCACCGTCGTCCGCGAGGTACAATAAGTCATCACTTGCCACATACCCCATAATATTTTTGAGTTCGATAATATTGTTAACATTTTGAATTATTATTTTTTTTTTTCAAAAATCAGAACATAATATCGTGCGCGTTGCTATCGCGATAGAACGTAGGTGATATTGGTAATCGTATAGCGCGTGCAAACGTCGTAAGCGCACTGGCACGCCGCTGGCGTGGCCTTGCGAATAAATAGGCGCGGGGGCGCGCGCGCTGGTTCGTCCCACCGGCACTCCTCTCTCCGCTTTTGCGACGCGGGCGCTGCTACGAACCGTAGCCCTACTACGCACGTAGCGGACATGTTTAAAGAAAAAGTTTTCTTTTATAACAAATTAACAATATTTCGTTAATTATAAGGCTGTAATTTTTACATTTGTAAATGTTACACGAAGCAAATAATACAAATATGACGAGGGCATGAATGTCGAGTGTAGATCTTATAACTGATGTGGGGCATAATAAGCGGTGGGTTTTATTTTGGGGGTGAGAGGGGAGCGGGGCGCGAGGTCGCGTTCGGATGATAAGATTAATAAATTGCGTAAGTTGGCGAAGCAAGGTGACGGCGGGTCGACGACTCGCAGTAGAGAGCCTTGGCAAGTTCTACGAGTTGTGACCTCTAAGCGACACTTGAATATGATTTCCAATACGTTTACCACATATAACACTATTGCTTCCTTATTTCTCTATTTTTATACATTATTTTGTTTGTTTATTAAGGAAACATACACATATATCACAATAAAAAAATACAAATATAAGATTAAAACCGTTAAGGTAAGTTGTATCCTAAACTATGTTACACTGAAAAGATAAATATGTCAAGAATTGCATGCTGCATTTACATTCTGGGTATGTACCATATAAATTTATTTAATTAATTTTAACAACTTAAATATAAAAATAGTTAATGTGAGTGCTCTACATTGGTTAACGTCATTAGCAGGCTCCAATACTGTGAAAATGAAATAGCTGTTTAGTTCAAGATCAGGTAATGTACGATTGAAATAAGTGATATACATAAAAAGCACATTTAATCGGATTTTTTATTTTTGTTGTTCTCTTTACGTCAATTCACAAATCGAACGTGATCTCTTAAAACAAGATTTAAATAATTGAATAAATTAAAATGGTGTCCAGGTGTTTTGATTTGAATATAACGATTACAGAGATGTAGTAAATTAAATATTATGCATGTTTAAGGCTTATAGTAGTATAAAATTTACAAAAAGTCAAAAACAAAAATATCTTTATTCACTATGGTACACTTATGAATCGTCAAAAAACTTATAAAAAAAATGACTCTACATTTACTGCCAGAACAGTTAACTTTAAAAATCACTTAAATAACATTAAATATTGGTATAGAAAACTCTTATCATAAAAATAGTTAGTGTTCTACTTTTCAAAACGATCTCAACACTCACATAGAAACTAGGTCAAAACCAGTCTATATTAGAACAAAGGAAAATATAGGTCTAGACATAAGGTTAAACTTAGTTTATGCTTAACCATCGTTTTCTGTCGATTTGTGCACGAGATTATTTTATATTCAATCAGCTTCTTTAATGTGATAATAAATAACATTAAATAAATTGTAGGATTGATTATTAGCGGGAATGCAAGCGTCGTAGCGTTTTATGCGAGAATTAAGATTTATTTTATTAATTGTATAACAGAGTGTATGCTTAATTCTATGCTACAAAAGTGGTACATACATACATACATATTAAATTAGGAGATAAAATTTTAAAAGAGAGATAATAAAACAAAGAATATACCATGAATACAAAAACAGAAAAGTACCTATGATAAATTAATTTACAAAAATGCGTAAGTAACTTCAGTAGTTTAAGCGTAACATACATATATGCGTATACGTATATATGTTACGCTTAAACTGCTGAACCGATTTCGATGAAATTTGGTATGTAAAAAGACTAAACTTTAGGGAAGGACATAGGCTAGAGTGGTTGAATGTTTGTATAAAAATTTCCAAACACACCAATTTTCAAAATTCCTTTTGTATTTAAACCACGCGGACGAAGTCGCGGGCAAAAGCTACCAGTATACAATATAAACAAATGTATATTGGTCGTATTTTCTGATACGCCGTATAAAATTTTGTTCTAGGACTTGTAACAAAAAAGTCCTTTGTTCGAATTCACGGAAAGACGATAACAAACATTGTTAGAATGGAATTCAGCATTCCACTTTTTATTCGCGAGAGATTTGGAGCTACGATCCATAGATTTTTATTTTCGTCTGGCTTTGTATTTGTTTGTTTTGGAATAAGTCGACGTCTCTTAGAAGTGTAAGCGTCGTTGCAGGCATCACCTAATTGTGCTTTTTCAATGGCAGACATTTTAAAATGCGATTTTATTTGAATCTATTCCATTTTTGAAGTCATAGTTCAGACAGGTATATAGGACTATCGACTTAAACCTAAATGGCCAAGTCCTCGTACGCGACCAGAGAAGAAGCAGGAGAAGAAACTCAGCTTAGTTGGTTTTGGTGTTCATCCTAAAACTTCAGATTTTTGGTACAATTCCAAACGTCCTTTTGCCAAAAAAAAATGTTGGCCGATTTTCAGACCTACTCAATACGCTCAGAAAATTTCAGGAAAATTAGTCAACCCGTTTCGGAGGGGTAAGGGAACGAAAACTGTGACACGTGAATTTTATATATTAGATTGATTATATCTTACGCGCAGTGTTAGTTTGACAGTTAAATTAATCACATTCAAAAATCTGATAATTAGGTGAGTCTGTTGCGGGTATCTCAGACCATACAAAATTAGTGACGTACACAAGTGATCGCAGATTATATTCTATGTATATAATGGATAAGAAGATAGATATAAAACATTCGATCGTAAGGATAACAATGTGAGGAATGTATTAGACCTCGTTTGTCTGCACATAAGGTTATGTTAAAGAAAAATGATCCATCTGATATTTACTATTAATACTGATACTTTTATATTTTATCATACGTTTGTTTATATCAATTAAGGAGTACTACTAACATTAGTTTAACTAAACTGTACAAATTAAGAATATTAAACTTCTGCTGTCTCTACTCTACTTCCGGACCAAGTAGCTTAGTACTATCATGACGTAGCGAGGAACGAATACTGCGAGCACACACACATACACACATAGTATTTAATTTTTTTGGATTATTATCTACAATACACCTAGAAAGCATATCCTAGTGTGGGGTTCAGCGTTCGAAATATTTCATGAATACTTTTATTTATTACAAATCTTTTATATAAGTAAAATATCTGTGATGAGAGGATCTGTGGCTCTCACGGAGGCTCTAAACGTCAGAGTATATATGAACTATATTATTTTATTGAATTCCCATAAGGTATTTTTACTCTGGTTTAAACGTCAGATTAACTTTAAAATAGCGCAATAGCGCAATATATATCAGATAATATATATATATATGTCATATATGTAAAAAGTATTATATAATAAAAAGTGATGAACCATTACCTCGTTAAAGAATGTGTTAAATCAGAGAGAGAGTGGGAAAGAATTAGCTGACAATCAGAAATTATCAAACTATGACTTCCGGCTATAAAATAAAAATTTAACATCCGTTATACAAAACAATTAATAACTTAGCCTACCCATTTTATAGAAATATTGATTAATTTCCCTGAAAAAATCCACTTTTAAAAGTACCACGTGATAATACTAATATAAAACCTATATATCGATTGCCCATATATTCGAGTCGCAGATGTGCAAGGGTACTCTTAACTTATCCTTATAAAGTCGCCTTGACATACATTTTTCATTGCAAAAATAATATGTAATTTTTCATAATACTTGTTATCCATTACGCGTTCGCGTATTTCTATACTATTTTTCATTCTTACATTATGTGATAAAGTATAATTATATTTTTATTTTGTTTCTCAAACCCATACAGCACAATAACACAGATAAAAATGATAAAAACAAGGTCAGAATGGGGTCAAAACATAGAACAAAAAAGTAAGCCAATATATATTGGATTTTTAAAAAAAATATTGCCTTGGAGTATGGGAAGGGCTATGGTTTGAGATGCCACTTGTGTGGGCGCTTTAGCACCGTCCCACCTTCCTATCACAAGCTCCAAAGCTGGCGCGGCTGCAGAGCAGGCGAAAAAAAATAAAAGGTCAAAGTACAAAAGTCTTTCCTTTGTTTTTTTTCCTTTTGGAGTAGAGACTTTTGGATCATGGGGTGCAAGTGCACAGGCGCTTATTAAGAAATTAAGTAGGCGTCTGTTAGTCAGTACCGGTGATCCAAGAGCCTGGTGCTTCCTTGATCGGCGTATAAGCATCGCGATACAGCGAACGTCGCCAGCATTGTGGGTACTCTGCCACAGGGACCAAACTTTTCAAATTTGTTTTAGTTTTGTGTTTTGTTTTATTTTAATATTAGGAATGTGATTGTTAAATGTCCATGTTAATAATAAAAATAAAAGTATTAATTGATTTAAAAAAAAATAACAAGATAATGTGACCAGGTGAAGTATTTCAAGTAAGGAACGAGCATTTAATGTTACTGTGTATCAGTGAGTTGATGAGTTTGTTCTTAAATGATTTTCTTTTTAGACTTAATATGTCCAAGGACATAAAGGGTTCATTATAGTTCCTGGCTGCGTGTTTGTATATGTTATCAATACTGTGAATGTGTGACGATGTTTTTGCCGACTCCCTTTATCTATCGTGGAGTCATTTTAAAAACGTTAAAAAAAACCTTTTAATGTTAAATTGTATTCGCATTCATACTCAATTAATAGTTTTGTGTATATACCTTCTTTATATCTTATAAGTTTTTAATAATACATTTTGCACGTGAGATGTATGGGGACAGTTTTAATACAACGATTAAATATAATTAAACACAATTTAGGGTGACTAAAACCAGGAAATAACAAGAAAATATCCAACCTATACGATTTTGGAGTGGATTTTTTTTAAACGACAATAATCTTTTAATATATGAGTAGTTTCAATGAGTCATTATATTAAACTGAAAACGTGACTTAAAGTAATTGCAAGTATTTGCATAGCATTGAAAATAAAATGCATAGTTGATAAATATGATTACTCAAGATCTGTGGGATTTTGAGGACACTGGGCTTATAATGAACGTGGTATATTTATTTCAATATCTCTCAATTGAAATATGTAATTTAATTGTAAGCTTTTTACGATGGATAGCTAAAGTTAATTTATTTGAGTTAAATAACGGAAAATTCTGATAATTTTTCGTATTTGGCTACACATTTTTAACTAGAAAATAGCTGCAAAACTTGGACAAAGTGCTATATCTAACATAGCAACAAACTATATATAAATATATTTGTAACTATAAAATTATTAATATCAGGCGCCTATTAAGGAATTGAGTAGGCCTGGTAGTCAGTACCGGTGATCCAAGAGCTGGTGCTTTTCTCGATCAGCGTATATGCATCGCGATACACCGAGGAAATGCGAGGCATTATGGGTTACGCAGCCACAAGGACCAAACTTTTAAATTTGTTTAGTTTTGCGATTTGTTGTTTTTTGTGAAAAAGTGTATTTAATATGGGCTGCATTTAAAATTATAAAACAAATTTTTTTTTATTAATTATTCATTTAGGCCGAACCTCCTCTATCGCAAATGGTAAATTCAAGTCAAATCGGCGCCAGCAAAGTATGATGACTTGCTATTTAGTATCGAGATCATACACGCAATTATTGAAAAGTAGAACAAAGATTGGCTTTTAACTAATCTCATTTTAACGTTTGTGGTGCAGTTACATAACAAGCATTTTTTTAATAGATTTTGTATTATATTTAATTTTTAATATTTGGTATCGGTAAATTGTTAAACAAACAAAATTATATGAAATACCGGCTTTGTACCATCTTTATGTACTATGTTTTTGTTACATAATTAATAAAAATAGTCATTTCTTGTTTTATACATAGCCCAGTACCAAACTTTTTAAATTTGTTTTCAATGACAAATATTTACATTACATTTTATAATCTTTTTTTGGTGCATTATTTAATTTTACATTTTAGATGTATCAAATCGAATTCTAAAACTATATATTTTCATATGTATATGTACATATATCTATATTGTTACCTAATAAATAAATCATCAACAAATAATGATTTATTTCCCCTTTTTTATATTTGTACAGCCATAACATTAATCATTTAAGTGAAATAATAATACGCGGTTATTATTACGACACGCGTTATTCGCGATATAATAACTCTAAATATGTAAAAGCACTGATATCGGTGACCTTCAATGAAAAAAAAAGTAGAGCACGACACATTTTCTCCACATCCAGTCATATCACTTGTGATAACCCTGTAGGTGATAAAAATATCACCAATTTATTGGGTGAAATTATATAATGAACCTTGGCCTGTATTAAGCATACGACACTTATAATATTCTATTAATAAGATAAAATACTAAATACAATATAAACTTCGTTTACTGGCTACGTCCACGCATCGTAACATAACGTAAACGAACCAATAATACGAGCGGCTAGGTATTATGGGTACTCTGCAAGGACCACTTTTTTGGGTTTGCTTTTATTTTAAGTTCTTTAACTTGTTAATTAATTAATTAATTTTATTATATCTGTCCCCAAACATCGTATGTGCCAAATATATTTAAAACAATAAACTTATGAGATAATATAACAAAATACAATATACATAATAATACGAACAAGATACGACATACATGTGAACTCTACCAGGATTCAAAGGTTTGTTTTTTTAAAGGTGTTTAAAATACCTCTACGAAAGGTAAGTAGAGAGTTGAAAAACATTAACCGACTCGTCCACATTCACAATACTATTATAAAGTCGACACAATCTGTTTACAGGACCGTTAAACGATTTGCTAATGTAATTATATAATTTGATAATGTAAGTCTTATTATTATTTATAGTCTTGGACACAAGACATATATATACATTTATTATGCCACATCTATAAATTTATTTATCACCAGATACACTGTCTTTATAGAAAAAACCCAATGTAACAAGGATAAAATCAAGAAGCGATAACAATTTTTTTACATTTTCGATCAATTACTAAGGAAAATGTCAAAACTAAAGCCGATTCACTCAAGTTACATGAAAACAATGATAATGTAACTATTAAATGAATGAAACGGTTTAGTGTAAATCACATCGATATCTTAATATTTAAAAGCGAATGTCAAGTAGATAAGTAATCATATAGTAAACATAAGCTTCCCAGAATTTCGATTCAGCGTTAAATTTCTATAGCAGTCGCATTCGCCGCTTCGAATGTCCATACCAGGAAACATATCGAAGTGTCGAAACATAATGATTTCTTAAGTTCGCGTAACATGAAACACGGGCTTAGACCGAACACTTGCCTAGTGGCGTGACATACCAACGAAATTGTGTTGATCACGTGACCAAGCGTGAGCCGTTACTCCTATGAACAGGAGACATCGTTAGGTAACTGCCAAACTTAAATTTACGTTAAGCTAATTCATCTAATTGAGCGGATATAAATCAAATGAGAAACACAGATACAGAAGCAGAACCACAAACACACAGGACACCAAGATGAATCCAGGATAAATTATAAGCTGTGCGGCCAAGTATTATGTTTGATGACTTTTTATAAATTTATAACACAGTTACTTTATTACTGGTGTACTAAGTACCCACATATGGGGCATACGGAAGATATTATTGCCACAAATATACTCCTAAATGAACACCATACCGTCAATTAGCTTAGAGTACTTTGGTCACTGCCATCTGTGCCGTTTAGACAGTATACTTAAGCTAAAAACTGTTGCTAAGCAAGCTACTTACAAAGTGCATGGTACTTTTGTTTACAGCCAAAAATTAATAAATTTTTTAAAAATATCTATAAAGGTCAATAATCATGTTTTTTTCTATACAACAGTGGTATTAAACATTCTAACATTAAACCCTTAGAAAGAGGCGTTACCTAACTTAGCTAAACTATCATACTTTGGTACATAGGCACGTGGGTAAGATGGGATTCAAAAGTCCTCAGTCAGAATAGCGCAACTAGACTACTAGCAAATCGTGTATGTGCTTTTGTTAAAGAGATGCAATCAGTGTGAATTTCAGACAACGGAGATCGTGTAAAACAATTCGCAAATCGAATATATCTTTTAAGGACATTCCTATATGGAATGTTATATATATCAAACTCAAACTCAAAATATCTTTATTCAAGTAGGTCTTATATAGCTGCTCTTTTAAAATAAACAATTAATACAAAATTGTGCTACTGACAATTAAAATAACATAGCTTGCATTGTAAGGCTACTCAAGAATTGAACTGTCCCGATGATGAGCCAATAGCCGACACATTAAAGGGATCTTTGTCCTCTAAATATATCGATCGCAATTACGTTACGACTGTAACTTGTAAACAAACAGCATTCTTGTATTAAAATCATGACTTAACAAAATACATTATAAATTATCAACGTGTTATATAATAAACCTATTATCGTCTATAACGACAGTTTTTTATCATATATATTGTACATTTTTTCAAAAAGTGAACTTAGTGACTTACGAAGGTTTCAAATTAAACCGGTGTGAGAAGATGGCGAACAACAAACTCAGCTGGTTACCGCTTTTTAAGCGTGATCACTGTTTCACAAAATATCCTTATTAGCATATAGGCCGACTCATTCCCAAGCTTTTTTGTTCTTAAGAAAAATAATACAACAGTTATACATAACACACTAATGTAATGTTTATAAATGTTTCCCAATTGACGAGTCGGTTGGTTACCATGGTTTTAATGCGGTGAAAAGAGGGTCCGGGGTTCGAAGCCCAAGATGACTCAAATCAACTTGATGAACATATTTGTTGGCTATAGTCTGGATTTATTGTTTCAAATAGGTTAGGATGTATTTTTACATATTTCAAGCGCGATATAAAAAAACCTACCTATACGAATAAAAAAATATTGATTGATTTTAGTTCCTTTTCACAATACCAGGATAGTGCCTATCTTTTGAATCTTAACAAACGAACGAAAATTACAAACAAATGAAAAATAAATAAACACAAACGAAATATTACATCTAACAATAACTAATTCAACTAATCGTAAGTGACGCAAAAGCTAAATCTCCGCTAAACGTCACAGGTCACTCGATAACCCACTTAAAATAATCGCGTTACATTTTTCAAACTAAAATTTCACTTGTATTAATTCCCACATAACAGTTACGCGAAGATAAAATAAATTTGTGAAATTTACTACGCTTGTACGATGCTACTTGATATGAGGTAAGGTTATCTAAAACGTGTAAGATTAGTTAAGGGGGCACCTTTCAGCTTGGTTTTACATTGGGTCACCTTGCCGATAAAAAATAATTGATACGTTTCATATATATCTTATGCAAATTAACTTAAAGGCCAATTTTGTGTTATGACTTTTATCGTGCATTCCTGTTTGATGACATCGTTTCCTAGAACAATGCATATGCAATTTTGAGTAATAAAAATAATATATATTTTTTTAAATTATTATTTAGTTTTGAGATCCATTACTATGACTCGATGAGGCAGAGGTCCAAGTCTCCAATCTCCCTCCAAAGTCTTACCGGCTCAATTCGCCTCATCTTCAATAGTGCGTTGATAAATATGTATGCCATTAGGCCTGTAGATATAACAGGATTTTGACAGCATTAGAATTGTGGTAACAATACTGCAACAACTATTAATACAAAAAGCAACATTGTTTTTTAATTTATTTTTACCACCACAATGAGATTAAATAGTCCATTAATGTTCTTATCTTGTGACAGTTTGTATCTAAGTGAACATTTTCCTAATTTAGGGCTTTATTTTTGTTGAAATACGAAACAACTACGAGTGTATAATTGTATAATATCTCATGGGGATTACTTTGAAGGGGACAACATAGACATTCATGAATAAATAAATAATTTTTGTCAAAACACAAAATTCGCGATACTTTTTGAACACCCCTCGTACATTTGAATTGTCATGTAACTTCATAAAATCAGAACTTAACGAGATCATGTGTATTAGATTTTCAATCGCAAATAAAGTGTAAATACTGCAGATATGTCGGATAGCATAATGCAGTAACGTGCCTCAGATACAAACGAAATAAGCTCACCAAAGTTCTAGACACGAATTATCGATTTCCACCCCAAGCTGCCGACACCGCGGCGCCTTTTGATTGCTTTCAGGAATTACCTTTCCGCTTGTAAACTCACATATCGACCGTGTAAGACAAGAGATATTTATTACTGTTTCTTTATTGTCTTTTTTCTTCACTTATATCCTTTTAGATTACTGTTTTTATATATGAATTATAAAAAAAAATCATATATTTAACAATTTATGTCTTTTATTATATACAAGTAACTATGACTCATAAGTGTTAATAGCTATCTCGTCCCTTAAAAATCGGCAAATCACTTGGAAGTCTTAGCGTTGCAGTCCAGTTGCTATTGGTTGACAGTCCACTCGAAGTTACCTGCTCGCCTCCTGTTTGGTACAATTAAAAATTACTTAAAAGCTATGTTAGTAACTTTAATATTGCATTATAAAGATTAACAATTAGATGTTTAAAAATGTATAAACATTGCCACACTCACAGTAAATTTGGCAATGGTAGATGATATCGGCTATCCGCTACGGGATATGATACAACATTTCGTTTTACGCAAACGTTAGATTTTATACATTATGAATGGAAATTCGATCAAAGTTTAATGACACTGATTACATAATGCAATTTACGTTTCAATTTAAGTTCGATAACCTCTATATTTTGTTTTACAACACCCGAACAATATTTTTATTTTGAACAAATTATATAAAACAATAACGCTGTGAAGTTTTATATATAGAGAGATACAGAGATGTGTTATAGAGAATGGACGTTAAATGGAGAGGAGAAAAATCATTGTATGGAATACAAGTTAAACCAACCAATTTATCGTTAAGTTTATCGTTAAGTCCAGTGACGTTACATGAAATTTACACTGTACAATTGTATGATTTGTTTAAGTCAGGTAAACGAATAGACATAACAATTGTGATGACTTTTATAAATAGTGAAATATAGTATTTATAAACCCCCCCCCCACAAACTACAGAAAAAGCAATAACACAACAATTCCTTTGCTACTCAATACGTGTGGCGAAGAAATGAATCAAATAAGACATAGATTATAATATTATAATCTCCATTACTGGAGGGTCTCAAACTCAAGCGTCACTTTTGAATCGTCAATTCTTAAACTAGCACCTGTTTGGCAAGTTGTCTACCGAGAAGAACTAGAAACTCGATAGCTGCAGAAGAAGAAATGAGAAGAACTCGATAGAACAGAACATTTCATATGAAATAATGTTGCTTACATGACTAATTCAAACAATAATTGTAAGGCTACTCATTAAACTGTTCCGATGCTGAGCTATTGCTGACACATTAAAAGGATCTTTGGCCTCTAAATATTCTTTAACTGAACCAGATCCTCCACATTCTTAATACCTGACCGATAACAATACTTTTTCTTCATACCTAAATACCACGTATAGTTTAAATGCAGCACGTGGTATATTAAGATACTGGATAACAAATTTATTTTTGGATTATGTACAAGGCCTATGTTTTGATATATTATCGGATGTCGAATACAAAGTTCATGGCCGTTGAATGAACCCGGTATTGTAAACAAAATAATACGGAACAAAAAATTTCATTACGCAACTGTTTGTAATACAAATCAACCCCAAAAAGGTTCCAATTAACCAAGATAGAAGATTATTACATAGTTTTTCATATATAATAGTTTGTTTCTAAGAAAAACCAGACGTGATTTATTCCTGGAATAGGGTTCGAGAAAATCTGTCTGGAATCTGTGTTACTTAATTGATCAGTAATTGATTATATTTTTCAATAGAGAAAAGTCTACTCATAGTCAAACTTAGTAAATTATGTTTAAAGTATTAAAAATTCAAATAAAATATAGTATCTCGTATTAACAAAATATATTCTAAATTATATTCTTAAAATGTTACTAATTCTACTATTATTCTGTTTGTATGTAACGATGTTTGAGCCTCTTAACATAGGGGATCATATTCAATGCTGTATATTTTATCTTTTTGTAAACATACATTGAAGAGACCGCGTAAAATGTATTGAAATTTTATTAAAGCAAGAACGATTCACAGGACCTTGGCAAACTGCACACCTTCAGTATTTGGGAGCCACAATTGTGCAACACCAGGTCAAGGGTGATTCGCCCTCAATTTTGGCAACACTTTGCATATTGTAGCATGTTTTGAATATGAGATAGGACCACAATTAACATAATCTAATAATTACGTCATAAACACACACGTAATAAAAACACGTAGAGTTTTTTTTGTGAACACCTGTCCTGTGATTCGAAATGAAAAAAAACAATTAATATTAACATATGCAGACAATTTATTGACATCGTATGACAGTAAGAATGTGCTCGGGGCGCCAAACCGCTTTTTGTGGTTTAATGTGGCCTTGACCCGTGTGATCAGACCAAACTCGTTACAGGCTAAAAGTAAAAGCTTTCGCCATTCATTACTTATTAGCCTGCAACTTAATGCGTTGTTTAGATAATGTTTTTAATGCTCCGCTAGCTTTCATTGCGTAATCGATTCATGTTTTATTTCAACTGTGTTCCCACTAAATAAAATCTGAAATTAAACTTACACAAACACATATGCCAAATATTTGAGTTAAACCTATACTGAAATTGTAAGTGGTTATGAAAATCCATTCCAAAACATCATTTGCACATCTAACATGCTGTTTGTGACTTCGTCTGCGTATATCTATAACTATATAGATTACCTTACCAATATGTAAGACAATCTAGAAACAAACGCTTAGCCGTGCTCAAAAGCATTTTATTCAAAGTACAATTCAATCAAAGTTTTGTCCACCACTAAGTCTAATTTTATTTCTTAAACCATTGCAAATCACAGATTACATATATAATAAAAACAAGGCCAAAAAAGGGTTAAAACATATACTATACGAGTAAGCCAAAATAATAATAAAAACAATAATCACAAGAATATGAATAAGTGATTTTAATTATAATTGTTTATTTTAGCTGGCAATAATATTTGAATTTCATCAATGTTCAATGCTGAAACGAGACACTTAACAATTGTCATCGTTAATAATACACGGGCTAGACAATGCTTCCTTGTTGAGTGCAAGGCCATCTTCATCGTCTTGATGGATCAGATCATAATAATAGGTTAGAATTGTTTATGCATTCAATAGATGATTTCCTACAATCCTGAATACACGCATCAAGCGCTAGTGTAGCCTTGTTCTGAAATCAGAAGGAGGATCATCACCAGAAAAACTACCAAGCTGAGTTTTATTGCCTGCTTCTTCTAATCTAGCGTACGAACGTTATTTAAGACTATTCAAAATCGTCCTATGTAATGAATAAAAATGTGACTTAGTATATAAATATGGATACTAATACTGTGATATTGAAAAATCGGCTTCTAATCAAATTAACATATTTAAGAAAATAATTCTTGTTGGTATTTAACATCGAATTCATGACCAATCTTAGTTAGTTAAGTTAGTTAGTGAGTTAAGGTTTGTACGAAATTATCTAGTATAAACAAACTATTAAAAGGTATCCAAATATCCATATCGTAAGTTTTATCCAATCTAGGCACCCTATTTGGAACATGATAAGATATAATTATAAAAAATATCATGTAACATGTAATAAATAGTGACAATGAAAACTGAGGTTACAATGTTGACGCCTTGAAGAGCGTTTAGCTTCATTTGTGTCAAGATATTAATTACTCAATCGCAAGGTTGTAATGTTAAAACACAATATTGCATTTCCTGTGAGCAGGCCCGCGTTACGTGCGTTACGTAACGCGCGTTCAGTGGCGCCGCCTGTAAGGTCAAGGTAGTACTATTATCCTTGTGGCGTCATACTTGCATCAGTGTTTAGTCTTTAGATAAGCACATAGTGCTCAATGCGTTACAATCCCAGACTAACCATCAAATATTTAATGTAATGGGGTGTGAAAGATTATGTCTTTCATGACAGATGATACTTACGCAATAGACAGAAATCTAAAGTTGAGACCAATAAACATTGGAGTGTTGTCGTTACATATAAAGAATACATTTTTAGTTTCAGTGTTTTATGTCTGATGAATTAAATTTCATTATTTTAATAAATAAAATTTGTTAATTTATTATTATTTGTATAGTCCGTAGCCTCAAAGCGTCAATCTTATCTCGAACTATATTTAATCATATAACAATGCAGTTAGCATTAGTTGAATGCTTTTATGCATTTTATTGTATCACGTGCGTTGATTACATATGATTTAGAGGCAACTAGAACCCTGAGGAGTACCCGAGAGCATCTCTTTACTGATAAATATACACCATTGACCCGATTGCGAGTTACATAAATTATTTGCGTTAAGGATCATTTAAGCCGCTCAAGATATTATATTTAACTGTCTGTTTTTTTAAACCTTAACGGTATATTTTTAGAAGTATTCAGCGTGGTCTATACCGAAGTCTTAAGTGAAAATAAATAATCCTGAAAGATACGTTTATTAGAACACAGGAGGCAAATACGAATCAATAGGTAATAATAAAGATTTTAAAAGTTAAAAGACAAAAAAAGTTAATTTAACTTACAGAGTTGACAAATTTACTGTTCAAATGACAGCCGTGATTTTCGTTGGTCTGAGTATAAATCTTATATAATTAAGGCATTATTTTTTGATAATTAACGTGTTATTGAAACCTTTGCCAATCCATATGAATGATTAACGATTCTAATTTTGCAATAAAGCCAAGATGGCCGTGACTTATAAAGACGATTAAATTTGGCAACTGTTGATATTTCACCATTCGTATCTCATATATATGCTAGGTCCTTAGGACTGAAACATTAAAGGGCGTTCGTACCAACGCACACTATGTGAATTTCAATGCACGAATTAAACCGCCCAAAATTACAATAGACAATGATTTGGTAACGGTCCGTTGCGACACTGTGCGTAAGGTCACTAACTAATTTCGCACACTTTCATAATATTTTGAATAAATATTCGCTTAGCAACACACGGTTATAATCTAGGTACGGAAAGTTGTCTGTACAATTATTGCAAAGTGTTTCCCAATCGTTTATAAATTTAGATTATTTTTATAAAAGACGGGGCCAAGTGGGATGGGAAATACTGTGACGTTAGTTTGTTCCATTACGTGGTGGTAGTTAGAAGTGTCTAACAAATATGTACAGTTTGAATGTAGTTTTTTAGGGTCTGTTTATCACGAGCGAATATGTACGGTGAGAGGACTTCTAAGTATACGCAGCTGATGGCCTACCCCATTCGACTAAAGATCTTAGCAATTTAAAAAGCAAAATTAAAAAAAAAATACTTAAACCTTACGTATTTATTTTTATATTACGTTGCATAGTCAAATAAATGTATGAAAACAAAGGTCCCTAACTAATGTGCGAATAGATTTAAATAGACCCAATCAGAAGGAAAAAAGGATTAATCCCGCATCAATCGTTAACAATCTCGTTCTTGACTGAGTTGAATCGTTCAACAATATATTTACTGAATGGCGAACGAATGCTCAACTGAATTTAAATTCATAGGCTGTTTGGATGTTTGGTTATATCACAAAAAATTACTATATCACATAATGTTATGTACTTAAATTAGACTCGGACACTCACGCTAAACTGTTGTCTGCACCCCGCAACACAAACCAGTTTTTTATTTAATTTTATATAATTTTATTTAATAATTTAATTTAACGTGGAGATGACGCCGGATAGCGTGATTGTCCTCTCACTTCTGGTTTGGGTTTGAGGGTGTACCTACTGGAATGTGTGAACCACGGCATGGGCAAACCGTTGCGCGGTTTTAATGCCGGATAAAATAAGGGGTATGATATTTTTTTGTTAAATTTAATATTTTTTTTTAAATGTTGATTTTAAGATTTCCCTACGCAGTGTCTACGATAAGGACATAAGATTTAGTGTTTGTTTGTGAACCTTTAACGCAATCCGATACACTAGTCAGGTAACTTGTTTAAGATTCCACATTTGATATAAGATTTTACGAGATTAATTAATGATGTCTAGACTTATTATCGATCAACTAAATATCTATATCATAAATAAATCAATTATCAGGACTCTGTTCACACACCAGTTAGTTAGTTAGCTCCAAGGTAATCCATTTATAGCTTGTGTTATGGGTGCTTAACACAACTGATAAATTACATATACTTACATATGATATACTTTACATAAACTCACATTATAACACCAACAGCCAACAGATATGCTCATCACATAATTGTTGACCGTACCAGGGATCGAACCCGGGGCCTTCCTGCGTGGGGACCAGTCAAATACCATTGTATTTAACTTCTTAGAAGTTTAATAATGTCTATAAAGGTTTGTGGGTATTTAAATACTTTGGATGATGTGGTTTTACAGAGTAATATTACTTCTTATTTACTTCGTTAACTGCTAAAAAATGTATTGGATGTAACTGTAAGTTCTCCTAAAATAAATAATTATAAATTAACAATTCGAGTAACAATTCGCTCGAACTAAATAAAGAGAAAATTTGAACTCCCAATGCTGCTTGATAGTTTAAAGCCGGGTAACTATTACGTCCTAAATGTATTCGTTACGTACGTAATTTGGTTATAATAAGTCATGGCGCGTATAAATTGTGTTATGTAATACAAATATTTCATCAATGCCGTGTATGAGTTTTGAGTGGTTAAATCAAAATGGAGGTTACCGGTTGACGTCACGCTCCGGCAGGGCCGGGGACTATTCATCCCTTGCGACCTTGTTTTGGTCCAGGCTGCGTTACACGTGGAAACTTAAGGCGACGCGCTTCTCTATGATAACAATAATATAAAACGTTACGTGTTAAGGCAATTATTATATTTTCCGGCATTAATATACAAACCAAATTATTATAAACCACTAAAACATTCCATAGTTTGATATCACGATTGTTCTTAATTATATTTATTTTGTATTTAGGGTACTCATCCGTACCCTATTTTTTTATGTAACTCAATGTTTCAAATGTTTTCAAGAAATGACGATTCAAAAGTGTCTTGTATTAAGTCTTACTTAAATAAAGATATTTTGAGTTTTAGTTTGAAAATGTTAGTGAGAAAAATGAATTGAATTTAATAATGTTAAACTGTGGGTTACTCGTAAATTGATATAAAAATATCTATCAAACCGTTAAAAATATATGTATAAAAGTAGCTTCCCCTTAAGACCTTGAACTTGTGATCTTAGGTCACATAGATTAAAAAATAAAGTTGATTCATTGAATGCCTCCCTTTGGTACTTCTAAATTTGAAGGTCAACACCATTAATTCATTCATTATGTATTCTGTTCTTTGCCCTTAGAATATTTTTTATCAATAAAACCGGCATTTGAATACTACTGTTGTTAGGGCTGATGGGCAGGCGGGCAGGCGGGCAGCCCTTTTGTAGTTTGTGCTCGCTTTGATTCCGATCAACGACCACTATTCAAATATTTCAGTGTGCCACGCAGTTTGAAACTTATTATTAATAGTGAATCAAGTATATTTGTTTAGCTGATAGAGTTGAGTGTATGCCTAATTTTTAAAAGAGTCTAAAGCCCTTTACGCCTAATCCAAATAAAAGAAATAAAGCTTACTTTTTATACTATAGAATTGTGTTACTATGACAGATAACCTCACTTTTTTTCAAGAAATACAAACTTAAGTTAGAAGGCGAAGCAATGTTACTACATTAAATTTTTAAGGGTTTTATAGGCGAATTTATGGGACTGTTTTATTGCGAGGTATTTACAAAATGAAACACAAAAATTTCATATAAAATATAATTAAATTGCATTGATCGATACACGGTGGTGGAGATTCAAACGTCAATTGAATTTGATAAGTTGATGTATTAAGTATAATAAAAAATTGTTTATAAAATGTTGTGATTGTTTATAAAAATTTTCAGTACCCACAATCAATTGGGGCGAAAGTGGACAGTCCATATGGAAGGTTCACAAAAAAGACACTCTTCCATATGGAAAATGTGTTTGTAATTTCGCCCTTACAGTGAATGTGTTGGTTCTTGAAATTTCAGTTAATAACATTAACTATATACGAAATTTAAGTCTTAGTATGTCCGATGCAATGCAATTACGATAATAATTCTAAAAAATATAATTGAATAAAAAATGTCAAAAAATTGATTACACCTAATGATTCAATGCTTTTTAGCCGATTTGCAATTGTCCGAAAACTGAATCCACAAATGAAACATATTTTTTAAGTATCTTCGCTTCTAAGTTGATATACGGTGTTAAGCTATCATTTCATTCAAATTTTAAAAAAGTAAGTCTTACATATAATCTGGCGTAAATTAATCAGTCTTAATAGTGGTTATTCTTCATCGGCCGTTATTGGATTAGTCATATTAGCTTACAATTAGGTGATATTTTCCGAAACAATGCTAAACATGGCTACACAAATCATAATACACAAAATATAAAAGAAATCTTACATCTAATAAGGCATCAAAAGGCCACATTCAAATGAATGTCTTAAATCTAATACAAAAATGCACTAAGCATTAAAAACACACCCCGTTTAAAATCATTTAATCAAAAATTAATACCAAAAAAATAAGAAATGTCAAAAGAATAAAATAAGCATGCATAAAAAAAATACGCGTTGATACGAAATTAAATGATACGCAGCTAACTCATTGAGTTTTTAAAAGATGTCGAAATTTTGGTGAAGGCTATCCGGTTTCAATGTGAATTTTTACCGCTGCAGCTTCGTAGTGGCGTCAACAAATTAGCTTCGCATTAGATAATTCGTAAAGTGGATATTACTGTGCAGTTTCACACTTGAGGCAATTTCTTGAAAATGAGCTGAAATGGAAGCGGCATGTGGACGGTGCCATAGATACCCTCCAAGCCCGGTACCTCGTCACCGTCCGGTACGTTCCACTCAAAGTTGTTCATAAGGTTCGCGAAGAAAATGAACAGCTCCATTCTAGCAAGCTGTTCGCCCAGACAAATACGACGGCCGACCCCAAAAGGCATGAAGTGATCCGGCAATTTGAGCTTGTTATTCTCCAGAAAACGCTCCGGCATAAATTGATCCGGCTCAGTGAAGTACTCGGGGTCCATATTGATCTTGTTAATCAATGGCACAAGGGTTGTTCCGGCTGGGATTGTGAATCCATCAACGTTCCAATCCCTGACGAAACATGCTTGTTTTAAAGCAAACTCCATTCAGAAAAAAATGAGGAAGATGAAGACGAAACAGTACAATGATTTCTTTAAATTAATTCAAACAAATCGATCGCCTTCACTATAATGTGGTATTAAACTTCAATGAGTGAAAACAGTGAATTGGAGTTTACAAGCTATAAATTTTACGCATCATAAACAGCAGTAACATTTTGCTTTTAAATTGCTTGCGGTCAGTACTTATAAGAGAGTAGCAATATTAACTTAATTCACATCCCACTGTCAAATATGGACAGACTACTACCAATACTACTAAGTTGAAGCTTATGTTTCTTCGTATGTCATTTACAGTAGAATTTCAGATCAATAGACTACTTACGAGGTGTTGACGTGAGCGGTGCCCAAAGGTACGATGCTGATTATGCGCAGGGTTTCAAAGATAACGGCCTCCGTGTATGGCATTTGCAGACGATGATCCAAAGTCACAAATTGTCCAGGTTCAACCGTTTTCATCATCTCCTCACGAACCTTCGCAGCCACTTCCTTCTCCCGGATCATCATTAGCAGGAGCCACACGATAGCTGTTCTCGATGTTTCCATTCCAGCGGAGAATAGATCGTTCATCACTTGTACCGCTTGCCTCACTGTAATTTTGTTGATAAAGTCTTATGAAGTTGCTAAATGTTGTCATAAAGAAATATTATCCTTGTTTTGTTTCGATCAGCCTCCTCACTATCATCTTATAAATCACTTCTTCGTAAGCATTTCTTGTCTTCAATATAATTATTTATAATTCTAGATTTAAATTAGCATATTTTTCGGTTTTTTCTAAAATAACAATGAATGTTGTGTTTTGTTTCTGTATTATTATTATTTTTTTGTATACTTCGCACCCTTTGCACCTGTCTTATTATATTTTAAGTATTCTTTTATCGTGTGGGTTGTCTGGAAGAGATCGCTTATTAGCGATAAGGCCGCCCGTTGCTTAACAGATGTACTAACATCTGTTAATGTCATTTGCTTCTAGTGTTTAAGTGCGATAAAGTGTTAAATAAATAATGCCTGAAACTTATGTAAAAGATTTAGCTCTGTATCGAATAGGGGTATTTCTGATTTCATTGAGGTTTTATTTTCAATTGGTTGCGGTGACATCGCTACGGATACTATTGTAAAGAAAGCTATGAAATATCTATTAAAAGATAGACATAGATAGACACACTCTAGTATTGGACCTAATATATCTACATAGTATTCCTAAATATTTTGTGCACAATTATTATCAGTGTTTGATAATTAAAGAATTTTATATTTTTGATTTGATTTCTGAGTAATCTGTTCATGAATCAACCACGTGACAAAACTTTTGCTGAAGTAAAATGTTTATTGTTAACATCTAGCTGTATTCCAAACTAATAATAGTTAGTTATTATATTTTTGTAAACTGTGCGGATATTTTTAAAGTCTGAACCCATGTGACTTTATTGTAGGTATCTCAGACCGGTTGATTTTGAAAAAACAACTGACTTTGAAGGAGAAATATTAATATGTGATCGCTGATACGATTGTGTGAATGTGATACTATGATTAAAATATATATATATATATATATATATATTATTGTAATAATCAAAACATACATGTATAAAACCATAACCTGACTCTATCAAGCTAATATTGAAGAAATACCAAAACACAAATGACGTCAATCAGAAATCGGAACATATTTTCGATAAAGTTATCTTTACATTCATACCTCTGTCACAGATATGATACTAGTGAAACGGAATTTGTAGTCCCGCAGTAGATTTACTGAAGCCCTTCATACCTATAATGTATCCTGTCAGTACTATAATTCTAACATATATAAAATTCTCGTGTCACAACGATCGTTACCGTACTCCGAAATGGCTTGACCGATTCTCATGAAATTTTATGAGCATATTGTGTAGGTCTGAGAATAGGCCATTACTTTATATTATGCCGCATTAAAAATACATACAACCCTAAAAAAAAATTCTCCAATCCCTATTTTTAAGTAATATTATGGCAAAACAACGTTTATCGGGTCAGCTAGTAAATATATTAAATTAAAAGCGTATTCATGTTATATTAAGGATATACTGTAATTCTTATAACCGAATAGTTTTCCTATATTGTACTAGTAGCGACATCTATGTTCCGCAACTAACATAAATACGACATAAGATCTCTAAAACGGATATATTAACGACCTCTCGACCTTAGGCATCGGCCTTCGGGTCGGCAAATTACGACTGGTCGAGAAACCCCTCTTTTCGATTCGATGACAACACACACCCTTACACCTTACCCCACACTAGCGTAAACAACATACGAGATAGATAGATGTGAGTAGAATGATAATTTTTCTAATAATAATTTAAACTTCGCTATAATAAGAGTTATAAAGATCGAATTCATGTTAAGCTTTAGAAAAGAAAGCGTTTATACTACTAAAACTACCATTCTCTTTATCTTCCAGAACCATCTGTAGCTCAGCATCACCAATCCCCTTGTACATCTCCTGGAGATAGCAGTCCAGCAGGTCCTCGGGCGTGTAGTCCATTGAGGCGTTCTTACGCATTTCAATACGATCTATCAGGTGCGCCTCATGAAAGTCACTTATCTTGTCCAAGTTCGCTTTGATCTCCTTAAGCACCCCCTTCTTCCCGGGCAACCTCTGAAATAGTAATATATTTTTCACAATTGACGCAACAATAATCTTTCTAGAAATATACCTGGATGTTTGAAAACTGCTAATTTCAGAAGATGAATTTGCTTACCATATAAATTGGCAGATGTTCACCAATATGTACCGAACCAAATAATTGCATTCCGCGTGTAACCAAGGCATTGAACGCATGAAACTGCGGATCTCCATCAACGAAGCGAAAGCTCATCATCAGCTGGCATATGATGTTGTGGATGTGCCTGCCTAGAACCATCACGGGGTCTTGGGGCTGCTCTTCCTTGACCGCTATTTCTGTTATCATCTCCTGCACTTCATCCTATAAAATGATGCATAATAAAAATTAAATATATCTTATTTTTTTACACAAATTCTTAAACTTGTATACAACAAGTAATTAAATGAATCAACTATACTTGTTCAACATATTTAAAAACCATTAAATTTTATACGAACTTCTATCGATTATTCGATGTATATTATGTATATTAATTAAAGACATTTGATATTTGACTGTAGTGTTTATTATTTATCATAAAACAATATACAATAAACAGAAATTGAATACTTAAAACTTGATAAACTATTATTGTAAAGGAAAATTTAAACTATGAAAAACTTGGGAAAGTCGCCTTAATGCTGTTGTCTAAATGCTGTGTGATAACGATATTTGTAAATCAACTAAGGTTTTTTAGGTATCTACTCAGTCTGATTGATTCTGGAACTGTATAAGAAAATGATTGACATACACGAGTGATCGCTGATACGATTTTAAGAGGAAGATCTATAAAAAAATAAAAACATTCGTAAACCAGCTGTTTTTGTTAGGTATCATCTCAGACCAGATTTATTTACGTACTTGGTAAGAAAATTATATGATACGATTATATGAGGAAAACATTTAAAAAATATATACACTTACAATAATACAATTTTCAAACTTCTCTCTGCTCCATAACCTAACACCGAGTGCACGGAACTTGTCAAGGACGAATTGGCGTTGCCTCTTCCACAGGATGCCTTCGCTAAGGACTATCCCTGGAAATAGAAGATAATATTTTCCTGATACATTGTTGAGCCGTTAAAATTGTAGAAATAGAAAGTTATGATCCACAAACATGCATAGAATTCCTGTAGTTAATATTCATTTGTGTAATTTATTATTAATTAATTTTGTAATATTAAAATATAAAATATATAAAAAATACAGTTTATTATTACATAATTTGAACTAGGAGATAAAATATCATTAATGATATTAAAAATGTCTATATATCTAATGGCGTATGATTAAAAAAAATTATATAATAAAAAAAAGGTACATACCGTAACCGCCAAGAAGGCTGTTCAACGGGGTCTTGGGTCTGCCGATCGAGTCACTCTTGTTGAAGACGTCTTTAAGTGTCTGAGCTGATGAAATGCATACCACGAGGCTATTCCCCAGTTTTAAGGAAAACATGTTACCGTAATGTTTGGCCCACTTGAGGTAGCGACAGGGGGGGGAACCCTGGCACAGCCATGGCAAGCATCCGAGGAACGGAAATCCATAAGGTCCTGCACATCAATCGTAATGCTATTTCCGCGAAAGAATCGTTTAACCGCTATAAAAATCGCGTGGAAATTGCAAACTTGAATTTCATATGCATCACAACATTTATCACGGTTTTAACAGTTCACGTCGGTGAGTTTCCTAAATTTCCTTGGGAAAAGACTGAATCTGATTGCGAACGGTCACATAGAAATTGCACCGAAGACTAAAATGCAAAGTTTTCCTTATTCTTATTATGAGTATTGTATAAATCATTCTTTTTCCCTACTCCATTTAGAAAATCGAAAGACCAAAAAAACTATGTTTACGTATGCAAAATTTCACATGGCTATAGAGTCAAACTCAAAAATCTCTAGTCAGCACATAGAATATATATTTATTTTTACAGATGTTTAGATGGAAATGTGTACATACCAGGTGGAAGACGCAGTTGTAAGTATTTCAAGAAAGCGAGCATCCAGCGCGCACTAACAGTAGTAATCAGGGCCACTCCAGCTAATCGGAGAAAATACATCCATTCGAATGCATACAATTGGATATATTCATCTAACATACAAGGCAGTACGTAGTTGAATAAAAAAAACATATTTTTCAAATTAATTGAACTCGTAACGTGTTTTTGCGCGCTGGCCCGCTGCGCTCCCAGTCCAAAGTGATGCGTGGCAATGCGTATGATACGTAGATTTTTCTGACTACCCTCGTTTTGTTAAAAAAACAGAATACCGTCAAATTTTTTTATTATTATTATATAATGTTTCTAGTATGTTCTGTGCGGTTTATGAACGAAGGTGACGAGTGTACACATGTAGCGAAACCATTGAGTTTATATAGATGTGTAAATTATCTGCATAATATGTTGATCGGCGATAAACTTCCTTGAACCAATCGCGAGTCATATTTTTGCAGTACATATATAATTATGGTTGTTTTAGTTTACGTCTATTAGAATTCAACATAATATATCTCATCTTGCGACTGTTGACATCTTGTTTTAGTTCTTGCATACTTTATACACATATTAGTTTTATATACGTACTCAATATTTTTCTTTGATAATTAAACTGAATATAATGGATAATTAGCTTAAAACGAAAACATTTGGTAACGTACAAAATGTTCGACATGTATAAGAAGATGTTGAAGGATATTATAAATATATAGTTTCTTTTTACATATTTATACATATTTCATAAAGGCTAAAGTCTATTAAAAAAAATGCTATTCCAAATCGGAGTATTTCCTTTTGAACGTCACTGAAGCTAGGATTATGTAATTAGGTTAGATATATTTGGCTTAAGTAGAAATTCTTTTAAAAAAAACTAAGACTCAACCTCGCACACTCACTCACACAGCAACACCATTGCACAAACTAATACACACACACACACACACTTAAATGCTCGTTCTTCACATAATATACTCCACCTGTTCATATGTATATATATTTTTTTATTTATTTTTTTCTGTTCGTGTTTTTTTTTTGTTATTGTCATTTCTGATCTTAGATTCTATTTCCGGTTCTATATTTTAACCTTATTTTGGCTTTATTTTTAATCTATTTTTATTGTGTAAACTATTTTTGATAAGCTAGATTATAGGTTTAAGAAATAAAAAATAAAATAAATAAAGATATAGTTCGCAGCGCGCCCTTACCTAAGAAACCCATAAAACACAGTGGGATTGTATGATAGTCTTTTATATATAAGAATAATATATAGACAAAACGTATATGTTTATATGTTTATATGTTTATATGTTTATGTGCTTGAAGTCGACACTGTGGTTTTACGGAGATACATTGATGGAATGAGAGATTTATTAATTTAGTTTATATAAAACTTTTTCAACATACAAAATACACGAAATTCTAGAAAATCTACTTGATTCATTCATATATTGATTCATAATGTCTATATATATATGACGAGTGTGGTTGGTTAAAATTATGTAAAAATATAATATGTTCTCAAGTTTCAGATCTTCGGGGTTCCCAGGTTTATATTAATATCCTTGAATTTAAAACTAACGCTTTAACTTGAATAGTTTTTGTATTTTTGAAAATATATTTATGTGGATTCAGTTGCATTTTGAAATCAAATATTTGTATAATTTCAGGTAAGTATTGTTGTAAATACATTCTGTACTGAATTTAAATTGTAAAACAATAATTAATAATCAGATTATTGTAATAATGATACAACCTTTTCCGTTTTTTAGGATAGAATCTCATATTTTATCTTAACTATTTGTGATTTAACCTCATTTTATTTTTAGTTCGTTTTAACAATAACAGGGCCTCCATTCAAGTAATAATCTACTTTTTTTTTTGGGGAACACACTCTCTTATCAATCTCAAGAGAAATACACAACATACAAAAAAAGCAATGAATTATACAATGAAAAAAATGCAATTCTATATTGCAATAATTTAAAAAAATACGAAAGAAATAATTAAATGCTCGTTAACTTTGCCTTTTTTGATTCCGACATGGATTGCCAGAGATAGCACGAGTTTCACCTACTGATATTCATCGTACGCTTGAGACAATAAATTATAAATGTATTCGGGTATGCAACCTGTGTTCATAGAGATATCCTTATACGTGTTATCGGTTCATTGAACTCTTGTACCTAATGATGTCAGTGTGCTAACTCTATTTTATAGGACAATGACCGTGAAGGTCACACCATTATCGATTAGGTATCAGAGGCTTACATAAGCATTCGTGATTATATTATCTGGCATTATCGTCATGATTGTTATGTATTCCGGGGTTATTGACTCCGCAAGGACGTGTAGGGCAGGAGCTGAACGATTTCATATTACATAACCTAACTAACTATTCGAACGACAACATGATCGGTTGTTCTTAAAATGATTTTTTTTTAAACTAAAAATCATAGATAAAATCTGTCATATGTGAACGATTGCTGTTGACGACAGATCTTACGGAAAACGAAACGAACGTATGCGTCTTAAATGTTATATACCATTCAACAGAAGAGTGGGGATTTAAAATTGAAGACGTTATAACGTTCCGTTCTATTGCGTTTTATGAACATCTTTGTCCGAGACGTACAGACACGTGAAATGAAACGTCACGTTACGTCTATTTTTAGCTTAGGTTGTCTTTTGTTATATTTTCTCTTCGTGGGTTGCATGTTGGAAACGACGATTAATCACAAATAATTTACATAATGCCTTCAATATTATATCTAATTTTCAGAAACAATTAAAAGAATACTGCAAAATTATGATCTGTTTTTAAATTATAATAGTATGAATTGACGAACACTGAAATCAGGATTTATATATTTTTCATAGGTTTCTCTATTTACCTCCAATACCAAGAATCAATTTTTTTAAATATCTTGTTGTCTTATTAAGTTGGCTCTGAGCAATTGGCCCCAAGGGGTCTCAAGTGACTTTAAAGAACCCCTAGTTAATGACTTGGCAAGCGTACTTGTCCAGTATGATTATTACAAGTAATTTAGGTTTACCCAACAATTAAAACATATAAGATATGTTTTTAACAGCTCTTTGACCATTATAATTTATGAGTGGAAACTGGCTGGATGTAGTTGCTAATAATTATTGTTTTGATCTTTCAAACGTGACTTATGTCATCGGAGACGACAAGTTCGTGTGAATTCTACAAATAAATGGTATTTAAAGGGTTCGTTGCACTAACACCTGCGCAGCATAGACAATAATTACTCGGTAATGTTTTGTTGAGGTGTTACTTTTTCATGTATTTGAATATCGCATGTCGATTACCTCATATGTGTATACCAATATAAATTATAAAATACATATGTTTATACTCCATAACGTTACTCGATTTAGCGATAATCTCTCAAAAGCGTCGAAATTGGCTTTGGTTGGTTTAACTCGTATTCTACTTCTGATTTTACTTTTGTCCAACGACCACTCTCTATAACGCTATAAAATGAACAAACCCTTCAGTGTTGTTATATAGAGTTAACACTTGTAAATTGCGTTAATATTATATAGATATATATATTTTTTACAGTACTTACAAAAATAATAAGAAATACGATAATTTCTTCGGCTGTACGTTTTTGACTAATGACAAATTACTATCACACTCTTGTAAAGAGTTAATAAAACTAAAAATTGCCTTTATGTATGTGTCTTTAGTAGAATGTAGTCTGAACTTGAAAATATAAGCATCTTTGTATATGTTGTATGTATGTATCGTTAGCTCTTCGGTTGTAATGACGAAGCCAGAATGTAGCTTTGTTGATACAATAAAACACAAAAAATAATATCAATTTGATTTTTTTTACTTAACGCTTACAAATACAACCGTTTGGAAGAGAACGAGTACGCACGTTATGGAGTAGTATACTTAAATAATAAGGGTATACCAAAAGGACATGTCGAATTGTAGGTACAGGTGTTTAGGTCAAAATGGGAATACTACTGCGACAAGAAGAATTCTAAAATTAAAATGGAATTGAAGAAGTGCTAAAGATAGATACTAACATTAAAACGGAGTGTTCTATTTCAACTATCATAATACGGGTTAAGATTGATATAAAATTTCGTTTCATGCCAATAACTGATTATAAATGTAAGCCATTTTTAATCTTAAGATAAAATTTGTGTTATTTAAAATAGATAATTGAATTATTGTTCCAAAGATACTGCATATCGGAAAACTACTATATTTTAATTCAATCTACTATTTCTATCTCTCACTTGTTTTTTTTTGAAATATTGTAAATAAAAACCAGTTTTTATAGCAGAGTTTCTACAATCTGATGCAATTCCAAAATATAACAATCTCTTTTGCGGAGTCGGTTAAAAAGTGTCAAATGCAAAACAAAATACGATCACAGTTTGTTTTATTTTGATGTCACGACGCACGCAACCAATGTACGAAAATAATGAAGTGACAACAGACGAAAATCGGTCATTTTAATTTAGAAAAATTTCCTAATAAAATCTAATCACGACATTTGGGTTGCGTACTATTTGATATCAATAATATGCATACTGTATGTATATTGAGCGGTCAATGACCCGCTTTCGTTTCGGTTGAATGACACTGGTGGTTCGCCTGTTGAAATTAAAAAAATACATTGTGGTAGGTTAGCAGTCGTATCGTACATTTTTTTCACAAATTAAAATTTATAACGATAAAACATGTTTTATTGTAACATTCATGTTTATTGATATTGGATGTTTTGTCGTCAACAGCTTTAGAACCAACGAACCTACCTACTATTCTTATATACATAGGTAACATGCGTACAATATTGTAGAATATAAATATTATTGTACTATGATAATTGCAATTTCAGGAAATTATCTTAAACCATTGCATAATAATACCTTACCGTTGTTACGCAACGAACCTACTCTCAAGCTATAAACATTAGATTAGTAGCTAGGGCTGTCACAGACCAGGATCAAATTCACTGTTAAATCGTTATGATAAACAAAGCGTTAATAAGGAGTTTTTTTATTGTTATCAGTTCCCATAGTAGACAGAATTGGACCTAGACCTTAATTGAAGATATAGTCTGTTTTAACCTGTTTATTGAATTAAAATAATTTCACCATAGATCTGAAGTTTTCAACTGTCCTATGAAAGAACGATGCTACTTCAGCCCGAAAGCACTCACGAACTCCCAGCCACGTGAGTATCTATGGGCGTCGATACTTCTTTTATGGTGTGCCTCCTGCTAGTTATCCCTCTCTACTGTAGAAAAGAGTCTGAATTAATTCAATTGTAACAGAAATTAAAAAAGCGAAGCTGTTTATTCTATTTAAAATACATTAAGATACTTTTTTTTTGATATTAACAAGTTAAAAAAATCTACAAAGATCGCAACAACAAGTAGTTTACTTTTAAATTCTGTACTAAACAGCGTTTACGTCTGATAGTATCACTCGCCCACACAGATTAATAAAACAGATAAACATTTGTCACTATGTAAATCCTCCATAAATCAATTTTGCCAAAATTCCACCAGACGCAGCCCTATTGCTCTGATTTCAGCATTCTCAACTTAGCAACCACACCCACTAAACAAATTTAAGCCAAGAGGACAATATCGGCTGCCCATTACCAATTTCACTTTCGTCGTGTTGGTGAGGGACCAACCAACGGTCTGCGGTCATTGAACTCGCGTCCTCGCGACCGCGTGCCGATTAGATAATTTCCGCGCTGCCTTGTCAAAATACTCATGACCCATTGGTACACTGGCAACGGTGGGTCAATGAACTCCGACGCGAATCAGTGTCTTCATTATCTTTTCAAGTATCTGGGGATAAGATTTGAAGAATGCGTTCTTTAAAGAAGATATTTTTGATACCACGCGATCTTGAAGCCTGCACGAAGAAGCGAGAGGAAATTCCACTGAGGTACTGGTTACGATCGAAATGATTTTCACATTAAATAAACATCCTTTGTAATCAATTGTTTTTCCGGTAAGGTGAAAACATGTTTTGGTTCATAAAATATATCAATAATAAGGAAAATTTTAAATTAATATTTATATAATGAGTGGAAACATTTTTTAGTGAAATCTGTGAGACTTAATCGTTCTTTTGCTAATACAAGCGAAGACTACTAAGCTGAAAGCAACGACTGATAGAAGAAATACCCTCGCCCAAGATATGATATCAAAATGACCTGAAATATCAAATAAAGGGATTAAATATTAGTCATCTGTGCCTTCGAAAAATTATCAACTGAGCCATGTACTTCCGAATACTGCAGAATATGAACGATTTCAATCTACGTATTGATGAATTCGTAGGAACTCTATCAGCACTGTTATAATAAACCGGTTTCAATACAGTTTTGACTATAAATAAGTGCTTACAGTTGAAATTTGGTTTATGTGGCATCACTTTGACGGGATATTGATGAAGACAAGTGTGTTTCATAGAATAACAAAATATATATTTTTTTATAAATTAAAAGTTTAATCAAATACAATGAAAGGTAAATAAGACGTTGTATCGAGATGGGCAAAAAGGCAGGAAAGAAAATGGACTCTACTAAAGTGTCTACTGTAAGGGGTTTGTCAAAGAACAAGCTTTTAAGTAAATATAATTTAATTTATTATCGTATTATGAGTACGTTAGGAAAGTGTCTGAAGTGATAGTAGGCATTAGTTTGTCTTCTATATCAATGCAACAATGGAGGGTTTTTCTTATTTATGAGATGGATGGACACAATACATCTTTGTATTGTTTATGGAAAATCTAAAAATGTTGCGTTTTATTGTATATTTGTGACGAGTTTCGCGAGAATTTACGTAATATAAAAAAAAACATTAAACGTATGACATTTTCTACTTTAGTCAGCCATAACCGCTGAAGTAACTAAAGTAAATAATATTCACGAATATCACAAATACATTAGACAGATGGCCGTTTAAGTCTTTCCTTTGATCTCTAAACAAATGTCACATATTACCTTGTGTATATAACAGAGTTACACCTGTTGCAATAGTTTAAACTATGCATTTAAAATATGGTTGAATGGCATTGTACTGCACGCGAAATTACGTCAGTATCAATTAGATCATGGGTTCAACAGCACCACAACGATTTGTATGCACTTTATCTGCATAAATATCGTCTTATTATCTACAAGAGGTTTGTGTTACTTAAGAAATATTATCACGCTTTGATAAATGTATTAGTACTGCGTCATTTAATGTAAATTTTCCTACATTAACCTAAATTATATTTTGTCATTGTATCGATTAGTTTAATACTCCGGTTTATACTTTTTTGATGCAAATAGGCGTCTCTCAAGAGTCCCTATTTATAATCAGTGCGCCTTATTACTTTTACAGCGTATCCTTCGCTACGTAGGTAGTACTGGCTTTTAGTTCTACCGTCATGTGTAAGGTCCGAGAGATTTACTAAGTTAATATATCAATACAAGTTTAAAAAATCTTAGATACTTTAAAGTTTATACTTCGTCATATGTTAGTTTACCGGAAGACTTCCACTTCACAACAGATATGGAGACCTATTGATTCCCTATATTTCTTTCGTAGCAAATAAAATAATTTTAACAAAAAAAATCTCGGCAACTTCGTCATTTCAATTTTGCAAGGCAAATATTGCAAATCTGTCATATATGTACCCACATAATATATTCAGTACATAAGACGTTTGCGGGCAGATTTAATAAATATATGTTGCAACAGGCAAATCAATGCAAAGAATCTTCGACTTCAGTTAAAAATGGTTATTAGAATGGAAAAAAGACTGCCTTTTAACTTGCGTAGTAGCCAAAAAAGGCGTGTCGTTAAGAAAATGAATATGCATATTCTAAGGCGGTGAGTGCACGAGTCGACCGGCGCGAGGCCGGCCGATCACCTTCCTTATGTAACCTATGCCATGAAGTGCAACGCCCACGAAATAACAAACTGCAAAAACCTGTCCATGTTTCTTTTCATACACTTTCGAGATAGATTGTAACAATTCGACCTTGACAAAGCCGCAAACTTATGTTCGCATATCTCATACGACACACGTCTAGCATTTACAGAAGAAATATAACATATAACTGGATTAATACGTCAAATGGGCAATAACGTATTTTTGATTTATGGCTCCAGTCACGGACAGACCCGTAAAATTACGACCGTTAAATTTGTGTTTCTACAAGTAACTGAATTATTTCACAATACAGATAAGAAAACTATTGTATTTTAAACACTTTAACGAAAACATACTTACACAAAATTTTAATATGTCGTCACTAAGCTAATCGGACTATTTTATTGACTATTATTTGTATGAGATTATTTATATCTGAAAAGATAGGTCACACCTTCGTGTTGATAATTTAATTTTTACAAGTTTACCACTTGTTTAGGATATACTTAGTCTTGCCATAAATATTGTTATAAAGAAAAGCACGATTTTTTTTTTATACGTAACATTTATTCCTTTCATAGTGAGTTAGTTTAATACATCAATATATAACTATTAAAAATATACAATGTTTATTCGAAGTGGTCTCCATTGGCTGCAATACAGTCTTTTAAACGTTGAGGCCAGTTATCAATAGCAGCACGAACTCTTTCTAGAGGAAAATTCTTCACTGCCAACCGAATGGATCGTTTTAGGGACTCCAAATTATCATGGCGTTTAGAGCAAGCCTTACTCTCTAAAACTGACCATAAATCATAATCCAATGGATTTAGGTCAGGACTTGACGACGGCCAGTTTTCAGTGCTGATAAAGTCCGGAACGTTAGTTTTCAACCAAGATTGGGTGGATCGAGCTCTATGACCCGGTGCCGAGTCTTGTTGAAAGCACCATTCTTTGTTATTGAACATGGTGTTAGTTAAAGGCTTAACTACCGTCTCAAGAATGGTATTTTGATAAACTTGTGCCGACGTTTTAATACCTTTTTCACAAAAATATGGCTCAGTCACCCCTTCATAGCTAACACCCCACCAAACCATCACTGAAGTGGGATAATGCCCACGTTGTACTCTGTTTACTAATTGCGAAGCTTCTTTAGAGCTTCCAGCATAAATACGGTCATTTTGTTTATTAAAATACTGCTCAATTGTAAAAATTTTCTCATCCGTAAACAAAATTTTTTTGTGACCTCCCTTTGCGTACCGCTTAAGTAGTTGTTTGGATTTTACCACCCTATTCTTCTTTAAATTATCAGTTAAGAAGTGACCAGTACGTCTCTTATAGGCTGCAAGTCCTAAGTCATCTTTAATATACGCGACATGGTTCTAGGAGCTATCTTCATCACCCGAGATAAAATCTTTTGCTTACGGACAGGATTTCTTCGAATTCTTTCCCTAACTGCTTTAATCACCTTTTTCACACGAACGGTACGTGGACGGCCAGATCTTTTTCTGTCACAAACAGAGGAGGTATCATTGTACCTATCAATAGCCCGGTAAACAAACATTTGACTAATACCAAGCGGGTGGAGGGTTTTAAAAATTGCACTTTTCTCCATACCTACTTTATGTAAGGCAATCACAGCGATTCGGTTCTCTTTATCACCCCACTCCATTTTAATATAACAAAATATTTAACAATATAATGGCGCGAAAATAAGAAAACACATCAAGCAATCATATAAAAATGACAGATTCCAAATTCAAACGTAATATTTTCTTTTTTTTGAATAGTAACAGTATTTATGGCCAGACTAAGTATAGTACACATTTTATATAACGACACTGAAGGGACTGTTCATTTTATAGCGTTATATAGAAGAAGAGCTGATCGCGACAAACGTCGTTTTGCGAAAAAAAATTGTCTCTAAAAATAGATGTTGGCCGATTCTCAGACCTACTCAATATACCCAGAAAATTTCAGGAGAATCGGTCAACCCGTTTCGGAGGAGTAAGGGAACGAAAACTGCGTCACGAGAATTTTATATATTAGATCAGCCTAATGGAGATAGTTAAAAATCAGAACGGAATACAAGCTAAACCAACCAAAGCCAATTAATTTCGACGCTTTAGAGAGTTTATCGTAAAATCGAGTGACATTACATGGAGTTTACACATATTAAATTAATATTTTTTTTTCATTAAATATGAATTTTATCGTCTTCGTTAAAAGACGAAAACGAAGTTTAAACCGGTTGAATCTATACCTATCCTGTTTTGGTCCTTAGACAAAGAAATAAAACTAGTCATATCATATTCATATTTGTGACTTTTTACTGGAAGAAAATTGGGTAAATAAAAAACTGTATAAAAACATATTATATTAAGGCACATAAGATTATCACAATGCATTGTCTATGCTATATAATATTTGAGTTGTATAGAATCAAAAAATATCTTTTCTGGGGGTACCGTCAATATAAAACGTACATCTGCTTGTGACCATAGAAGAAAAATACCCATAGATTATAATTAAAGTTTATATATCAGTGGCATACATTTTAGGAGAAAACATTTTATTAATTTATTGAAATTGTTAAGGTTTGATTCTGTACTACTCGTTTTTATGTCAACAAATTTCATGGTTAATATCAAAAATATAAAACGTACAGACCAACTTAACAGTTGTTTTTGATATATACCTTCAATTCGACAATCGATTGACGCACACATCCTTAAAAATACTATTCGATTTTTGAAATTCACACGTATTACTATTCGAGTCGCACTTCTTAAAAATACGATTCCATTTTTGAAATGCACAGATATTACTAACGACTCACGCCCACTTTTAAAAAAAAATGATTCCATTTTTGAATTTAATACACATTACCATCGAGTCACACTTCTTAAAAATACGATTCCATTTTTGAAATGCACAGATATTACTAACGACTCACGCCCACTTTAAAAAAAAAATGATTCCATTTTTGAATTTAATACACATTACCATCGAGTCACACTTCTTAAAAATACGATTCCATTTTTGAAATGCACAGATATTACTAACGAGTCACACTTTTAAAAAAACACTATTCAATTTATGAAATTCACACACATTACTATTAGATTCACGCACTTTCTTAAAAATATTTAATTTTTATATTATTCGAATTATGAAATTCACAGATAAAAAAACTCAGCTCACATAGAAGGGCATACTGCCCAACTCCTTGCTGGCCAATCTCGCTGCCCTGTTCAACGTGACGTTACAATGCGAGTGCAGCCCCTCCAACACCTCCCCGTACCGCTTGCTCCACTCGCCCTCCATGGCCGCTGAGAACGCGGTACACGAATACGTACACAACAGACTGATCAACATGCATATTCTTATTTTCAACGGATCGTTTTGCTGTTCCAATAGTTTTAGTATGGAGAAGCTGCTGTCTTCGAACAAGATCCGCTCGACGACGTCCGCGTGCTCGGGCAGGTCCTGGAGGATCGTTATGAGGAGGCCGATCACGTTGAGGACTATGCGAGGGGATTTTGTATCTGGAAAAAATAAAAAATATATTTTTTTTTGCGCTTTGTTATAATTAGATATTTTAAAGCCGTTCTATAAAATTTTCGTTTTTAAGTGTTGCCACAGTTTGTAGCCAGATCTTTCTAAATTTGGGAACTGACAGAGTTTTTTATAACAGAAAGAGACGAAATACCTATATACCATTTTGTCTCTCTTTAAACTACTTTAATAGAGATGTTGAATTCATACTAATAAAGACTAGACTTAAACTAGTATTAGTTAGTGAGACTGTATAATTACTAAGTAATTTAAATATTTTTAACATGGTATATCAAATGCTAGGCAAAAAGGCCATTTTCTCAACATTTCAAAAACTTTCAATTAACAATCGTAATATTTAAATCAGGTATTTTTTATTATTGTTTTGTATTGCACTTAGTGTTACTTACACACGACGAGTAGCCCAGTGTACACTTTATGGGCGTTGGCCAGCGATGTGGCCAGTTGACGGACAGCACGACACGAGCGGCCGCACAGCCAAAGACACACTTCTAACATACGGCTCACACCGCAAAGTCTAAAAAAAGCGACCACAAAACCAAATTATCATTTTTAAAAAAAATACGCGAAAAAGATGCATTTTCAAACCTACCATACATTTTAATTTAGAAAAAACTCTAACTATTCTAACTATTTGAGAACAGACAAAGAAATAAAAATTAATTAAAAATACCTCTCTTCGTCATCATCAGCACTTGTGTTCATGAGAGTACTTATCGCTGCAATGAAGTTGTAAACCACTTTTGCTTCCAAGTATACCTAATACATTAATTAATTATATAATTTATCACAACACATTTTACACAAAGTTTACTACAGTATTAATTGAAAGCTATAAAATATATACATATATAATTCCCAACCAAACTTTTGATCTTTTTTTGTATGTTTTTAAACCCTAACATTTAACATATATATATATCTGGTATATTGCTATGGACGCCATCTATCCTTCACTAGTTGCCGGACTTTTAGGGATTTGTACGCTTTTTTCTTGAAGGGCCCTAAGTCGTAGTGGTTCGGAAATACCGTGGTGGGATTTCAGTAACAACTCGGGGACGGTTATCGTGGAGTGATGGCAGCACTGAGCGAATACGTCACCCGGACGTGTCAAGTTTTATGGCATCGAGTGGGAGGGGGGGCCCACATAAGACAAAACCGGCACGTTTGACGATTGTGGTGGAAGTCTCGGCCGAGCTCCCGCTCGCCAACCACCCCTTTGCTGAGCAGCGAGATCCCACTCCCAAAAAAAAAAAAAAGATTGCGGCGGACACTTGTGGATTGGACATGACAGAGGACGGTCGACGCTCCGAACTTCCCGCGTCCCTAGAACTTTTAATCGCACCATATCTTTGCCATCCTGGATTATTTTCGTAATCAGAGTTTTTTAGCGAGTGATTAAAGAATTGACGAAGGTTTTATGACTGTTCTTTCCGTTGTCACGAGACCCACTACTACTATACACATAGTACAGTAACTAACATCCTGTATATTGAGCAAGGTGTGCCTGGGCAGGGAGTGGGACAGCGACGGTAAGGCGAGCAAGGCCGCCACCGCGCCGCACACTCGGGCACCTTTGTTGCCCCTCGCCGCGCTCCCCACCACACCCACCACCATGCTGACCTGGAAACCACAAAATACAGAGGGTAAGTGAAAATCTACCCCTTTGTTTTTCATTAATATGAAGATATACCATATTTAACTGCGTGAGGGATTCAACGTCACCCTCCATAACTTCGGTGATGTTCGAGTTTAAAAACGCCTCCCACTCCTCCAGCTCTATCGAAGACGGCTCTTTTAGCTCTGAAATTATAAATATTTATCTATTTTCAATATTGTTTTTAACGGATATTTGTTGTATTATAAATTCTTTAATCACAAAAATGCTTCAAGCCAGGCTAATGCTGGACTACCCACACTGGAATACCCCTGTGTGTGTATGTGTGTGTGCATATGTGCATGTGTGTATATGTGTGTGTGTATTTTCATAAAGTTTTGTCGGTATGGTTAGAAATTCGTCCTTCAATCTTACCTTCTTGATTATCTTCATGCTTGATGTTGTCATTGTCAGCGATGTCATCCACCGTCTCCTCTATAACCTCCTTCTTCTCCACATCCTCATCCTTATCCTCTTTCGAATATTTGACTCTGTCCACATGCGTTTCTATTGCTGGCTCGCTCGTCCTTCTAGAGTCCTTCTTATCCAAACTCCTGCTAAAATGGAACGATCTCTTAATACTCCTGGTCAGCCTGTTTCCGCTACCAAATCTCAGTTTATCCTTTGAGAACTGCAGTAACTTCTGTTTGTATGACGGAGGCACACTCTTGCTGAGGCCAGCGCTGACGTCATCGCATTTTGAACTTTTCGGATTCTCCAAGCTCTGCGAAGCGGTGCTACCCTTACTCTTCCCTTTAACCTCCTCTTCCCCATCCACTCTCTCCTTCGTCTCTTCCACAATCTTTTTCATTTCATTATTAATCAATTGGGCGACATTTTTTTCCAAATTACAAACAACAAGGTTGGAATTGTTCATAACATTAAATTCATGTCTCAACAGTTTAGCATTCGCTGCTGTTATCATCTGAGACTGGTCTTCATCATCTGTCTTAAGACTGTCCCTGACACTGAAAGCGCTTGTCGCTCGTACGCTGTCATCATCAGAAATTGGCACACATTCCTGCACACCACGAATATTTCTTAAATCGTGCTCTCTTTCGGGTTTTGCTTGGGAGTGCGTTTTGGCCCTAAAAGTTAAAATTGACTAAATCATGATTTTATTCTCTGTAGCAGTGATATTATATAGTAGTTATATTAATGTAGCAGTGATATTATATAGTAGTGATATTAATGTAGCAGTGATATTATATATAGTTATATTAATGTAGCAGTAATATTATATAGTAGTTATAATAATGTAGCAGTGATATTATATAGCAGTGATATTATATAGTAGTTATATTAATGTAGCAGTGATATTATATAGCAGTGATAATTATAAGAATTAATACTGTTGGTCTAAGTTGTGTGTGTTTTAGATTCAGGGTTCCAATAAATTCTAGTCTGGTTGTGGTAAGCCCAAGAATCAACAGATACTTCGGTCAAAAAGGAAAGAAGAGAAGTTGTAACACACCTATATCTACTCACTTAGCACATTTACTGATGATCTCCGTTTGCAAAAACTTAGCTTCCTGTTGACTGTAGGACAATGGTTTTGTGAATGGTGAGTCACTTTGGACATCCTCCGGAAGGATAAGTATGTGTTCCTTCACAAATGGATGCTCCAAGATTTCCGGCCAGGTCATCCGCTTCACGGGGTCCTTGTGCAACAAACCCTGAAGATGTTTCATTATAATTTATTTATTTTTACTATACTTAGAATGGTATACTATAAAGACAGCTAACATTATAGATGCTGCATACATACATTTTTCTCACATAATACAAATATTATCTTATTACATGATATATTTATATATATATATCATGTAATAAGATAATTCTGTCAGTTCAGTAAGATAAGTCATAATTTAAATATTGGTGGTAGGTCTAAAGCTAAATCTTTAATGAAAAGGTTGACCTGGTTGGAGCAAATGTTACCATGCCATACTAAACAGAGGGTTTTGGGGTTCATTCCTGGTAGCTGTCTGGATGTTATATAATATATCTATTTAAGTTGTGTTAGCACCAATAACACAAACATTTATTCCTTTCCCTTCTGTGTGTTTTTCACATAGGATTAGTGTGTCTTCTCTTCAGAATATACAATAAAATACTTAATATTGAGTTCCAAATACCCAAAACATGTGATAGTATAAATAAAATATTTGAAAAAGTTACCTGCAAAAATGACCTAGCTTCTGTGCTTATAAAGCTCGGCCATTGTACTGGTTTATGTCTTATCATTCTGACAAGCTGCCATATTGACATAGTGCAGAAAGGTGGTTGTCCGGCCATAATTTCATACACTATACATCCAAGTGACCATAGATCAGCCTGAAAATATGAGGATTAAATTTAATAATATTTAACTCAAACTCAAAATATCTTTATTCAAGTATATCTTTATAAAGACACTTTTAAATCGTCAATTTTTACACTACCACCGGATCGGAAGGCAGTCATCTACCGAGAAGAACTGGCAAGAAACTCGATAGCTGCTCTTTTAAAAATAAACAATTAATACAAAATTGTGCTACTGACAATTAAAATAACAATGCTTTTTCAAACAAAATACCTTTTACGCGCGTTTTAAATGTGAAAACTACATACCTTGTCCTGATTATCCCAGCCTATCTCATTGAAGTTGATGGAGACTGATGGCAGTTTTAAGATAAAAAGCGCCAGTTTTGTCAACAAATCGTTTTATTCCACACATAAAATTTCGGAAGTTGTAGTAGCTTAATGGGTAACTGATTTAGTGAATTATTTAAAAGTTACTTCATACCTGATGATCATAGGGTTTCTCGTCAATTAGTTCAGGGGCCATATAAAGTGGTGTTCCTTTTATAGAGGTAAGAATGTGAGTTGCATTTGTCATTATACGGGCAAGTCCAAAATCACATAGCTTTGCTCGTCCAGTGCCATCTAACAGGACATTTTGTGGTTTGAGATCTCTGAAAAGTAATTAAATAAATCATGTTAAAAACACCTTAAACATATATAATACCTCTTCTTAACTTGGTACCCAACATAGGCTGTCACTTAATTATTAATCTGACTCACGCCCATGGACTAAGTCAAATTTTGAAAATGTAACAAATACAAAACAATAAGTCATTACTTAAAGAATAATTAAATATTTTTTTCAATTGTCATTGACTATTTTAATATACATACAACATTAGTGCACTTTACCTGTGAAGTACTCTGTGAGAATGCAAGTAATATAACGCTGAAACCAAATCCCATGTTATTTTTTTTGCTTGATCCTCATTCAAACAACCTTCTTTTGCGAGTATACTATGTAGTTCTTTTTCAGCATACTCCGTAACAACCACAAGCTCTGATTCTGTATCAAAACTATCTATCATGCGGATAATATTTGGATGATTTAATTGCCTTTGAATATCACATTCTTGCCTTAAGTTTTTAAGATCTTTCAATGATCTGCCTTTCTGTAAATAAAACGTATAGATAGATAGATAGAGAAATACATAAGTGATAATTGTTTTTAAGAAAGTGAGAGTTTATAACTTACTTTTCGTATAACCTTTAGTGCAAGCACTGCATTGGTTTCCTTTTGCTTTGCTTTAAAAACTCTTCCAAATGATCCTTCACCAATAAACGACAAAACAATATAATTTTCCATGGTAATTATCGTTTTTGCCAGCAAATAAACAAAACTATTTTTTTAGTTTGTTATGATAGACCGATGCATTCTGAGATTTTCTTAATAACCGGTTTGATTTGTGACTTAATAATTGTACCTAGATTTATTTTAACTCAAGTGTTACAATTAGTTATAATAAAATTTAAGGACTGTTTGAAACTAAACTTTTTGTTTATTTATCTATAGAGCACAGGCCACAAGCCACAGACTATGTGTGGTATGTGACACTTCTTGTCATAATACTTGATATGTATGTTGTCATGTATGCATTATGTCTCGTATAATTTTGTCGATTAAAACCATTATTATCATACGGTTTTATCTTATTTAACAATTTAATCGACAAAATTTAAATAAAAATGGAGAAATTTTTACGCCCGGAAAGGTTTGACGTTGACCCAAACAGTAATTCTTCCGCAAAGGAATGGGAGCATTGGAAACGGACGTTTGAAAATTTTATCCTGTCATGCGGAGACGAAGAGACCAAAGACGGATTGAAACTAATCCTATTAACAAATCATCTCTCCGCTTCAGTTTATTCATTTATAAGTGAGTGTACGAGCTATGACACTGCAATGAAGACACTTACCAGCATATATGTAAAACAAAAAAATATAATATACGCCAGACATGTGCTAGCTACAAGAAAACAGCTAAGCGAAGAAAATATTAATTGTTATATGCGCGAACTAAGAGAATTAGCTAAAGAATGTCAATTTCTGAAAGTGGATGCCGAAACGAACAAGTCTGATAGTATTAGGGACGCGTTTATTGCTGGTATTAAATCGGATAAAATTCGCCAAAGATTACTTGAGAACCTCACTCTAACAGTTGATGAAGCGTACAATAAGGCGATATTGATGGAACAGGCTGAAACTAGCTCTAAGAGTTATTCTTCAATAAGCACTGTTCAAACGTCTCAATATTACCAGAAATCACTGTCTGCTGCATCATATAAAAGAAAGTGTTTCTTCTGTGGAGGATCTGTACATTCGAAAAAGAACTGTCCAGCGTTTAATGCCATCTGCCAGAATTGCAATAAAAAGGGACACTATGCAAATGTATGCCGAGCACTCAAACCTAACGCTGCCGTAATAACATGTGTAGAAAAGGATGTCAATGAACTTGCATCTTGTATACTTGCAGCTTCTCCGGTCTCATTAAGAAAAGCTACAGTAACGGCTTTTATAAAAGGTATACGTGGTCAAGCATTGATCGATACTGGGAGTTCGATTAGCTTCATAGACGAAGATTTCTTCAAATTATGTGGTTTAAGGAAAAAGTTCTGTACACAAACTATAACAATGGCCTCAACTTCTTTTTCGTCTCAAGTAGAGGGGCAAACTTATACTACAGCAAAAATTGGTAATTTTAATTATCCAGGGATCAATTTACTTATAGTGAAGAATTTGTGTGCTGATCTTATTATAGGCCACGACATATTAGGTCAACACTCCTCTCTAGAGCTTACACTGGGAGGTTTGAAGGACCCAATTAAAATCTGCAGTGTTGACGCGGCCTCCGTACCAGCTGTTTCTCTATTTGCTAATGTTACTCCTGCATGTAAACCCATTGCTATCAAATCACGTAAATACAGTGAAGAAGATAAAAAGTTTATAGAAGCAGAAATAAACAAACTTTTAAAAAATGGCATAATTGAAGAGAGTACCTCTCCATGGAGGGCTCAAGTAATAATCAGCAAGACGGAAAATCATAAAAAACGCCTTGTAATTGATTATTCTAGAACTGTTAACAGATATACACAGCTCGACGCTTATCCTTTACCAAATATCGAAGAAATGGTCGCAACAATTTCGAAATATAGTATATTTAGTACCATAGATTTACAAAGTGCTTATCACCAAGTCTCAATATTACCTAAAGAACGTCACTTTACCGCTTTTGAAGCTTTAGGTAATTTATATCAATTTACACGAATACCATTTGGTGTCACCAACGGAGTTGCTAGTTTCCAAAGAACAATCGATTGGGTAATTCGACAAGAAAAATTGCAGGGAACTTACGTGTATTTAGTTAACGATATAACAGTATGTGGCAATAATAAAGAGGAACACGATGGTAATTTGCAAAAGTTTATGATAGCCGCTGAAAAATATGGTCTTACTTTAAGTCGAGAAAAAAGTAAATTCTCACAGTCTTCTATTAATATATTAGGACTAGCTTTCCGCCCGCGGCTTCGCCCACGTGTAATTTGGTTAAGTATATAGCGTTTTTTAATGATCTCGACAGGGCTTTCTTTCACGGGCTAAAATCTTGTTACAATTAGAATTATATATAGCCTGTGTTACTCAGGGATGATGTAGCTTTACAGGATCGGATGATTCAAGGAAATCGAGGGCAACTTTCAAATTAACGTACAGGCAATTACTATTCTGACAATTTTATATTCTGATAGTCATCTTCTTATGTGGATGAGCTGATGATGGAAGGTAAAACTCCTCAGCGGTTAAGAGTTGAAAGAAAATTCTTAGGAAGTTTTGAGTACGAAATACGTACTTGTGAGGTTATTACTTATTAGCTTGGCCAAATAATAAAAGGTAAACCTCATTAACGTTAAGGATGTAGATGGAAAAATGGGAGCGGACAAACGATAAACGTCTTTTCACTCGTTTCCTTTTACTTGTTGGTATAGGTAGTGTTCACTCAAAATAATCATAGGGTAAAACGTTAATGAAAGTTTGAAGTGCATGGTAGTCATTACACAATGGAGCATCTTAACACCGCGATGGATATATTTGGCCTAAGTAGAAGTTCTTTAAAAAAAAAGTAAGACTCACCCTCGCACACTCACTCACACAGCAACACCATTGCACACACTAAAATGCTCGTACTTCACATAGTTCCACTTGTTCATGTGTATATATATATATTTTTTTTTTCTGTTCGTGTTTTTTTTTGTTATTCTTTTTCCTGATCTTAGATTATATTTCCGATTCTATATTTTAACCTCATTTTGGCTTTATTTTTAATCTATTTTTATTGTGTAAACTGTTTTTGATAAGCTGTATAGGTTTAAGAAATAAAAAAATAAAATAAATCTACGAATTTTATCAACGCCATCTATCGAGCACATTGTTCAACACTTCAACCGCGCCCGCGCGCACTGCGTTATTTGTTATTTTTGTTACCTCTCATAAGTTTTAATATTAAGATTAACTTATATTAGAACATATTTAACAATATATAACTAATCAATCAATATAAGTGTTTAAAAAATTTGAAGCAGTGGTTGAAGTAAATTTTCAATTGACCATAACTTCTTTTTCTCTTAACCGATTTTGACAAAATAAACTTTTGACAACGCTCCTAATTATATATAATCCAACTGTGAAAACCGCGTTCAAATCCGTTCAGTAGTTTTCAAGTTATAAAGTACCAGACAGACAGACAGACAGACAGACAGACAGACAGACAGACAAGAATTCCAAAAATTGGTTTTTTGGTTTCTATGACTCTTCTTTAATTGCCTCCTTTCAGTTTTTTGGAAAAATATTTAATGTACAGTTTTTCGATTTTTACTGTCTTATTATTAGTATAGATATAGATATACCATAAGAGACCACGTAATAAAACCTGACGGTGAACGCCTACGACCACTTTTGAATTTACCTCCTCCGTCAGACTTGTCATCATTGAAAAGGATAATTGGAATGTTTGCGTATTACAGTAAATGGATACCAAATTTCTCGGAAAGAATCTATGCTCTCGCCCATACGCAAGAATTTCCACTTAAAAAGGAATTGGTCGAAGCTTTTGAAGGACTCAAAACCAATATTGCTAGAGCGACGATTCACGCAATCGATCATAATTCACCATTCACTGTGGAGACAGATGCGTCAAATCATTCGATCGCAGCTACTTTGTCACAATCTGGACGACCCGTTGCATTTTTTTCAAGGATGCTTAATAATAGTGAACTAAACCACTCTGCAATCGAGAAAGAAGCTTATGCTATTGTAGAGTCACTTAGGAAATGGCGTCATTTTCTCATTGGCAAACCGTTTCGTCTGATTACTGACCAGCGATCTGTATCATTTATGTTTGACAATAAAGTAACAGGTAAAATTAAAAATGAAAAAATACAGCGCTGGCGATTAGAGCTGGCGCCATACAAATATGACATCATATATCGTCCAGGAAATAGGAACGATGTCGCTGATGCTTTTTCGAGAATTTCTGCTACTATTTCAGTAAGGTTAGATAAATTGAAAAATATCCATGAAGGATTATGTCATCCCGGAATATTACGAATGCACCATTGGATTAAATCGAAAAACCTGCCATATTCTCTAGAAGAAATTAAAACTATGACTAACTCTTGTCGTATATGCTCAGAAGTAAAACCCGGATAATGATACTACTACTTAATAAAAGCTACGTCACCCATGGATAGACTAAGCATTGATTTTAAAGGTCCCGTGCCCTCTAAAACTAATAATAAATACGTATTGACGGTTATAGACGAATATTCACGATTTCCATTTGCATTTCCATGCGCCGATCTATCATCTGCGACAGTCATAAAACACTTAAACGAAATATTCATGGTATTCGGGTTTCCTTCCTACATTCATTCGGATCGCGGAACTGCTTTTATGTCAGCTGAAATTAAGCAGTTTTTGAATTCATGCGGAATATCATCTAGCAGAACCACTCCCTATAATCCAAGAGGAAATGGCCAAGTCGAGAGATTAAATGGTACTCTATGGAAAACAGTACAGCTAGCACTACGTTCTCGTCAAAAACCCATAGAAGATTGGGAACTAGTACTTCCTCAAGCGTTACATTCTATTAGATCGTTGTTATGCACAGCTACTAACTGTACGCCACACGAGCGGATGTTTACTCACACCAGGAGATCCTCTAATGGAGTATCCATACCTACATGGCTAACTGAGTCAAATCGTGTTCTTATGCGGAAATTTAATAGAGCAAATAAATATGAACCAGAAGTCGATGAAGTAACTTTATTACATGTCAATCCGGATTACTCTTATGTCCGCCTGCCTAATGGAAAGGAATCAACCGTTTCAAATCGACATTTAGCACCGTTAGGGCAGGATGGGCATATAGTTCTTGATGCTGATGGAATGTTAAATCAAAGCACAGAATATAACCGTGAAGATTTAAATGATTCTCATCAAATGTTTGACACTGAAGAGGTAACGGATACTGAAGGAGATGTGACACATTTAGATGATGTTCGAATAGATGAATCAAGTCCAAATCTGGAGGCTGAAACTCGTAGACCACAAAGGGAGCATCGATTGCCGAATCGCCTCCGAGATTGTGTCTTAGACTAAAACTTTTTAGCATGGAAGAATGTGGTATGTGACACTTCTTGTCATAATACTTGATATGTATGTTGTCATGTATGCATTATGTCTCGTATAATTTTGTCGATTAAAACCATTATTATCATACGGTTTTATCTTATTTAACACTATGTATGATCACATTCTAAAGTTTTTTAACATTGTCAGTAGTAACAGTAATAATTATATTCAATATATTTTGTTGAAAGGTGCTGGAAAATAAGGGTATGATAATCAATTTTAAAAGGACATAGATAGTACACACTCTAAAGTATATATATTTAATTGGATCGAAAAAAAAGAAATGATCGAATTAATTTTGTATTTTCTTTTTTGGAGTCTATATAGTTTTTGGAGATAGTCAAAAATGGGTCCGGTGTAGATAAACCCGTAGATATACGTTACTGCTTTATTAAAGGTTTAAATTATTTTCGATTTAAAAGCTTTGCTACAATAGTAACATTAGGCGAAATAATTAGAACCTAATTATTGTTTTTACCACAAACCAAACCGCACGTATGAAGTAGTAATGAGTATGAAAGCAGTGCAAATATGAATTACAATTTAACTTATACAATATAGCTAATAAAATATTTTTATGGCATATTACATTTTGTTACTGTTAATCAATAATCGGTAAGCGAAATTTTATTTTCATATTTGCTTATAAAATTCTGACAGGCACCAAGTACATTTTAATAACGTCAGTTTCTTGAAAGCTGTTAATAAAATTTTATGGGTGAATTAAGCAATTTCTAGGTCAACTGGATTACACTCTCAGATAATGTAAATATAATTTAAAGCCAGTGAATTAAGTTGTAGTTTCATATCTTCGTGTGTTCTAAATAACCGTTTGACGGGTGCTTATTTTCATAAGGAATAATTTGGAGGGAAGAGGGAGACGTCTCGTATTACAAGGCCCATTAAATTTGGCCGGTTAAAGACGTGATTTTTAGGTAATCGATATATAGTTATATATATATATATATATATATATATATATATATATATATATATATATATATATTACTTTTTCATACATAATGTGCTCTGCGTCGTTTTGCCGGTCTTGTGAAACACAATTGTACACATAATATTTCTAGTTTATGTTTAAAATTAATAAATTATATAGTTAGATTGGAAATAAAGACTGTTTAAAAAGAAATGGCGAGCTGTTAAAATATTTTTAACATTATAAAATATTAACCGCGTGGATCCGCCGCTCGTTAATGTCGAAATTACATTTTTCCTGTAAAAATAAATATCTGCCATAAAATTTTGTTTTACAAAGTAACAAAAAATGCAAAGAAACGAAAGTTACAAAGTTTTATTCATCTTATTATTAATTATATATTAAATATAATATATATATATATATTAAATATATTTTATTAATATATTAAATATATATTAATAAAAAGATAAATCGCGTTTTTCTTATTATGATATCTAAGCTATCATTGTAAAGGGTAGCTAGCACTTATTTATGTCCTAGGACCCACGTCGGGACAGGCCATTAACCCACAGTACCTTAGACCCTAATTTATTGATAGGACCTAGGAACTTATTGACTAGCTCCGTTTGTTTTTGGGTATCGGCGCGAAATATCCGTCTTGTCTCCTGTATCCCTTGGCATCTGCAACCCCTCAGGAGTCAGGCGAGGTTGCAGAAAAATTAATGGACCTAAAATAAATCAACACTAGCCAGAACATGGTCAGAAAAGCGCATTAAATCAGCATTGGGTTTATATGTGTGCTATGTCAGGTCGGGCGTCAGGTGCTGGCCACCTTCAAGTCTATTAAGAAATTAAATATCTAAGACTGTAGCGTCACATAATACACACATTTATAAATAGATTTAAAAAATACTCTGATATTAACTATTACTTATATAAAAAAAATAATCTATCCATTAACACAAATGTATACATAATTTGAAATGAACTGTAATACAACCGACATTCAACGACACACAAAAATGCGTGTACGAGCAACATTTCTTAATGCTTTGTTGTTTATCATCTATTTATACGTTTATTCGGCAAACAGCTGTATGTTATAAAGCTCGGAATCACGTACAATAAATACCAACTGGGCCGTAGCTTCATTTATTTCGTTAAAACATTATTCCGCAGCCGTGCACATTTTGTAAACAAATGAACAACGTGGGTGTGGTATGTGGACATAAGGTGCAAAACATTTTTAATAACCGTAATATATGTTTTTAGTATTGCAGATCTGTTGTCTATTCTACCAAGTTCTACATTAAGTGACAAATTTTGAATTATGCGTGTTCTGTGACGAATTATAATATTTTTAGTCTGTATAGAGCAATAATGCTATTGTCTATTTTATTATTACCCTCGTAGCATGAGGAGAATTATTGACGTACAGAAGTGATTGCTGATATTGCGGGAAAAAGAAATATGTTATACGCGTCTATATTTATGTGTAATAGTGTTTTTGTGATGTGCTTGCTGTTTCTTTATAAATATTTTTATTTTCGTATAAGTTTTAATGTCAAAGCCATTGTTCTGTTTGTTTAAATACTTCTAGAGCAGTGTTTCCCAACCTTTTTCCCCCATACATTAATTTTTAAAAGTTTATTCTACTATTGTTAAAGTTTTCTTTATAATGTTTTCTCAGCTTTGAATTTCACCCCTTTATTTTCAAATTGCCCCCTAGGATATAAAATTCTCGTTTCACAGTGTAGTTACCATTCTGCTTCCGAACATCTTGACCGTTTATCAAATTTGGCTATCGATTCTGCAATAAAAAAATACGTACAACTAATCACTTAATGTTATGTCTTCTAGAACAACCCTATTTTTTAAAGTTATAATAAGAATGATATGTAAAATTATGCCACACAATTTGTACTCATACATTTCCAATTACGATTTTATTTTATTAGTCTCAATACAGAATGAATGCTCAATACACAAAAAACAAGAAAACACAATAATAGACTTCACACACACCAATTACATTAGAAAAATACAATTTTCAATTAAATAGTTAAAATTAAAAGACAAAAAACAATACAAAGAATAAATGGAAACAAAAAGAACAAAAGTACACTAAACGGACCAAAACCTTATTAGAAAATTATAGCATCTTTCAGTTTATGAAAGACGGTATTATTATTATTGCAGAATATATTATTATTAATAGGTATGAGAGAATAATAGTAATAGTAGTAATCATTAAATGTATAATGAATAGTAGTAATTTGTTTACATCAGAATTGAAAGTTGAAGATAAACTAGGCGTAGGCGCATAGAATAGATTTTTGTTACGGGTAACTTTAACAGAGCTATCTTCAGCTATCGAGTTTCTTGCCTTGGTTCTTCTCGGTCGATGACTGCCTTCCGAACCGGTGGTACTGTAAAACCACCGATTTGTACCGATTCAGAAGTGTCTTTACCTACTTGAATAAAGATATTTTAAGTGCATAGAAGAGATAATTTTGCAAGAAGTTGCGTTTATTTATGTATCCTCTGTTTATAGTGTTTGTGTATGGCCATTAACCGTCCCTCTTAAATTCTGCGCGTAACGTTAATCGACTATACGGAAAGCAGCTACCATAGCCAATGGAGTAACTATCAAAAACCGTGTTTACTGTTTACGTTGGACCACGTTTTCAACTAAAAATATGTTCGCGTCCTGCCGTTTGAGGCTCACGCGATTGGTCCGAAACGTGGAGCAGGCCCCTCCGCCCGCGCACATTTTATGTGAAAGTCTCAAGAAATACTACAGAAACATAACCCTGAACGCCTGGAATCAAGAATTTTCAGGCCAGTCGTGTTGTGCGTCTCATAGTGGTAACTAGTGAAATTGAACATGGTTCTGGACACAGAAGACTGGGTTGGTATTTTGTAAATGTGTAAGGTGTCGCGGGCGAAAAGTCGAATCAAGTTTTTTTTTCTTTTTATATACTGAGCTATTAGTATATCTAGTAATACTAGATTTATACATCAATCACGGATTTATAATATTAGGTTTTTTTTTAATAGATTTCATTGACACGTAAATTAATAACGCCTAATTAATTTGTCGACTTAATAGCCAATTATTATAGTAATTTAGAAGTATATTTTGCAAAGTGCAAGTTTCAACTTGGCGACAGAAGCCAAGTCATTAGGGTATACAAAGATCTCATATAATTATGACAAATTACTATCGCGAATAGGTTTGATATTTTGTCATGGATCAAAATTGATTTATAGAGATATATAGCTCAATGCTTAATAATTGCGAGATTTTCTTAAACGTTTGATAGGCCTTACCGCTTTGCTAAAATTGAACATGTTAATGGTTTAATTTTTACCGTTTTGAATCAGTTTAGGTCCAGGTCATTATTATTATATTTTTTTTGTTTTGTAATTGTATTAACGTCTTCTTCTCAACTTTTAAGATTTGTATACATATCAGTAGTTGGGATCGTTTTTAATTAAATAAAAACCGTCATATATGTGCATTCATCTTATCGCTATGACTAAAACAGTCAAACAATTTAAGTTTTAATGCATACAGGCCACTTTTTAATTGGTTTACATAATTAAACTGAACTAAAGTTCTTTTACTAACTTAACTAAACTTTTTTTAAAACATTTTACAGTTTTTATTTTACATTTTCAGGCAGATGAGCTCCCACCAGAACAGATTGCCGGTGAGTTATTCTTTTTAATTTACATAAGAATAAATAACCAAAGTTAACAATGTAAATACAGTCTAGAAATGTTTATGTATGTATTAAACTATATATAAGCATATTACTAAGATGAATAATTTATTAATAGACGCTATAGAATTCGATATTTTTATTAAAAGTCTCTTGGGCAATATGTTGATATAAAACTATTCTAGAGTTATATCCTAGCCAAACTACAGGAATACAAAACAATTATTGTTTACAATTGCACAATAAAAAGTATTTGGATAAAAGCCAAGAGTTAATAGATGCGTGGATAAATCTTTTCCTCATAGTGGATTAATTTTTCAATCCGTGAATCTTAATATAGACCGCTCGAAATATCTGAAAGCGACTGGAAGAGGCGTGGCGTTGGAGATTAATTAGGACACAATATCAGACTAACAGACACACCCTCAACATTTGATTAATATTCTTTTTTAATTATTCGATTCTTGCCTGTATTATATGTGACCTTTAAGAGTAGAATCTATAAAGTATATTTGGATTTAAAAAAATGTACGAGTTAAGAGTGCTTGTAATTTAAATAATAATTGTCTATGGATATTTTAAATTAAGTTTATATGACAGCAGTGAAGTATTCTGTTGGTGGGTGTGGTTGGTTAAACACGAAGACACGAATGAACCTTCGTACTCAAATATGATATACTACGAGTATGTACGGTGTACACATTAGTAAATGACGGATCATCATACATTTCAGATTTAAATATTAGAGCCAATCCATTACGGCAGATTTATCGTTTTAAATTAATTGTAATAAGGGTTTTCAAACTCAAACTATAAATCAAAATATCTTTATTCAAGTAAGTCTTTATAAAGACACTTTTGAATCGTCAATTTTTACACTACCACCGGTTCGGAAGGCAGTCATCTATAGAGAAGAACCAGCATGAAACTCGATAGCTGCTAAAAACTATTAATACAAAATTGAGTTACATACAATTAAAATAACAAAGCATTGTAAGGCTAGAGAATTGAACTGTCCCGATGCTGAGCCAATTGCCGACACATTAAAGGGATCTTTGTCATCTAAGTAAATTTTAAGATCATAAATACGAACCAAGAGTTTAAGTTAAATAATGGAACACATAAGCAATGTGTTCCACTTAAAATACTTTGATACTGGCTTGAAATATTTAAAATAGTAAAGATAGTAGTCTTATTAGTTAGTCGGACATTTACGCTAAACTGTTGTCTGCATCCGGCTCACAAAGCAGATTTGGAAAGGAATCTATTCAATCCAATGTAAGGATGACGCGTCATAGCGTGAGTGTCACTTCATGTTTGGGTTTAAGGGTAATACTGGCACAACGAGTGAACCATGGGCGTTCCTCTAAAAAAACAGCGTTCCTCTTCCTTAAAGGCCGGCAACTCACTTGTAAGCCTCACGTTGGTTGGCACATCACTCGAAGTGACCCGCCTGCTCGTTTGCCTCCTCTTACATAAAAAAATGGGCAAACCGTTGCGCGGCTTAAATTCCTGTTAAAATAAGGATCATATATGTGTTAATAAAAAAAACCCAAAATATTTATTATGGACTTCCTATATCCGTTATATTTACGTTGAGCGTTAGCATAGAACTCTTCGGACATCGGTAAATGTAAACAATGTTAATATTTATCGGAAAATGTTTAAGCGTTTCTTTCCTCGGCTGTCATGTCGTGTCGAGTGACATTACGGTAGATAAATGAATCGTCATTCGTTTCATTTAAATTGTGCAAGTAGTGTTAGTTGAATTGATTTTATTTAGAGTTTTACAGAAATATTCACAATTTGCGATAGACTTTTTGAAACTGGACACAAATTGCAGTAAACTTAAGCGAAGCATTTTAATTCGATGTGGTTTTTTTCATGCACATAAAACCTCCTTTGTTCTTCATAAGTCTAATTACGCACACATAACTCTTTTGTATGTTTATGAGTATTACCCATACTCGGAGACATGACAAAATTTAGCATCAATGTTGAGTTGAAAGTAGTGTTGTCCACAATACACTTTAAAAGTGTCGATTCCATTGAAAATAAAATATTAAAAAATAGTTTTTTTTAAATCATACATAGATTTTTCTTTACCTTGTCAGAGAACAACCATTTCTATTAAATACCATTATATTAACGAGATTTAAATCCTAATTATATTCAAGTAACACCGATAAAAAATGCTGGTATTCCCGATCCGCTACGACTTGGGGACCTTCAAAAAAAAGAGCGTTCCTCTTCCTTAAAGGCCGGCGACTCACTTGTAAGCCTCCTGGCATTGCAGGTGTCCATGGGCGGCGGTTGGCACATCACTCGAAGTGACCCGCCTGCTCGTTTGCCTCCTCTCACACAAAAAAAAAAAATGCTGAAGTGTACTAATCAAAGACACATTATTACATTTAAAACAATTTCAGCATTTTCTGTTTTTATCTACAATTAAGATTTTGGTTTTTCGTAAAATTCTCATGATAAGGAAAAAAGTCTATAATTTTTAAATAAAAAAAGCACAATAATCAATATTAGAGGTATGACAGATATTGCAAATACCCGATAATAAATTGGGCTTTGCGATTCACAGTTTCTTCGGTTCGTTGGCGACCGTCCAACCATGTTGCCATGGCATGACCCGCTTCACACCGAACGTAATGTTATTACAAATAACAAACTCAAAAGCTCTTCATGAATTACACGAAACAAATATCTTCAATTTTTAATTTAGTGTTTATCGTATGAGTAGGAATTTTTTGGAGGAAGACGTGTATTCGTCCAACCGGAAAGCGATAACCCTGCAAACCACTGGCCTATATTTCTGGTAGTTAGGCTGGCTTAACTAGCAACAAACCTACCCAAAATGAGTGTTTTTTTTTCTTCGCCATAGCGGAAGTTCTGTCAGTAATTGCGAAAAACGGGGGCCAAAAATAATCACTGATAATGTCAAATCGCGCTAAATTATGTCATTCAATATCATCTGTCATGACGATACAAAATTGTAATCAATGGGAAGGTCCGGTTAATTTGTGATAACTCCAAAATTTTATGTAAACTCAAAAAGCATTAAAATGTAGTCACCCTGATTTTGTGCACATTAAAATACGATAATACGCTTATAACTTGTCAATTGAAAAGTCAAATTAATCTCAATATGCATAAATAGTATTTAATCATACGTTTAGTACATGATACGAACTACAGAGTTATTAATTTACTAAAGGATTAGACGATCAAATATTTATTGCGTTATGCGATTCAAATCTTTGCATGAATATCTCATATAAAAAGCTATTTATTTTGAGTATAGCTAGTTAGAAGTTTCTCTATATACTTAACATTCTATAAATGTAACATTGTTCTTATAATATATTATAATTCTTAATATATCGGGATAATGTGTGAAATGTATCAATTTAAATCACGTTACTAGTTTTTTTTTTTGATACTGCATGGTATATTTCATCTTTGACGATCCACCGGTAGATGTTACTAGTTACATTTTCAAATTTAAACATGCAATAAAAATATCGAAGCAAAAGCCATAAAGATACAATTTCTTACAAATTCAAAAATAACTCTACACCGGATAAATTAAGAGGGCATAAACTCAACTGACGCAGACGTTCCCATTTCGAAATAGGTGCGATCGTGGGATGATAATTAATAAACAGCTGAAATCTAAGAAAAAAACGCAATAAAGCTCACAACTTTGTGACAACTGCCAAGATATGATAAAAATGAAACAGACGCAGAGATAAACAAAAAAAAAATGAGTTTCTTGCCAGAATTATACTGCAGCTGTTCACTTTCCGATTTCAATCTATCAAATAACGCGAAGTGTTCGTAATATGTGCTAAAAAAATTCATCATTTAAGGCTGAAAAATGCTACGTATATTTAGCTGTATCTATCAACAAACACCACGCTAATGTAAGATGTTTTTATGAAAGCTTTAAAGCTTATTTTAATATCATGACGCACGACCAGAATATTATATTCGCAGGTTTTACAACCAGTGTAATAAGATGTCATATAGCACTAGATAATTCATGATTATTAATTTTCTTTTATCTTTTATTAACTATTTAACCAGATGGCTGATAATATAAATAATGATTAGGAAACGCCTACGCGTGAGACTTTTGATCTTTTCAACTCGTACGATTTATTAAATTTCGTTTTATTCATATGTTTTTAAAGAACTGTGTACGTTTCACGAATGTTTTGATGGAGACGTGTAAAAAAAAACGAGAGGCCATCGCTTGGTTTTACAAGTTGTATGCTGTTACAGATAAAAAATATGGCCACAGAGTCGAGACATATATGAACACAAATTCTTGCATTTTCCTCATAATTTGAATTTGGAACTCATAGTTCGCTCGTCTCTGTATCTATTACAGTGCTGTGGTTCATCAAGCATCTTCTTTTACGATTACATACTTCGTAGACGTAATTTGCCGTATTCTCTATTAGGTTGCTATATTTTAGATATTTTTTGTCACAATAGACGAATTGTATATGTTGTAGTCGCTTGTTAGTTTATTGTTATCATGTAGGCCGTGCACACACCGGTACAACTAAAATAGTCATTGCACAATTCGTACTGCATCTAGGTGCAATGAACTACTGTCCTATAACCGGTGCAGTCGAATAACGATCAGTACGACGGCATTTTGACTACCGGGATAGTCTGCACTAGTACCACACAATAGAAATGAGTGGATTAAATGTTGAGGGTACGTTTCCCATTTAAATTGTCTTATGAACAGTGTGCTAAGTTTTGTGTGTGTTTTACAGTCCTACGCAAAGCGTTTGATGGCTTCGACCACAACCGCTCTGGCAGTATCCCGTGTGACTTCGTAGCTGACATCCTACGAATGATGGGGCAGCCATTCAACAAGAAGATTCTTGAAGAGCTTATTGAGGAGGTCGATGCTGACAGTAAGTGATTCAAAAAAATCCGATATACTTTTTGATGGAAGCAGGTGTAGGTGGAATGCATTTAGTAAATATATTTAGAAATGTAACGATCGCTACATTGAGTTTTTTATTGCGGTTTTTGTGTAAATTTTATAATCTTACAGAATCTGGTCGTCTTGAATTCGGAGAATTCGTAACGCTCGCTGCCAAGTTTATCGTGGAAGAGGACGCTGAAGCTATGCAGAAAGAGCTCAGGGAAGCATTTAGATTATACGACAAGGAAGGTGAGCATTTAAAACTGTCGCTAATTACTTTTGGCACAACTGGCGTGATTCTAGATAAAAATAATTAGAACTGTCTGTACCAATATAATTCGGTTGAACAACAATCACGCTTCTAATTTGAAAAGGCGTTAGTTGTATCGTATAGTAATATGATCGTTACTCAAAAGCTTCATTTTTAGAAAAAAAATGTTTATTTATTTAATAAGGCACACCAACAACACACATACAAACATAACCCGAACAAAATTACATAAAAAACACACAAGGCATGTATGTGCATAAATTATAGCACAGCATTACAGGTATACAATAAACAATTTTAAAAAACAACTAAACAATCATATATATTATAGTGTATAACATACTATTAGCAATTGAAAATCAAAAATAACTTTCTTACATTTCGTCGATAGCGTCAAAAAATTATTTAAAAAAAAATTAGTTCAACAATTACAATGCAATAAAAAAAATAACATTTACTGCCAGTTCTTGCCAGTGGAAGGACCGGCAAGAAACTCAACGCCACTCATCGCCAAGTATGCTCTACAATAAGGTTGTAATGAGCTTTACACCATGCGAAAGCATCAATATCTGTTGATAAAAAGCTCTAACAAGTGTTTCAAAGTAGTGCAAAAATTCAATGTATGAATGTTGTTTGTACAGGCAACGGTTACATTCCCACCTCAAGCTTGCGTGAAATCCTCCGTGAACTGGACGAGCAGTTGACAGAAGACGAACTTGACGGTCTCATTCAGGAAATTGACACGGACGGCAGCGGAACTGTTGACTTCGATGGTAATTTTTATTTTCTAGATTTTAATCATTCAGCAAAGACAGTTAAAGTTTTACTTACTTGAAATGAAAGCTGGCGCAAAAGCTTTTTTCATTCTTGTGTATTTTAACTGTTATATTTATTGTTTAAACCCTACTTTGGCCTTTTTTTATTTTTGTATTTAATATGTAATCTGTGGTGTTGTCTGTATGTGTTAGAGAATTTAAAAAAAAAAGACTGAACATAAGGATAATACAACTAGATTCTAAAAGTAACGTCAATTGTAACATTATGTTTTGTTACAGAATTCATGGAAATGATGACCGGAGAATAAATATGCTTTTCTAATATAATTTAAGTCTTAATTTTGGTACTACATCTCGACATATTGGACAATAAACAATAGATTCAAACTTATTTTAAGTATACAGACATAAATAATTATGTTATACATATGATGTGTGTGTATTTCTACTTTTTAATAAATATATAATTAATATAGTGTTTTATTACTGTAGTGATCCCAGCGGAACAATCGTCATTTTAAAAGCATGATTGTAATAATATGTTTTGTTAATCAGAAGATTTGAGACTTCGAATAGATATACGTTTACAAAAGACATTAAATAATGATAAATGTGGTTTGAGAAGAAATTTAATAACGCACAGTGAATATTTTTTTTGAATATCTTACGGGATAAATTATGAAAACCGAATGCCAAATTGTCCCAGATTATTGTGTCATAAAGAACAGCTGGCTCGGTGCCAGTTATAAATAAATCGAAGTGAATTTTCATTTCGGTACAAACGCAACGCGTTTTTGTAAATCTTTTCGACTTTTGACGGTAATGAAGCGAGTAGACTTTAAAATAATTCGCGTTGCTAGCATTTTATTTGTTATAACCTACATATAACTTAATAGTTATAGGTATGGTTATAGTCCTAATGGACTGTCATGTTCATGAATCATAAGACAATATTCTTTCTTTAATATATGTAAATGATGTCAATCTATTATTCTGCAATTGGTAGAAGAGCATGTGCATAAAAACTCATTATAGTTAAACCTTAAAACATTTAGAAGAAGAGATAATACGATTGACAGTTGACAGGAGTTTTGACGTAAATGTGACAGAACATATATGTACTATATTATGAATAGGTAATGATAATTATCGTATGGACAACAAATATATATTTATTATTGAATACTATAAAATATAGGAAACTAATAGCTTCAAATGTTGTTTCTCTTTTTACATAGGTTAAGAAGTTAATATTTATTATGTATTGATTTAGTGCCTTATTAAAATAATCTGCCAGTTGCTCGCCACGGTATTACCGAACCAATACGACTTAGGGTCGTTCAAGAAAAGAGCGTACCACGACGAGTTCCTAGTTACGTGAGTGTCTGTTTTTATTTGAGTGGGTTCTCGCTGTGGGCCTTTACAGCTCAGTTATTTATTTTAAAAGAGTAGCTATCGAGTTTTTGACGGATCTTCTCGGTAGGCTTCCGAACCGGTGGTAGTGTTAAAATTGACGATTCAAAAGTGTATTTATAAAGACCTTTATACCTATCTTTATTCTTGAATATAGATATTTTAAGTTTTAGTTTGACCTCGGACTTGCTGGTGAGCTTAGCGCAGCCGTAGAGAGTCTACAGTCGACGACTTTACCTTTATGGCGCGCCTCCTGCTCGTTTGCCCCCTTTACTATAAAAGTATATCTCTCTACTCTTTTCTTATAATTATGATATAAATTTACTCACTTTTATTCACTAAATTATATTATATACTCAGTGTTGCTGTGTTAGTCATACCAGAAGTTACGATTGTAGGCATAATGTGTCTTTTGTTATACCAAACATCAAGCATAGTGCTAATTTGTCACAGAAAAATGCATTTTTAATTAGCCGTAATTGAAAACCACTACTCCAAGGTTCTTTTTTAAGGCTTAAAATATTCAATATTTTATTTTATATACAAGTATAAAGTTACAATGATGAATAGTATTACTTACTATTTCAATTAAAAAATGAAAGCAGAAGAAATAAAACAATTTATAAAAGTTTAATAATATTATAATTACAAAGTTCCCTGATTGTATGTCAAGTAGAATCTTGCGTAAAAATCGTCAATATGATTAGCGTAGCCTAAGTAAATACAAGACTTTATAAATGCAAAATAAATAATTACACATTGTAATTTTCATTTATATACAAATCAACAAGCATGCGCAGCCAGATATAATTTAGAAATGTAACATTGCTTATATAGGCATCTCTTATATAAACTTGTACATAAAAATAAAATCAGTCGTATACTGTATTAACTAACTCTGCTATTTTTATTACAGACTAGGCACAGTGTCAGACTGATTTAATATTTATGGGAAACTGTCAAAGCGTTCGTAAGGTTAAAATACCCCGTAATGACACTCGTTGTCAGATAAAATGCTAGAAAGAGTAAGCTACATCTGTAACCATGCCAACAATATTAGTCTATTAGAAGTTAAGAACTAAAGAAATATAATTCAGATATTTTTTCTAAGACCAACAACAGTTCAATTTAATTTCCAGTAGCACCTGACTGGGAACGCGAGTAGTATAAAACATTAAGAAATATTGAATTATATTAAAATAAAATACAAATTCTATAAATACGCTATAGACCCTAAGTAATGTGCAATTTAGTTACTAAAATGAAAATAAAATTAATCTCATACTTATAAGCCTACTTAAAACGTAGGCCCTGCTAAACTAAACCCATCATATAATGGTCCATACGGCAGATATAATATGACAAAATAATAGTGTAATAATATAGAATTTGTCAATAAAGTAATGGTATTATCTATGACAGATGAACACAGAGCACATATCTGCGTTCATCTGTCATAGATAATACCATTACTTTATTGCAGTACGCAAATCTCGGAGTTGTAAATTTAAATTTTAAGAATTGTTATTATCTGTTATTGTAAACAATTTGCAATATTGTATCTGCCAAATGTGTCATCATAAAATTTCAATAAACTTAACAGATAAAATATAATACAGGAATGAAATGTAACTAAGAAAATAGAATATTTATTATTTTAACTGATTTAAACACATTAATGCCAAAGTAGAATTACTTTGATTGAATTGAATTAACATACACTGTTATAATTAATCGCAAATCACAACGTAAAGACAATATGACAGAAATATAACATCTTTTGTCTTGAATAACATTACAAAAGCATACTATTGAATATATTATATGGCTTAATAAACAATTCATTGTATTAGATGGCACTTCAGTAATTAAATTTTACAATTTCGTTAAAAAGTGTGAATCGTTCACATAACAGTTTTTAAAAATTTGCATTTATTTATCCTATTTGATTAATGTTTTATATGTATCGTATCGTATCGAGTCGCAGCTGATTGTTCGATTTAAAACTAAATTATATTTCACAAGAGATTTCAAAGTCAGTAATTCATTGGTAACGCGTTTAAATCTAATCGTCTGAGTCTTCAAAGAGTCATTTTTGGTATTTTTTTAATAACTGACGTGAAATTAGATGAATATTTGATTTTATATACAAAATTCCCCTCTGCTAATATTATCCCTATTATCTATAAAGAGATACGTATAGTGGAAATTCCAGTCCAAGTATTTTGAATAAGTATAATATATACTCGTATGCAATATAAAAAGCACCAAAGCTTTTAATATTTTTTATTCCAATATTAGAAATACAAACAGTTGCAATTCTTTAATATAATAGAAAGATATTAGGCAAAGTAAGATATATTATTGGATTAAATTATCGATATTTGAAAATCGATAAGAATGTTTATAGTCTGTGGACCATAGAGTTTGTCTTCCGTCTTTTCGTTGTAACTGTATTTGCTGTTATTGTTGACATTCCGCACATACTATAAATACGTATGTCAAACTATACATATTTGAATATCGATTCGATTTATTAATCGATAATCGATAACACGTTATAGGTAGATGTATGCAGCCCCATAGCTTTTAAATATCTATATCTATTTTGAACACTACCTATGAGATCTCATTTTGAACTATTTATGAATGAAAAGCTAATATCACACATTTGCCATTCGCCATAGATTGACCAGCAAAAATATGTGTAGTGTATAGGAATGTAAGCTGGTTTGGCGAGGTTATATTGAGCTATAGGTGGTACGATTATTACCTAAGCTTTATTTCCTAACTATAAGTAGTTTTATGAATACTGTTAAGTAAGATCTTCATTCCATTCCCTACGCTGTTGTAGCTTTGAGCCGCAGCGTGGAAGCACTTTGTACCAAGCTGAAAATAAATTTTATATTATTAGGTGCAATTAAAATGCTGTAAAGTACTCCATATGTATTACAAACCTAAAAATAAAAGATTAGAATCATCACAAAAGCATATTCAGCTAATTGTGAATAAAACCTATCGAGAACTGCCCAAGAATGATATGAAGATTCAATGTGAAGAAGCTAGTAGAATCTTAATCATGAGTTCAAGGACTAACTAACAAATGATAAGAGTTATTATAGATTTATTTTGGCGAATTTTATTACATATAAAAACTCACCTAACATAGCCACATTGGTAGTTTTGACTAGTGACATTAACGCCTTAAATGCAGCGGTGGCGGCCTCGCACGACTATTATTTCGTTTCGGTATAGCACTCAGTTTTGGTAAGTCGTTGTCTTTTGGCTTCGTCGCTCGACCCAGGCCTTTTCTTCCACGAAGAAGCCAGGTGGGTTGAGGCCCAGTGGGGTCGCACCACGCTGCCTGTGACCAGTGACGAGGTTCAGCTCCGATGCGAGTGCATTCCCTCGCGTACGCCCTGTATGCGGCGCAATGGCACCGAACACCTGTGCAACTGCACGCATCCAATAAGCACGCTTCCTTGTAATTATGCGGATTCACTTTCGCTCCGCATTCGGAAAAAGCGTCGTGATGATCGAAGGCCCGGCACAGACGACGCACTTTAGTCAGTTTTGACGCTTTGCACCGCGTGTTCAAACCGGGACGTTCCTGACGCCTCGTACACGCCCTGTGACCACCAACTCTCCATGAAGTACCAAATCTCCATGTATCACTTATGAGCCTCCCGTCACGGGTTCTCATGTCATCTCTCGCTACGGAGTTAAAGTTGCCGCAGAGACCGCACAGCTGACCCTTATAAGAGCTCGACACGGTCACTTCCAGAAAGCCATCCCCGTCCCACAGCATCTGTAGGCCTATATCAGACTTGAGGACGACAGACCCATTGCTGCGACTTATCTCAGCGATGCCTTTAATGTTATGGGGCAAGGCTATCCTTTGCCCGTTTACTTTTATACGCATTTTCCTGCCCATGTTTATTTTAGTAGAACCAATCCTAAGGGTCGCGGTGCGTGTCCAAGAAGAATGAGAAGTGTTTCTGGCGTCGTTCGATATCCTAATGGAAAATGTGTGATTCGTGCAATCTGAGACTAGTTGATATTTGCACGATCCTTGGAAACTATAAAACTTCCCGTCAAATGTCTTGTAGTGTGGATCGCCAAAGACTGTACAAATTCCGTCGATGTCGACACATTTTGGGCAACATTGACCTGGCGACTGTCGAAGTGTTTGGTCCGGGGTACAAGAGAGCGTCGGACATCGTTCCATAGCACATCTGGGTTCCCCACCGTGACATTCACAGGACTTGCAGGCATCTAGTTGCCATGTATCTCCTTCCTGTAATTAAAAATAATACTTTATATCGAATAAATTCAAACGATATGTGAAAGGAGCAGCAATAGCATCAGAGTAAGAAAAAAATATGTACCTGATACGTCTTCCCGGCCACGATGCAAGCGGCCTTAGCCTCCTCGACGTTAGGGCATTCGGGACAGCACTTGCCAGGTGGCGGGGGCAGCGCACGCGTGCACGTCAACACGGGACACGTGTGACGTGCGCACACGGCGGTCCCGTTGAGGCACGTGCAGTCAGTGCACGGGTCTACTTGGAATTGGCTCATGTGCGCGTGATACTCCTTACCAATTATACACGGCTTTAGTAGCGAGCTTCCTGAAACTATAATTAATCATATGATACGACATCAGATATAATAGAATTTTATTTATAAACGGATTGGGACGTAATTTCAGATTATATTATACAGCTCGATGCAAACAAATTTAAATAGACTCAACTTAGGTAGGTTAAATATGTATACATAATGGGTTCAAAGTGTTACTATAATATATGAGATAATTTAGCCTTAATCCTTACCCGGTAGTATCTTGTCCGCTGTGGGATGAGAGCATTTAGGACAGCATTCACCAACTGGTGTATACTGCTGGGCCTTGGCGCAAGGTAGTACTTGACAGGCTCGCTTCGTACATGACAACGAACCACGCACGCATCGACACGACAGGCACGGTTCCTCGGAAATCTGTACATCACCACCTTCCCAAACTCGCTGACCGTTTATTACACATTCTGAAAATAAAGAATAATATAAAATGTCATAATTAGATAACTATCCCATGAAATTGTGTCTAAATGTCTGAAGCAAGTACGACATCAGAGGCTTGAGCACGTAGTGAAAAAACATAACCGAAATATAAACTTTTGTATAATAGGCTTGTACGTACTAATATGTTAGTATGATACTGTGGTGTAGCGTGCATTAGCGGAGGGGCCTGTATAAAAAAAGTGTTCGAGGGCCCTTATATGGGCATAAAGAGACCGCCATAACGATGTAGAGTGTTGCCAACTTTTGAAAGCACGCTTAAGGCGGAAAAAAAATATAATTGCTTTATAGAATTTTGTCATTTGTATAATAAAATTAGGTAGTTTTTTTTTCCTTACACACTTTAGGAGCCCCGTATAATTGATACAGCAGAAACAGCGGTATTTACGCCACAGGTATGATACTAACTACGAAAGTCTCGTCTCATAACTATGTATCCTCATTCAAAATAAAACCGAGTAATTAAAAGAGTACTTACTGCCAAAAGGTCTAAAATCACAATGGAAGTTAACAAAGGCTCGCAAATAAAATTCTATTAAATCGTTAATTATAAGGGTGTGCCGAGGTATAATTATGCGCCTGTGGTAAAAGCACGGTGGTCGCTGTGTGCGGCCATACCTTATTCATCAGGATTGATTCATCGCTGTCCCTACTTATTTATTGACGTCGGGTTGGGAAACAATGCGATTCTGTTTTTGCCCGATTAGACCATTGTTAAACGGTATTCGTTTTTAAATTAAATAACATTGAATTCACAATTATTTTGTAATTGAAAAGTTATGTATATATTATGTGAGTTTGTATAATGTATAACCTGTGATCGATTTATTATCTAGTTCTGTGTCCTCCCATCGGGGGGAAACCTTTCCACGAACCAAAACCACCGGGGGTAAACCATCGGGAGGGAGATAATTGGTACTCTATCTTCTATTATCTTGAAGGACTTAGGGTTCAGTAGACGGAATTACCGTGACAGGCAGCTGTTTCCGTAACGTGGTGGTGTCAGTACTCTAGCAGGTATTTGCCTATATAATTATCCTACACTATCAAAACCTCATATGTACGTTTAATTATATACCAATTAGTATGAAGGATATTTAGTTCGGGGTGTAAAACTAACAGTAATGTTTAATGGCTTCGCAGCTTGGTGGAGCTCGTTAAACAAAAGTATAATACAAGTTATCGCGTCATATGATATGTAGTGGGTACCATAAATTCTTTGGAATAAATTATTATAGAATATGCAAGTATATTTTGGTAATTAAATTCCGTTAAATTATGTAAATACGTCAAAATATGAATACTGTTATCAAAACTATAATGACTATGTTAAAGCGAATAGCAACCACGAAGATCTAAGACCTTTATAATGAGGAGGGAACCAGGTCTTGCAATCAATCAAAAATATTCAGTATGCCATCAATATCCACAAACTATACTGAGAGTTTAGTTTTAGGATTGCCTATCTACCATAGCCAAAGGTAGAGAAAATCGAAAAAGAAAGACTATTGTTTTTAGATAAAAAAAAGAAAACATCACAATAAAAAAAATACAATAATAAATATGTTAGTTATATGTATTCTAAACTAAGTTTAACTGAAAAAAAAACTCTGGGCGGGCTAAGCACTTTAACAAGTAAATCTAATTTCCTATATATACTGATGTATACTTATGTAGCTGTTTAGTTATTCCATGTACGTATTATGTGTGTATCACAAGATAATTATTTTAATTCCTCAGGTCGTTGTCGCGGTACGCTTGAGCGTTATTATTGATAATAACGATAGCACTTTGGACGACATAGGAATATTAATTTATACATGTTATATATGTAGTTGTTACGACGTGAGGTAAGAAAGAGTAAATATATTGTTTCCTGTATAATTTTTGAATTTAAAGATTCACCGCACGTATTTAAAATGAGGTATACAAATATATAAGTGTGAAGTGTATATAGTATAAAAATACATAACTTTCGTACACAAGATCATCAAAACTGTTCAAGAAACAAAACCAGAGTAGAGCGAGCGAGAACATCAGGAAAGAAGTTCTGCGTAACAGAATTAAGCTGCCAAGTCTTTGCTATATGGTATCTGGAAGCAACCACTGTGCTCCAATACCATGATAGATAGCTAGATATATATCGATTGCTCCAAGAGCTGATGCTTTTCTCGCTCAGCGTATAAATGCCGGCAGCATTATGAGTACTCTGCCACAAGGACCAAACTTTTTAAATCTCTTTTAGTTTTGTTTTAATTTAAGATATAATTACAGTAGGTTAATATTAAGAATTTATTATATTTTTAATTTTATTATGAATATATAATTTTATCTGCTCTTTGCCCCGACGTGGAGCCTTAGAACTCTAGTAAGTAAGTAATATTAAGAATGTTTTTTTTGTTAATTTGTTAATTATTGCGATTTATAAAATAACTGAATATTTTCTATATATAATATTATCTATATTAAAATAACTCGCTGTCATAGAAACTATACGATTATATACGTAAGATATTTTTATTTCTAACGTTAATGCAAGGGCAAAATAAAATCGACCAATAGGTAGTATCGATTCGCAAAGTAAACAATAAAAAATCCATATAAGCAAAAAGCGATGACCATTTTCGCTGAGCCCCAAAATAAAAGGCTCTGATAAGGTTGTAATAAGATGTAAGAGAAACAAAAAGCTAATGCACCGTGGGGATCGTAAAACAAACAGGCCAACCTCGCAGCCATTGAGACGGCGGTTTTGAAACACGGACAAAAACCTTTTTAAGTATGTTGTTAACTTTTTGATTTATAGTCAATAATAGAGAGACAACGCCGTGGGAGACTTCCAGGCTAATGTATATAATTTTAATGATTCTGTGACCCATAACAAGGGTCCGTCCTTCAACGCGCTATATTAATTATGGGTGGTCCCAATCATATATACATATATGTTTTAAGTTACCATATAATTGTTTTGTGTGTATACCTTGTTTTATTATCTTACTATTGTTTGTAAATATATTTAGCACATACGATATTTGGGGACAGATTTAACAAAATAAATATACAAAAACAATTTAATCGTCAATTGTAAACAAAAAATCAAAAGGAGCTCCGAGGATGTGTGCTAAGTACAAAATATTCGACACGATATATAAGACTTTAGATTAATTGTAAAAAAACTAAATTTTCTTACAATCAATCAATGATGGCCGATTATGGCCGTTTGGTTTAGAGAACAATAATGTTGAGTGCTCTATTGTTTGAAGGCTCTGCTCCACTCTGCTCAAACCACGTGGGCGATCCTATATACATAAGATTTATTGTCTATTTCAATATTATTTATAGTGTATACTGGTTCGGCCCCAAATATCAGTATGTAGTAGTTTTGATAGTCTGCAATTCGTAGGTTTGACGATACAGCCACAGAATACATCTATCTATTCGTTGAAACTAGAATCTGTGCACTTCTTATGTTTATAAAAAAAAAAATATTTACCTATACCCAACGCTGTTTAGTTATTTATTTTGTGAGAGAAAAGAAAACCTCTCTTTGATGTTTTATAATCATTTCACAAGCTCAGGCGAATTGTAGAGTGTAAAATAATAAATTGCTCTACGTGTAATGGAATAGCAATAAAACCAAAGGGCGGAATGTCGGTTATTCTCACAAGCGATTCTGTAACGTCATCTCGAAAATTACTATTATTTGATTTTGAATTAATAATCTTGTTAAGGTCTGGGAGCGAAGGTAAATTGCCCAGCCTCTTGGTTTTATTGGGCATGTCGGCGTGTTTGTTTTTGAATGGGATTATAAGCTTTTTTAGCCGCCGTGGCGACTGGGTGGGCGCGTGCAGGCGTATTACCAAATATGGAAATCGGTGCACAATTCAAATGACTGCTTATTTTGATCGAGTTATTTATCGAAATGGAGTCCTCGACTTTCTTTAAGTCTATATATTCATACATAGTCTTTCTATACTTTATTTACTTCAACCGTTTTGGAAATATACATTTAATAGTCGGAATGTTTGTCAGTTCTTCTTATACATACTGTATACAAACGAAATTCTATTTTTTCTTAAAAATCAGATTGATTTCTATTTTTATCGACATGTTAATACTAATAAACTTTTGTCCTAATATAGTTGAAGTGTTTTAATATATTTTAACAGCACTAACTATTATAAGATGCCTTGGGAATCGTACGATTCAAAACGACTAGCTAACGATGGCACGCCGTAATAATCCTACGGGTCGACGCCATGAGACAGAACTGCGCCAGCGAAGCAATTTCATTGTAACTAAAATGTGTGCGTACATTCTTTAATGAGAAAATGCATCATACAATGGGCATTGCTGTTATTATTTTATTTTCGTGTTCTTTGAATTAAACTTCTCAGTATTGTGCAAGTATAAAACAAAAGCATTATTGGTTTAACGTTTCATGTATTTTTTTTCTCTTGAAATCATTAGCTGTGTGGGTGGCAGGTTTCTACGGAATAACTTTTTTTTTATAAATCAATTAATCTTTTTTATGCGACTGTACCTAGGCCTAGTTTATTTATATTTAATTGATATTTTTTTCCGGCTCAGGAGGCATCCATTACTGGCTGAGGTTCAAGCCTCAAGCAAAGCCCCATTCCGCGTATTATCGTCCTAATTAATAGTTTTCTTAACGCACCAGAATGAGACATTTTAGGTTAGGCATGAAAGTGGACGAATATAAGAGGTTATTAGATTTGAGTACAGTTCAAGTGTAAGTATATTTAATGTTTTTTTGGATTGGATGGCAGTGAATAAATATTATATACGTAAAGAAACATCTCGCTCTTGTGTCAAGTCACCTTCGCTGTGGTCAATCGTCTAATGCAAATTATGATGCCTTATTTAATATTCTACTTATAATATTGGGTATTTCACCTCTTAGTATGTGATATAAATAGATGTTTTTAGTATTCACTTCCGTTTTATAACAAGATTTTTTCTAATAGTCAAGTCACCTTTTATCATTAAACCATTGTATTTTGTAAAACAAAACTATAGTCAGCTACAAAAATACACAGAGAGTTCAATCAATATTTTCTTTAATGGGATCCCAGGAAGCCTTTTTAAAACAAACAAAAAATTACCAATATAAGGTTTATATGGTAAATATTAATAAAAAATATAAATACCGTCACACACAGGACAATTGTAGTGTCTTTGATGTTTCGGATTGTCACATGGCGCATAGCACTCTGGCCTGGATATCGTGATGACGCCAGCTTCACATCTGTACACCTTGCCGCTGTCATCCCATTCGGTGTGTGAGGCGTGGTCTGTGCCATTGTACCAGCATCCCTTGCAACGGGCGCAGCAGCCCTCGCGCGGCATCACAACCGCACAGTCATCCATTAGGCCACAGTCTTCGACGTCTTTGCGACACGCCACGAATCCGTTCTGAAATGTTAAAATACAAATTTAAAAAATAAAATTTTACAATAATTGCATATAAATCTCGTGTCAGAATGTTCGTTCTCGTACTCTTGCGAAACGGCTTGGCCGATTCTCATGAAGGGTCGTAATGAAGGGTAGTCAACCCTACGTGGTACTTTAGCAAAGCCAGCATATTCGATTACATAAACATACTAATTCAAAGATAAGGCTATCACTAATCCTATTAATTTATATCTCAAGTATAACAATCATAAAATGTAAATTAAAAATTCTTCATAAAAATCATTTTGTGGATAGTAATTTCTAAATTGCTCACCATCCTCGACCACGACGCCTGGAAATTACCGGAAACTTCGCGTTAGTATTGAAATTGATTGAAAAGTGAATTTTTAATTTCCATAATACTAGTTTAGTCTAGTCTATTATTCCAGAGAGTACAACTTAGAGGGTACAAAAATAAAGCAAAAGTGCTATTTTTATTAGATTTCATTACGAGAACTATAGTGATGACGGTTAGCCAATTGCTTGTGTTAACTGTGAGAGTGTTTCTAAATTGCTTAATTACGACCCAGACAAAATGACATTTGATCTCTTGTAATCTTACGTATGAACATTTTCACATGTATTTAACACCGAGTTGAAAGCATTGTGCTTTTTATGCAGCTGTACAGTTTAGCCAGCGTCATTCTAGAAGCGAGTAACTAAGCAAATCCAAAAGCCACACTTTTGGTGATATGAATAATAAACAATAGATGGTTTATGGATTATACAATTACCATAGGTAATAAAGGATATATTAAAATGTTTTAATTTGTTTTTTTTTAATCCTATTAATAATATTATTTTGTAATGAAGTTTAATATATATCTGTTCATTTAACATTTGTAATTGGGAGAAGTTATTTAAATTATGTTAAATTAGATTGTTTTAATAGTTTATGACACTTCTGTGGTGCATTTTCAAATGTGTGTTGCGTTGTGAGCATGTGTGCGTGTATCTGAAGTGTGGGAACAAAAAATATTGTTCTTTTTTAAAATTTGTCTCTGATCGTTGTTTTTTTTACGTCAGTCAAAAAGTTTAAATTGTTTAAATTCTTTATTTTGAATATATGATTTACTCTGTGACATTCTGCATAGTTTTTTTTTAGTTAATTAATTTTAAGAATTATTCGTTCGGGTAACACCGCTAGTACGTAACTCGTGTTTAATTATGGTTAACCGCAATGTGTGGTAACAATTGATACGCCGTATATTATTAATTAATATTACTGATTGTACTATTCAATAAACAATATTTGAACTCGGCCTGTTAACTGAAATCAGCGTATTATTTTGACAGTCTGTTAATTCATGCAAATTTTACAAAATGGACATAGTAAAAAAAAAAATAATACACTACCTTCCAAAATAAGGAGGTTGGTAGCGTAAAATGTATTTTGTCAGAATTTCTACACGATATTTTTTACATTACATAGTTATGTAATATGTTTTATCTATATATTTTTTGTTAAGTGAATTTCTCGCTGCTTAATTTTCAGAACGAATATATGGTTTAGTAATTAAATAAATATACAATATATCTCACGATCGATGCCTAAACTATATTTGATCCTTGGCGCATTGTGAGTCCGAAGTAGAAGACATTGTTTGCCGGCATATAGAAGATAGGTTAGAATTAATGAATTGATGTGCTTCGCCATCCACGGTATTATTTTTAGGTCTTATTTTATCGAAAAGTAGAGCATTTGGTGTCTTTCTAATGTTTGGGTAAAAAAAAAATCGGAATTCTCACACTCACTTCACATATTAAATGTATGAAAATATATATTTTTTAATGATTTTGCATAAAATATTTTCGCGTAACATCCGATTCATATGAAGTTGTATGCGAATCAATTACTTTGTATTGACCATTGTTCTAAATTAAAGGAATTCCATTAATGATATACCTATTCTTTTGTTTGCGAATTTTCCATTGAAAATCATTTTTAAAGAGAAAACACTTTGATTTAAACATGTAACTTGATGTGTAATATGAACCTCAACCGGATTTTTATGTCTGTTTCAATAATCTGATCTGAAATTATATGTATATTACACAGGTTTAAATTTTCAAAAAACAATCAAATGGAAAATCATATCATCTTTTCTAGTTTCAAATAAACATGTGAACTGTTCACAACGAAAAAGTAGGCGTTGATAAGAAATTTTAGTTATTCTATTGAGTTTGGAAAACGACTCACGGCATAATCATGTATATTTTTGAGTAAGAACGTGGTATTTAATGAAGTAACGTGCCTCAGAGTTATCCAGAGGTATTTCTATGAATCACATTCTTACATGTTTAACACCGTAACACATAATTCTTGAAATGTAAATCTTCATTCAAGTTTTGTCGAAGAGTTTACATTTCTCATACTTATAAATCGTTAAAACTAAATATAATCAGCAAATGGTCGCAGACGATCAATATTAGCCGCTAATATTTGCTTAAATCTGTACACTATCAAACGTTTTTACACCGAATGGTGTCCTACTTTGTCTATGGCCGTGACAAGAGGACTCAGCCTTCACTTGTGGTCATAAAGCCTTGTGCGTGACTTCATGACGTCGTTCTGCCTACTATGTACGTATTTTTAACCGAGCACAATACAAACAAAAATTTCCGAAGACATTCAAACAAAATAGTTTTTAAGTATAACTTTTATAGATATAGTTAAAAATATTGTCATTGCATCTATTTATTTAATAATATTTGTTGTTTGGTGATCCATCAATGTCTGACGTACATCCCAGATTCCTGTGTCTAAGATGATTTCCATTGGTGCATTTGGCTAACACTTTTACAATATTGCTTAATGTTTCATAAGCAATATAAGGTTGTCTTAATTATTTACATATATCAGTCCTCAATTGCAATTCTTTATACATAAGTAGCTAATCATGCTTCTGCGTGTATCAAACATGGCTGGCCATGCGTCGTGCTCGTGAACGGATGCTTCTTGTAGTTACTGGTCGGACTTGAATTTGTGTTGCAGTGAATTTGTGCTAATCAGTTTCTAGATTGATTATGGTGTACTGTGTGTTTGTGGATTGTTATTACTATGCCATAAATCTGTGGTCTTATTTCACTATGCCCACCGTAAAGGTTCTATTGTTTTATATATATTGTATATACCTTTTATATATAGTGTATATACCTATTAACTGGAGCATGGTATAATGCTTGCAGCGTTACAACCAAGCTGTAAAACATGCTTGGCGATTTAAAGAAGTGGTAGAATTTCACGCCAGTTCTTCCTTGGGAAGTGGCAAAAAGGCATAGGTGTAAAAAGTTATTTTTGATTTAAAGAGTTTTTCGCTCATAAATACCGGCAATGCAAGGGTGCGACTATGGCAAAGGAGAAGGATATGAGAAAGGATGGGCTCTTTGTATATCCTGATTATCCCGAGGATAAACCTGTTCCATCCCTAGATGCCAGATTTGAGATTTTATTTTCGTTTTTGTGTAAAGATACGATGCGCCGATAGTGTTACAATTTCATTAAAGATATTATAATCAATAAACTAGGTCACACAAGATTACTCACAATTCAAACTATTAATAAAGGTAACATATAAAAATATCTTCACCCATTTAATGCAAGATATTAAACAGGAGGAGGTTGCCTTTTGTTTATAATTATGTCAGAAATTCAGCACTTTGATGTAACGAACATTTACATCTTTTAAATAACTCTGACGATTAATTTAGCGTGAAAACATAACCTGGAATATTTGTTTGAGACCTCGTTTGTTTTTGTTAATGCTTTAGTGAAGTGTTCGAAGTTTAAAATTGTATGGATAGCCATAGACAACGATAGACATAGACAACGCAGAATGAAAGATCGAACAGATAGCAAAACTTTATTACGTCATCAAATACGCATTAGAAAGCGAAGTGATTATTTTATCTGTTTATTGTCGTGTCTATGGCATTCGAGTTATCAATAGTTTAATAGTTTCGGCATGAGATCATTTTTCGATTTGTCATCGATGACTGAACAGAGGACATGTTCACGTTACAGTTCATTGTGTAATTTATTTATGAAGGACCGCGGCCATTTTTTATAGGGAACAAACTTGGCTCTTCATGACCGTATAGTGTATATCGCAGTTCCATGGATTTCTATGTTCACAGCTGTTCATAAAAAATATAATTTAAATATACAGTAACACAGTAATACAGTAACTCTATATAACGACCCTGAAAGGAGTTTGCATTTTATGGTGTTATAGAGACTGGTCGTTAAACGGAGAAAAGAAAAACTATTGTATGGAATACAAACTAAAGCAACCAAATTTTGAAGCTTTAGAGACTTTGTCGTTAAATCGAGTGACGACCGATATTTAATGTTCATTATCAAGGGTCAATGAACTTTTGTACTGACTTTTCTTGTGTATTTTTATGCGATAATGCAATTAAAGTTTCCATTGTTTACATATAGTATAATTATCTCTACCTATTAATTAAACGTTGACTTCAATGACGGGTTAAGATACGACCAGTTTAAATTAATTTAGTCTTTTAAGCGATTTTAATTAAATGTAACTTTTGATTTATGTAAAATTATAATTAAAAGTTCTATTATCTTTGATATATACAAATTATATCTATATAATATTTACAAATCGTTAGAAAAAACATTTTGCAGAGCCATAAAACTAATTAAAAATGTAATTAAATAATTTTAATGAATCATTAAATTCATACATTATTGTAATTTTAAGGTCACGTATCTATTTGTAAATCGGATAGGTCAGCATGACCATGCAAATGGCGAAGTATTTTGCGAGAGTGCCATTAGCGAACACCAATATTTTATCTAATTATATATTACGAATTCGGCAAAGTTAACCCAGTTTCCGTCTGATAACACAGGGCAAATATTTCCGGGGGCAATTGCGCAACAACTTCCTAATAATATGTGTGATAACAATAGATAATTGTTGAAATATGAATCAAGCCGAGTTTCTTGCCTGTTTCTTCTCAGTTCGTGTACGAACAGGCATTGATTCACTTAAATTTCAGACGATCCAAAACGGTGCTATGTTGTTATAGAAAGAATTTCCATTCAGTACAGTTAAGATCTCTGTTTAAGTTTATATAGAGGAACATTATCGTGAACGCAGCAGTAGGTAAGCAGGTTTTAATGCGTTAAAATATTTTTGAAAATTATGCGTGAATTTTGAGAGAAAACAAATGTTTTAGTTGTTTAATTAGTATCGCTAATGAAACATCTTTATTTTATTTTAATGTCGATTGCTTTATTAACACCCTACAAAATCAACACTTGTTGAGAGCCCATTGCGGATTGACAAGTGTCAATGTAAATTTAAATATGTCATTAAAGGAAAATTCATTGAAAAGGCTTACAATAAAAATTAGAGGACAAAGATCCCTTTAATGTGTCGGCAATTGGCTCAGCATCGGGACAGTTCAATTCTTGAGTAGCCTTACAATGCTTTGTTATTTTAATTGTCAGTAGCACAATGTTGTATTAATTGTTTACTTTAAAAGAGCAGCTATCGAGTTTCTTGTCGGTTCTTCTCGGTCGATGACTGCCTTCCGAACCGGTGGTAGTGTAAAGATTGACGATTCAAAAGTGTCTTTATCAAGACCTACTTGAATAAAGATATTTTGAGTTTGAGTTTCAGAATAATAAAAATATCACGGCCACTATTGCTTGGTAAGGTTATATTAAAAATGACCACCAGAAAGCGACGAACCTCATGAGTTTCGCATAAACTTAATTATAGTGACGTTTGTCTTTGTGTAACTAAATAGAGATTTTTTTTTATTTTAACGTATTGTAACGTAAAGAAGAATACGAAAAGTTTTGCCCAAAATAAGTATACCTATATAGCTGAGTGTCTTGATTTGTACAGAATGTCTTGAGATGAAACAGGTTGAGTATGATCTACACACCCAAGCCTTATGGCTTATTCCAAGTTCGGCTTAGTACATTACGAGCTAACGTCTACTTGAGGACGTCATAGTATACGCATAGTGTAATTTATTTATTATCCCTTTTGAAGTAAAAGTGTTCTATTTGATGCCTTATGTATGATTACACCCGTACACAATATGAAATATTTGTAAACTATTAGTTTCTCTCTAAGCCATTTAACTGTAATACCTAAGCCCTATGTCAGTGACAGAATGAACTTTAAAAATGTTGTTATGCCATGGACGTATATAATTATTTAAATGTGTTTTATCTCTTCATTTACATAATGAATAACGTTTAGACCAAAGCCCATAGAAACATATTTTAGGAAAATTTATTTTATTTATTTTTCTACTGTGTTCATGTAATTCTATTTTTAAATAAGCTATATAAATGTATAATTTAAATAGGAATACCACAGATAAGTATAGACAATATGTAGTATACCATAAAATTGTATATTTGAATATACTTCATGATCAAATACTTATTGATACAAAGCAATCGATTTCTATTTAAGTCGCTACATTATTTTTGATACAGCGTTAATGTATGCATCAATAATTAGTTTATTGACATGGATATATATATCCATGATATATATATATATATAAATAAGTACTATTTAAGTTTTCGTAAATATTAGTATAGTATTTGTTATTATACACAAAGGCTATATTAACAGATATATATTTTTTTAAAACAACAAGAATGACACGTACATGTGAGACTTAATGGCGTCTGTAATTGGTGTGATTTGACATTAAATGTCATGAATTAAACTAAGCTACTTATTAGTCTTAATTAGGTTGATTATAATATTCCGTGATGTCTCGTTTTTGATGTGTTCAAAAAGACTAATAAGCATTAGATGTGACATTAAATTAAAAAATATTTTAAACATATACAATTTTTGAAAGTACTTCGTCTAATTTGTTATCTCGTATGTTAATCGTGTTTAATCTATGTAATAATTACAAATATAAAAAGTAATAATTAATTGAGGATATATATTATTCCTCTTATTCTGTGTATAAAAAGTGAATAGGTAATAATTAAATTAGTTGTATCTGTTAACGAGAGTGGTCTATAGTTTATGCCGATCACAGAGTATAAACCATGATATTGTCTTTGAGCGAGCTTGATTTCATATACTCTCAGAAAATATCTCAGAAAAACAATATGGTGTATATATTTTTAGCTTTAAATAGCAAACTATAAAATATTTCCATTAAAATAGCCTTGGGGCTACTGCATCCGGCAAATGATAATTATTTAATTAAACAATGAGCATAATACAATGATAAGCGCTAATTATTACATTAATATCCCTATTTAAATAACTCTATAAAGGCGACATAATCGTATATCTATAAAAACATTATTCTGTTTAATTTATAAAATTGAATCCAGCCATAGAAACTAACCCACAAATTATATTCATATGGATTTTACATTCATATAACAAGTCTCAGGTTGGAAAATTGTAATATTTTGTGTTATTATGGAAATAGAAATAATTTTCGCGTGGTAATTCCATCCGAGTAAATGATCCCGGTATGTGATGGCAAGGCCAACTGAGAACAAGCGTCATGCGTGGCGCCTGTTATTAAATATATGTATGGCATAGCAAAAAAAACCTTTACCAATCTATGTATAAACTATATATACATAATATATTCAAAAAAAAAACACGAGCTCACATATAATCGCGCAACTGTTCCAAAACGCCCTTCACAATGCCATCCGACTGTGATATAAAAACTTATTTTACGATGGCAACATTGACCAGATTTTTTTTTGCATAATAGTAAAATATACGAACAGTGTTTGATGTGTGGCGTGTAAAAAAAATCAACTTTACTAGAAGAACCGGTGCGACCACATACCAGGCGCGCACTCGCGGCAAGGCCTTGCCACCACCTGCGCTCTCCACTTACCCACTTTCTCAAACCACGGCATCACATAACAACTATCTCTTAGGGATATTGTCGCATCTTACCCAAACTGAACACGTATGCACAATGCAATCTAAACTTGGGTTGTATTTAAGATTTGTAAAATCCTATGTTCAAGTATGAAATAATTAACTTCTAATAAATTAAAAAAGCGCGTAAATAATATTCTTATTGAAAAGGCATAAAACGTAAACGAATATTTAGAGCACAAAGATCACTTTAATGTGTCGGCAATTAGCTCAGCATCGGGACAGTTTTATTGTGTAGTTATTTGAGTTGGTCATGGATTTGAATAAATAAAAAAATAAAAAAAAAATGTAAGTAACATAATTTTATATGTAATCTTTACTTTCAAGCAGCTATCCAGTTCTTCCCGGTTCTTCTCGGTAGATAACTAACCGTCTTCCGAGCCGGTGGTAGTGTAAAAAGTGACGATTAAAAAGTGTCTTTACAGACCTAAATGAATAAAGATATTTTGAGTTTGAGTTTGAAAAAGAACCGTCTTTTCATATGCTTCACTATCCAAACAATATTTGTAATAGACAGACATGTATTACGCAATGCAGCAGTTGGTTAAAGTTATTTTACTAGATTATACACGCTGGCGTTATTGAATTACAGTACAGAAATAGTATGGATGTGTAAAATATTTAATTATATGCAATCAAGAGTTGAACTAGGAATTGCTCGCCGCGATTCAATTAAACTGTCATATAGAGGCCAAGATGCATGATTACAGTAAGTGCTGCATAGTATTTTGTTTTCTGATTACATGTTTCTCGGAATAACACTTCAGTCATATAAAACAATTATGAAATATCTCTAGAGAAAAGAGAGATTTCACCATATATTCTATTCACCTAGGTAGTATTTTTAATTAGGTACCTCGGGAATAAAACCTTATTGAAAATGTTATTCCAGCTAACAGCTACTATATTAAATTTACGAGCACAGATTAAAAGAGACATCTGGATGTTCTAGTAATATTTACAGACAGAAAGCTGTACGCAATCGTTGCGATAAATGACATGGCTCATTAAAGTAAGCGGTGACCGGTAGCTGAAAGATACTATCAGACTGTTACTTCACTGTATAAAAAGGCTAATGCTATGGGGTCAGACTGACGCTCGCGTATGTTTCGAGCGAACACAATTATTAAATCGATGTCTACTGTACTCTTTACTCGTTCATAAATTCTTTTATAGACTATTTTAACTAAAATCTGTGTTTACTGACTTTGACACCGAGGTGGTTTTTAATATAATAATTAAACTGACCTATTACATATTACCTAATTCTTTTAAAGAAATGATTTTAAAAAAAAGCTTAAAATGTAAATTAACCCTTTTAAATTGGGTTAACAGGATGAAAATTGACCATTTGTAAAACGATGCAATTAGGTTTAAAATAGCTCGAAAGACAGACGAATGTATACGATATAAAATACATTAAATATTACGTAATGTTAGATACTGGACAAAAAATGACCATTAGCTAAGAAAATACATTTAATTTTTAACACAAAACGAGCGATTAATCTCGCGATGGGCTTTCAAATTCCGCACAAGTCATCTGGCGAGGTGAGATCGGCTGGGAAATACCACGCGCCCATTTTAAATCACCATATCAAACTCTTTTGTCATTTGAACATTATTATCATATGTATATACGCTATCAGAATGTATGTCGTGTTATGTGAACTAATAAAAAACTAAATAAAAATTTGATTGATATTATTTATTTTCGCTAACATTACAGTCAACAGTTCAAATTCAAGAAATTCTTTATTCAATTAGGATTGTTAACGAGCAGTTTTGAACGTTGCTAAAACTAAGTTTACATGGGTTCACTGCGCGCCTTCAGCTGAGAAGATCCCACAAGAAACTAAGCCAGGGTTACTTATATGTAATCATTATTAAGCGTATTTATTTAGGGAGATTCATTACCGAGCTTTATAATCGTTTAGTCCTTATTGAATATATTGAAACATATATTTGGAACATCGAATGGGATTTTATTGAATTAAGTCTCACACCAGTTTACATTGGTACCATCGTACCCTTAGATATGAGATGAAATTAACTAACGTACACAAGTGATCGAAAATATATAAATAACTAAACATTTAAATGAAATAGGTTTTGTACAATATAACTTACACAAAGCGGCTGCAGACGCTAACGGTTATGTAAAAACCTTTCATTTGTAATTAGTTAATTTATCTTGGTATTTGTTTTAATCTTGTAAATGTCATTAATTTAGAATTTCCAAAAGTTCATGTTGCTTAACGCAGAGGTGTCATATCCGACGGATCCATTGACAATTGTCAAATCACCGTACTCTAGTAAATTGTATAATCCGTAAGTAACATATTAACAATAGCAAGGTCACGATTAAATTTTCCATCATACTTTCACATCAGTACGTGTCCCGTTAAATCGTCAGTGGATCGCTTTCAATCGTAATGCGATTATGTAATCATCGTATCATAAACAATATTTCACGTACATATAATCATAAACCCCAGCTGATTTGTGAGTTTCTCTTCTTTCCTCCTCACTTTTATTGGTAGCTTTTGCTCGTTACTTCGACGTGGCTTATATTTGAAATAATTATAATTTAATAATAATTTGAAAAATGGATGCATAAATGGCTGGAGTTCTGGTGTCATTTTTATAGAAACTTACGTCCCCTATTCCAACCTTTGTTTCGCAAAAAGTATGTTCCTCCCTAAAGTGCTGTCTCCATAACAAATTTCATCGAAATCGTTTTAGTAGTTTATGCATGAAAGCGTTACAGTATGGATTAAGACTTACTAGACAAAGTACTGTTGAGCAAGATATCCGGGATTTATGTTGAGCACTAAGCAGCACCAAATTGACCGTTCATCGTGTTGGGTTTCCCCAATTATTTCATTACATTAGAAGGTCATAACATTGTCTATTGGCGAGAGTCGCACGTGTGTGTTGGAATTATAATTCCACATTTGGCTCGCGATAAATTTATATACTGACAGTGTTCATTGGGTGAATACAAACGCCCCTTAAGTGGCATCTTCAGTGACAATTATTAGCGTGAAGAGCCTACCTTATTATCGATCAATTCAACAACGACACAAGAAATTTAATTCGAACACTATATACATACAAATATAAAATATATAAAATACCCGCTGTGTTTTATAAATTTCATTATAAATATTCGAATTCAATTATAGAAAATATTTTTTATGAATCTATACAGTACACACAATAAACAACGGAGCAAAAGTATTTCTAGAAACTAATTATATAATTTGTTTTATATATACGTTTATAAAAAAAAATTAAGTACGTAGAGTAGTGTTTCCCAACGTGGGGTCGACGCCCCACAGGGGGGCAATTTAATTATTAAAAGGGCAATTAAACTCGACAACAATTTAAATGTGATTTCTTGCTTTCTTTTTAGAGGTTGAAAGTTATATATGGGGGCATAAATATTTTAGGAATGTTAAGGTATTGCCTAACAAACGTTAGGAAACACTGATGTTGAGGCGAAACTTACCTTGCAAATACAACGGAAGCAGTTACTCCAGTCGTGTTCCAGCCGCGTGTCCGGAAGCCTTACAGGCTCGCCTTCGTTCGAGCACGGTGCTCTCTCGCCCTCTGTGAAAAGAGATTTCATATATGATCGAAAAAATTCCATTTTTAAATTAATTTCCAAAGAGCATTAAACATGCTATTTTTAAATTAATTTCCAAACAGCATTAAACATTCTATTTTTAAATTAATTTCCGATGAGCATTAAACATTCCATTTTTAAATTTAAAAATGCCGCCCTCTACTTTACGTACATAAAAATATTCCGTTAAATTAAGAAACAAGCCTTCAGTAGTCGCCATACGTCATACTGTCGGCCTCCAGGCCTCCTGTTTTCAATCTCCTCTTTAAAGGAGTCTCACGAAAAATGCGGTTTCCGTCTATCAGCACACGCCTATCTCTATTTCAAACTGCCTTGTACATTGTGCAATATCCTTGACATTCGTAAATTTAATAAAAAAATTATAAAAAATAGTCGAATTGAGACAATTTTATTTTATCGATATTAATTTCGTCCAAGTAAAGACTGCATTTTGAAAGAGGTCATATTATTTAAAATAATAATTTTGCATGACTTCAGTAACTTTTATAACCGTCCAGCAACAACCACAGATCGAACAATAAAGTAATTTCTCAAGAGATGACACAAGTTTAAATGTCCGATCGCACAAACATTTACCTTGATTCAAAACATCAGATCCGCATTCTTATTACGTACCGGAGTGATATGAGCGCCACCATCTCCTGTGCAAATATTTTGGTAATGTTTGCACGCACTGCGAACACATTCCGGTGATGCCAAATCCTAAAGCCTTAAACTATGACGTAGTCGGACGAAAAAAAACATTATTACGCTATACCACATGGCTTAAGGCTTAAAACGCTGTAATTATTTATGTCCAACTGACATTTGTTCCATAAGAACGGAATGGAAAGACATCAGTAATATACATTTTATTGGCAATTTCCTAATTGCATACTTAAAGTAATTCACCTTACCGGAAATCGAGTTTTCACGTTTTGTCACTAAGTAGAAGGATTTTACAATATATTGAATACAAAGACGCGGACAGCGGCAATCATATAAATAAATATTGAGCAATATTTTCAATGATAAAATACGAAAATAATTTTATTTTTATTCCGTCTATCGCTTAGCAACCAACGGTTCAGCAGGGTTATAAATTAATATACAAAGTTCGCGACGGCTTCCTTGCGCACCGGTAATAGATAAGACTTTATTGTTCATGTATAGAATTGTTATATCGAATAATTATTAAATATTTTAATAACATACTGCATGGATAGTCAACGCAGAATCCCATAGACATCACTCTGAGTGAGTTTCCAATATAATTATGTAATCTGTGGCCCCCTTTTTCCCGCCTTTTATTTGTCTATAATAAATAAATAATGAGTTTTTATATTATACGTATTAATATGTTAAGATGCATTAATCGATGCATATGTTATTAATATTATTGTGTATTATCTTCAATTTTATTCAAAACAAAATATCCGGAAAAATAAAATGTTTATATTATTTCTATAATAATAACGGGAAGGAGGCTCTCTTGTATAATAACAATGTATGTATGTAAAATAGTAAAAAATAAATAGTTATAAATATCTGAGAGCAAGACAAAGATTTTAACAAATGTAAGCTTTATTTGGTGCTCACTCTTTTCCTTATATCTCAATTGTACTAATATTGCTTGTAAGAAATTGTAACATACATTTAGTATGTCTTATTATAATAAAGTTATTTTTTATCACCAGATTATTTTTACAAAAGCCTTTATTGACAAAGAAAATATTTACAATTAACTAAGAGTGTGTTACGTCACATCGGTATCCGGGTTTTTGTATTGCACTAACCTAACCACCATAAGGTTAAGTAATAATTGTATAATATTAATTGTCTATTAAATATAAAAGACAACTTTGATTATAGATATATAAGGCATTATTCATTATTCATAACCTTTAACTTTATTTATGTATTTCAACAATTTTGCAATTCATTTATAAATCATATGTGATTGACGTTTCTATAGATTACGTATGTGTTTTATAGTAGGTACTTATGTTAGAGTACAAAAAAAATATTAAATTGTTTATGTTATACAATATGATTTAGAAACAAGCGAAGCTAGTAAACTTTTAAACTAAAATATCAGAACAGGTGTACGTATGGTGATGGGAATATCTTAAGCGTAGAATTGTCACGATACTTATGCAACTTGTACACATTTCATATAACCGGCTGAGTCCGACGCTTCCAACTTTACATGCGACGCAGCCTAAGCTTTTAGAGACGTCAATCGTACGATTGGAATGTTGCAATTTTGAATACGCTTAGATGGCGTATTGAAATATTGTACAATTAATACCGCTAATGCGGACGAGATAATTGTATGTTATAATAAATATAATTATTTATTATATATTGGCGCATATAATATCGCTTTGAAAATAAGGATAAAAAGAAACTTACAAACGAAACTTATGATATAACGAGATGTATTTTGTCTTTAGCTTTACTATGAATCAGCAACTTCAATGCTTCGTATATTTATAAATTCACACACGACTCAGTATGTAGCTTTTTTCAGTAGAATGTAAACGTATAAACTCAAACTCAAAATATCTATATTCAAGTAGGTCTTTATAAAGACACTTTTGAATCGTCAATTTTTACACTACCACCGGTTCGGAAGGCTTTTAAAAGAAACAATTAATACAAAATTGTGTTACTGACAATTAAAATAACAAAGCATTGTAAGGCTACTCAAGAATTGAACTGTCCCGATGCTGAGCCAATTGCCGCCACATTAAAGGGATCTTTGTCATCTAAATATTCGTTTACGGTTTAGTATATACGATAATTGTCGACTTTTGTTAGGTACTCACTGATAACACTGGATGCAGATGTAATAGATAGCGTAGCGGCGATTGCAAGATACCACGCGACTCTCCGCATGGTCGCTACCGGCGCCTGCGCGGGCCCCGCCCCCCTCGCATCACACCCTCGCACCTCACCACTCAACAGATACACCTGTGAAACGTTTATTAGTCGTATTTAAAATGACCTTCTTAATACCAACTTCTACTTAGCACAGATTGAAGTTTATTAAGAGACGGGATAGAAACAGATCACACATAATATACTACTCTCATAATACCAACATCAAGTCAGTAACTTTAAATGGTAGTATTAATCTAAACAACGGTCTAGGACCTGAATTTGTGTTGTTATGCTAATCATTGCTCTGTGTGTAGTGTGTGTGTGTTGCGGGTTGTTCACACTATAACGTAAATGTGTGCTCCTATTTCACCACCCACCGATGATAAGTTTTTTTTTTTGTTCGCTTGACGATTTAAAGAAGAGTTTCTTGCTAGTTCTTCTAGTCTGCTTTACGCACTTGATTTGGGAACTAAAATTTACTTATGTGAATATATTTTAGGTTTCCTTTGAATGGATTTTAAGCGCACGTATACCTTCAAAGACAATTATTTAATAATGGAATTCCATCCAACATCACTACAGATATGAAAACACATAGCCACTAGTGACTGGAACATTAATAATATCAATCGCGTGAAACTTGTGTCGTCAGTTCGTGACCGAGTCAGTGGACTCCGAATTTTAACGATAAGAAATACATAGAACGTTCGCTATTCAAATAACCGGATGTGCACCTACGAACGCGAGAAAACGTTATCACATCATTATTTTTTATTAATGTTCTTACTTTTATGTCAATGTGAGTCCAAAGGTTATACTATTCAGTTAGTCCATAGTCCGGTCGACTAATAGTGGGTATAAGCTTCGATTTTCAATACAATTTATTTATTTACCCCTGCACAGTAGTAGAAGTAATGTTAGTTAGTATATATGAGAGCAACGGTGGGCCTTATCGCTTAGGTTAGTTTAGTGTACTTCTTATAACGGCTGAGCTAAGTTTGCCAACAAGCTAGTGCTGAGCTGTAAATCTCTCCAGCTGAACAGCGAGATCACACTAAAAATAAAAAAAGTGTTTTTTTTTGTTTCCATATATATTTTGTGTCTGTTAATTTTAACTATTTCTTTGAAATATTTATGTCTCTTATGTAATTTGTTGGTATGAGTGTGAAGTCTGTTTTTTTCTTTTTTTTTTTTGAGCATCATACATTCTGTGTTGAAAGTAATAAAAAAGCGATCTCTTCCAGGCAACCCACACATTACTAAGTTCGGGTGTTATATGAATTATATATATGTATATATGTATATATATATATATATATAAGTGTAGTTTATCAATTGTGTTAGCACCCATTCAGGCTAAAGCGCTTACCTTGGAGCCTAACCTTGTGTCTAATATGTGTGTAATATGTAACGCAAGACTCTTACAAACATAAATTCAAAGGTTTTTAACATTTGATATCGGCCTAATACATATGAATATTTTTATTTAAACCTAATGCTATCACAGCCGGTTATAAAAAAAAGTGTTTCATAAATGATTTACTAGAGATCAATACTTGAAAATTACCTTACACGATCAATTAATTATTCAAAGTAATGACCCTGAACAAACAAGACTATGACTGCCAAACTTTGTCCTGGTGCATTTTTTTATAACATTCCATGCGTACATTGACCTCGTATTATTTACCTCTAATTATTCGAAGATCTTTACACGGATATTGTGATAATTAAATCGATATATAATTGATTCCTTGCTCAGCGTGTAAGCATCGCGATACAGCGAGGTAATGCCACCAGCATTGTGGGTACTCTGCCACAGGGACCAAACTTTTTAAATTTGTTTTAGTTTTGTGTTTTGTTTTATTTTAAGTTAATTATTTTAGTTGGGTTAATATTAAGAATATTTTGTGTTTATTTAATAAATTCAATGTCTGATTAGTTGATTAAATAGAAATGTCCATATTAATAATATAAGGAATAAATTTTATAGTTATTAAATCGATATTCCCTAATAAACATATCATATCTTGTAAACTATATATAACGACAGTGATGGGCAGTGTGTCCAATACTGTCGTTATATGGCGTTATATAGAGTGGACGTTCAATGGAGACAAGAAAAAGCATTGTATTGAATAAAAGCTAAACCAACCACAGCCGATTGATTTCAACGTTTTACAGAGATTGTCGTGTGGTGTTACATGGTGGTAACATTGCATTATATAAGTATAGCCATTAGCCCATGTAGCCTAACGTAAGGTTTATTGAATTTAAAGTGGGACACATAGGGACAGAAAGTTTTATATTTTAATGCAAATAAAACTAATATTTATTATTAATCTAGGTAGAATGTATTGAAATAACAAGTCAATACTTCATTCTCCAAGATTTAAATTATGTTATATACAAGTCATTTCTTAGCATCGAAATTAACAATAAGAGTCGCTTTGAATTCTAAGCGCATTTCAGTGAAGAAATTTGTTTTTTTTTTAATATTCATTTAATATTGAACTTAACAACACCTCTTGAAATAATGTCAACGTACGTGCAAAATAGATATCGTAAAAGATTTGTAGGTACTCACTAAAATTAAAAATCTAATATAAACAAAAATTTAATATAAACGAACAAGAACTAGAGAAAACTATCTAACTCCCAAGAATATGCTCAATTAACAAAACTGGGTCCTATAAAAATGACAGTTATTCACACAGATAAAATAAGCAATAGCTGAGAATCTTAGTGAGAAAAAGCAGTAAGCTTTTGCTGAAATAAGCTCGAGATGCTTTCAATTTGACAAGTTCCGGGTTTAGATCCTACTCAGTAATGCGTTTTATATTCAACAAAAAACCTAATGAATTCGCTCAACTTTTTTTTTTAAAACGGTACTAGAAGTATTCGGTATAAGTAATTTGTTTATAAAGCCAAGTTAAATTTGATTTATTAATAATAGTTAGTAATAAGGACAGTAAGAAAAAAGAAAACCAAGAAGATCTGAAATACTTAAGAAAAGATTATAACTTTTGTGTATTCATTTTACGTGTAAGGTGTGGCAGAGACCTTTTTTTGCTAATGTAATTCTTCTGCTACTATTACAACTCTATAGTAAATTTGTTCTGGAACAATTTGTGTTATAAGCGATTCGACTATTGATCAGAATCTTCTAATTTCATAATTAAAGAATTTAAGTAGCTTCACGTTACTGCAAATATAACGTCACAAAAGAGCTACATTTATAAAAAAAAATCCATCAAACAATAATAATATTTCTAGAAACAAAACTTTTAAGCGGATCTACAGACCGCCAGAGATTCCCATTAATTCATATGTTACTAATACTTTTTAATCTAAATCTCATAACAAACAAATATCTTTCACAAAGGTCTACCTTTTTTTTAAACGTACAAGAAAGTTCGTCGCAAGAAGTAATTAAACGCGCAGTAAGAACTTCAAGTGATTTCCTGTCATACCAGACGTTTATATAAATAACAAAACAGTAGCACCACATCCGTTATACGTATTGTTATACTTTTTGTACCATCAATCATATCGATAATCATGTAATGTCAATCGGACAATGGTTTATCGTAATGTTGTATGGTTATAATAAGCGAAGCGAAATTTCCAACAAATCGGTTTCCCAACAACAAAATTGCCAAGCTGTAGTGTTTGTACAAGTCATAAAACTTAAGACTAAAGCAAAAGACATTTTACCTTATAAGAAAATATTCGACTACTGTAATATAAGATCCAGATTATAAGAAAGTTGTACCCTAAAAGATAAATTGGCACTCTCTTACTAGATCGCTGATAATATGTGAAAATAACAAATAAATAAAAAATTGTCTACTGTCTATTCAAAAACTGCATTACCGTAATTATTGGCATCTTGTCCGTTTAAATTTGCACAAACACAGGCCACACACAAGTTAGAACTGAGTGTTTGGGCCACCGAGATGTCCAGGAAACATTCGTAAGCAATTGCAAGCCTTTTTGCTGTGCTCGGAATCTCCATACAATACCCCTTCCTCGAACACGTTAAGCGAATTCCTAATTACATTATTACATAATGACTTAATTATAATAATGTTATTAACAAAGATTATTAATATAAAATACGTAATTAGTTCATTAGACGAGTTAAGAACAGCTCTTAAGAGTTGAAGTGGTTGAATTGAATGATTTTTTCTTTGAATTCCCAATTATCACTGTCTGACGCTGAAGGTAAACATGGTACGGAAACAATTATAATATAGACCCAATAACACGCGTGCTCATAACGCTGAGACTAATGGTCACCTTGTCTATAAAAAAAGCTATAGATATAATCTTTGTAAAGACTATGGCAGCACTAGCTACTAGATTCTCTATAATTTAAACATTTTCAAATTCAGAACGTAAACTAAATTGTCATCGATAACAGATTCTAAGATCTGTGGTTGAACAAAGAACAAACCCTTTTACTTTGTCTATGGCGGAATACAGTTCGCTATTAAAATACTGTTTAATTACTATAGTGGAATAATTATGTTCAATTGCAATCTAAGGTCAGCGATATCACACAGTTGAGATAATTATTTCTCTTAGATATTATAAATTAGAGACAACTAACGCTATTGATACAATACTATGTTCTAACTGGGTTAGATTTTCAGTTCTACGTAAGGTTTTTAATGGTGACGATTATTTCGCCGGTAATTATTTTGTTTTTCTATGAACCCAGTAGCTTTGAATGGCACGTGTGTTTACTCACACTGTGATTCAAACCTTGGTGGTTTAAAATCATATAATTATTACAATTAGAATCTTTCTCGATTACATACATTGTTTACAAGCGTTTGTATATAACCAATCAGTAACCAAACTCCCGACTAAGGATCCCCCGGCCACACGCAAAGATCTATCGATCTTATATCTCTAGTTAATTACATATGAGTTTATGTAAGATATACAACATAAACTCATCAGCTCATCAATTCATAAGCGGAATCAGCTGCCAGTATTTCCGAACCGATTCGACTTAAGAGTTCTTCAAAATAAAGAGCGTACAAATTCTTAAACAACTCATGGCCTCGTCTTTGGACGTTCTCATCACCTTTCTGGTGTGATGGTTCAATGGAGGATATTGAAACATCTCCGTACTGGTGTTAACTCTCTGGAGTTAATGACATTCCAGAATGTGCCGTTTTATATGGTTAGAAGATGAGCTTAAGAGTAATTTAAGTGTATTGTGCTAAATGTTGTGAATGTATTTTTTTCATCGGTCGTAATGAAATAGATTAGACCTTACTAATGAAAGGATCGATTTTCAATTTCACATTTGATTATGTTTTTAAGCTGAACCAATTTTATAAACTCCATGCAATAACATAAATCTAAATTATGTTATAATAATAATACAAATATTTAAAAAAAATCACGCTTAAGTTAAGTAAACACTAGAATTAATATAATACTAAAGAATAAAGTTAACGGACTTTTGGTTTATAAATATCGATCTGTATAAATTGACGCGCATATTCATATATCCGAATCAAACAATCTACAAACTTACCTACTTGAAATAAAACTGCTGTAAAGTATTGCAATGTGATTTAATTACATTTAAAGGACGAGCGATTAGCACTTGTAATCAGCGAACGTCGATGTTATGAAAATAAAAATTCCCGTAATCTTGTATCGTTTTGTCATTTATATTATATTACTAGCTGATCCCGACAAATGTTGTTTTGCCAAGAAAAAAAAAAGATCTCTCAATATGCTCACAAAATTTCATGAGAATCGATCAAGCCGTTTCGGAGGAGTAAAGGAACAAACATTGTGACACGAGAATTGTATAGATTATATGATGCTTGTTATAATGTCAACGCGATGTATTCCTAAGATTTTAATTTGATCTAGTATTTAAAAATTAGGATCTTCTTTGATAATTTTCCGTCGTTTCTTGTTTATCGTATCGATAACTTAAATATTTACAATCGGCGATATAGTATATTAAGATAATATTCATTAAATAAAAATGCCAATGTGTATTGTCCTCATAAATGTAAGATAAAAGAAAACTAACGTTTTTTACGCCAGCTAAACTTTTTTTTGTATGAAAATAAATACATAAAAAAGTGTTCAGTTCTATATCTATTTTATTATTTTGGCGGTAAATGTAATGTCAAAATTTCGCTTTTGCTTTTTGACGATTCATAAGTGTACCATAGTTACCTATGTGAATAAAGATATTTTTGATTTTATAATATATGTAGCACATGAAATGTCTGCGGACAATTTTAATCAAATAAATCCAATTATTAAAAGGCCGACAGCGCACTTGACAAGGACCAACATCACCTTTATAGTGTACCTCCTGCTCGTTTATTTTATTTTTTATTCATTCATAATTATTAAAACAAAACTTTTTAAACATACAGATTTATGTTTTTCATTTAAGACATAGATGTAATAAGTATACTAATATTTGGCAACTAAAACCAAATCATGAAGTTAAGGAATCAAATAGAGCTTTAAGAAGAGAGCTTTAAGAGTTTGCTCTTTCATCGCAAGGTCGCCGTGAAGTGAGCTTCTATGTACCAGTACCGTGGAACGCGGTCGCAATACAAAATACTCGGATATATTTCACGTGCAACATTATCTCGGCTCTCTCAGCTCCGATTACTTAATGCACCATCTAACTGTACACGAAACAAGATCGGGTTTTTTGCACAACAAGTTCGCTCGAAGGGCGGGACTACAGTGGTTGCAGTTCCGTGTTCGCTTCCTTGTTTCACCTACCAATTGTTTGGTACGGCCGTGGCCGTCCCGTTTGTAGCAGACATTTGTTAATATCCAATGGTTAAAATCTCCTGAAATAACACTGATAACATTATGATAACCACTATCGTCACACTGTGATAATCTTAGCAAATATTGGAATCCATAATTATCATTTGTTTGTTATGGCTTCTAAATTTGGATCACGCGAACCGCTTCTACGCTTTCTATGGGTATTCTAAATTTAGAATAGCTATACAAACTTTTTAATATAAAAAAAAATCAGTTCGTTTTTTAAATAATTCTAACAAAGGCGAACGAACGACGAACGGCGATCTGGTGACAAACAGAGCATTCCAAATTTAAATATTGAACCACTATCGGCAATAGTGTATTTATTGAACAATGAGTCGTTGAATGAGAGCCAACTTCAAGTGGCTAATTCAATTAACGGGCCCGAACATAACATATCCATTAAGCGATCTTTGTAAACAAAAATGTTCTTGTCGATTGAAGTTAGCCGGTTATCCAAATATTGCGAAAGTTAATGGCCCATACACTGTCAGATATATTTAAATCCATCTATGGGTAGATTTCAGATTGTTTTTAATCTAAACAAGGCTTAATCTACATAGATGGAACGATGAATAGAAAATTAAATAAAATTATTTTGTTATCATACATATAATTTAAAAAGATTCAATTAATCGCATTTCACTTGTTAAAGTTCATTTAATACAATTAATAAGTATACACAATATTGTGTTGCCTGAAGGAGTTCGCTTATTAGTTAATGCCGCCCGTTGCTTTTAGATGAAGTACTAGTACAAAAAAAGTGTAAATAATTAATTGCTATTATTAATAACAAGTCTAATACGAATTATATACGACAATCTTCAACTTCTTCGTTAGTGTTAATCGCGTATACGGACATTCTATAATATAGATTAGTCATTACGTGAGAGACAAAAGACTCAAAATATGTGACTCATCGGAATTACCAACATTAAAAAATTTACCGCTCAGGGCACTGTGCACCCTACATGTTAATTGTTAAAGTGTATACGAGCAAAGTCGTATAATATTTTTATTTGTTTATTCATTAAGTCATTAAACTTAGTAATCAACGTAACTAACAAATAACAATAGGAAAATTAAAAAATTATGCAGAACTTTTGTTTGAATGTTTGAATAAATTAACAATCTCTTTATCCCTAGCATTATTAAGGTATTGGTTGGCTTACAAAGTGTGTTTTTAAGTTTCAATAACAGATTGGGTAAAAGCACCGATTTAAGGTGCTCACTGTACCAAAGACAACACAATTCTAGAAGGACGCATATAGATTTAAGGTTGGGCAATAAATTATTCTAGAAACATGTTATATAAATCTAATACAAGACAGTATAAACGTGATATTTTTGTAAATAAATTCCGCATAACGCTATAAAAGTAAAGCATTCGATGATTAGTTGTTTCCTTATATGTTCGCCATTCAATGATAATATTCATTTAAAAGTTAACTGCATCGCTTAAATAAGCTCGCCAAGACAGGAATGTTATTGTGCCACAGTGCATCGAGTGTTAAGAGTACATGACAAAGTTACAGTTCTTAAGAATACAGTAGATTCATTCGGATCACTATCGTTACAAAAATGTTCTACCGAATAACGGCCGCACCCACTACGCTAGTAATATATTTCCATGTAAATTTAAACAAAATACAGTATACGGAAGTTTGTAGTCGTTACAACAATGCTTTTATTGTAAAAATCTTAGGAAATCTTAGAAAACTTAGGAGTTTAAAATTCACGCATTAAACATTAGAGTAGATCTACTGTAATCACTGTGAATGTGCGCACTGTTCAATGCTTAATGTCATATAAATAAGCACAAAATCAAGACAGTTACAACTGCCTTGAACCGCGGTTCATTGTCCCGCACTTCTTTAAACGGTCGTGAGACGTAAAAAAAGAAACAAACAAGCAACACGTCGAAAGCACGAGTTCTCAATGAAAAATTTTGCAGAACAATAGGGATACGAGATGAATTATTTATTAATAGCGTTAATGAGGCAGACGCGATAGTGGGGTGAGCGGGTGACCTCGGTACAACTGATAGACCCACGCAGCCAGATTGTCGCCGAGTTAAAACTAGCACTTTTTACACACCATTCAACAGTGGCACCATATTACCAAGGCGTTATCATATTCTACCGTTGACTGTGTGGGTTGTTCTTACTATAACGTAAATGTGTGCTATTTCTATGCCAATCGGTAGTAAAGGGTTTTTTTTTATTGTTTCATATTAATATTGACACATGGTGTACGCTGTTTACACGCGTACTGTAGAACATACATGATTTAAAGGAGTAGAGTTTCTTGCAAGTTCTTCTCATACACCACGCCCTCGATTTGGGAACTGGCAGTGAATGTATAGACATTTTTTTTTTCATTTAAGATTTTTCATAACTGTAAGTTAACTATATAGACTTTTTTATATTTTAATTTTGAGATAAATTACAATTTTACTATAGCGTATATGTAATTTGACGTTTTTTTACGCCGCAAGTACGTACGCATACATTGTCGTGTATACAAAACTGACATTTGTAAAAAGTAAAAAAAATTGTTGAACGCTGAACAGATGCACGCGACCGACACGTGTACAGATAATGTTTTTAAGTATACGTTATTATTTATTAAATTATATTTAGATTAGTTCAATTATTCTATCTCTGACTAGAGATGTGTGTTTTAGTTAATAAAGAGAGTTTCATATTAATTAAAGCGCTAAATCGAATCAAAGGCTTTTAATAAAAAATCGGAAAATTTAAGATGTTGCGTGTGGAATTTAAAAGACCTATAAACTTTTTAATGTTAAATTCTAGTTTCCAGGAAACACTAGCAAAATCAGAAATATAATTCACATATCTTATAAATAGTTGAAAAATTATAAAAAAAAATGACTCTACATTTATATTTACTGGTGGAGAGTGAACGAGAAGAACTAGCGAGAAACTATCCGCTACTCGTTTATTGCCAAGTATGTTCTAGAGCACGGTTGTAAAGCTGCAACCATGTATCCCACCACCAGTGGGCACACCTGGGCAGCACCTGAGTACCTGATTCTTTTTAATAAAAATGTGGAGTATTCTTAAGTAGCAAAGTATTAAGTGGCAAAACCTCATTATACAGTCCCTGCGAGCTTCTTAGTATGTACAACCATGCAGTATTAGCTCATTCTAAAAAAAACTAAATCTAACTAATCTAACGAGGATATGCCGCCAGTATCATGGGTACTCTGCCATAGGGACCAAACTTTTTAAATTTGTTTTAGTTTTGTGATTTTTTTTATTTTAAGTTACTTATATTAGTTAGGTTAATATTAAGAATATTTTGTGTTTCAAATATTGTACGTATGAGTTCGTTTGTCTTTAATCTAACTCTATAGTTTAGAAGTCACTATTGGATTTAATAACCACAAAATATGTACAATTTTTTTTTTTTTTATAGAAGAGGGGGCAAACGAGCAGGCGGCCCACCATAACGGTGAAGCCGCCGCCCATAGACACTCACGCGGCTGGTAGCTCGTGAGTGTGTTGCCGGCCTTTAAAGGAAAGGGGAGAGGGACGAGGGAAGGGGAAAAGGATGGGCACCGGAAGATCTTACTCACCGAACGAAACGCGAGTACAAAATGAACAAAGTCTAATTGCATCACTTTACGCCGGTTTTCTGTGAGAGAGTGGTATTTCTCCGGCCGTGCCTGCCCATTCGGCTGAAACTCTAAGTAACAGCATGGCACTCCCACTCAAAAATACATTCATTCCAATGACGCATATGTAATCCATTTTTAATCCTACAAGTTTCAACTAGATTTTATAATCTGTGATGAATTATATAAGTAGGCTATCATTTCTGGGTAAACCTATTTATTGCTGCTGACAATTTTTATCATGAAGATAGACTTATTACAATTTTTGCTATTGTAAATCAAATCAAACGAATGACGTATTTGATGAGGTTGGATAACGTTTATTAATTAAAAACAATGCAACATATGTTTATCATCAGCCCATCAATAGATTCACCTTTGGACCACGGCCTTTTACATTTTTCTAAACACCTTTACCTTTACAGGGTAGCTAGATGCTTTTTTTTATTAATAGTATAACTTTTGAGTTGTCTTACAATGCTTTAGCTATTTGAATTGTAAGTAACATAATTTTGTATGAAATGTGAATTTTAAAAGAGCAGCTATCGAGTTTCTTGCTGGTTCTTCTCGGTAGATAACTTCCAAAAGGGTGATAGTGTAAAAATTGACGATACAAAAGTATCTTTTTACTTGAATAAGGATATTTGTTTGTGTTATACGTATACTCAAACTCAAACTCAAAATATCTTTATTCAACTAGGTCTTTATAAAGACACTTTTGAATCGTCAATTTTTACATTACCACCGGTTCGGAAGGCAGTCATCTACCGAGAAGAACCGGCAAGAAACTCGATAGCTACTCTTTTAAAATAAACAATTAATACAAAATTGTGTTTCTCACAATTAAAATAACAAAGCATTGTAAGGCTACTCAAGAACTGAACTGTCTCGATGCTGAGCCAATTGCCGACACATTTAAGGGATCTATTCAACAATAATAGAAAATTATTAATAAAAATCGATGTATGCCACTTGTGGAATTTCGCCGTAATCAAGAGGCAATTGAGATATCGTTTCAACAAACGCAATCAGTCATCGATGAGGCATTGATAATATTGAATTCTTTAAATTGTCCGATACGTCATTTAAATTACATTTAGCGAAATTCTTTAATTTATCACAGTGATAAAGTATCAATGAAAAACAATTGAACTACATTCGTATCGTTTCATTTGTCTTAAACATTCCATTAAATTGAATTGAGAATCTTAATCAAAATCAAAAATATCTTTATTGATATAGGTAACTAAGGTACACATATGAATCGTCAACAAAATAAGTTATAAAATTTTCGATTCTACATTCTATTGTCAGTTCCCAAATCAAGGGCGTAGAGAGAAGAACTGACAAGAAACTATCCGCCACTCACTTTAAATCGCCAAGAATGTTTCACAGTACGGTTGTAAAGATCTGCAACCATTACACCAGCGAATGCGTCAGAATCTTTATTATATAGAAACAAATAAAAAAAAAACCTTTACTAATAATAATAATAATGTCTGGACAATGGAACTGGTGCTTTTATCGCTCAGCGTAATAACATTGCGACACAATAAATGCTGCCAGAATGTATTTGCACTAAACTTTTTAATTTATTGCAAACTAAGTTATGCCCGCCACTTCGACGTGGCTATTATACAAAAGGAATTTGGTAAATCGGTTTATAAAAGGCAGAGTTCTGGTATAATTTGTATACGAACTTTCATTACTTCAACACTTTTTTCTTTAAAAGTCCTTCCCTAAGGTACATTCTATCTCCACACCACATTTCATTGAAATCAGTTCTGTATTTTAAGCGTGAAAGCGTATTAATAATATTAGTTTTGATAAAAATAAATAATAAAAAAAATAGCGGATTCCTTTTACATAAAATTACAAATAACAATACATTCTGTCAGACAAGAGATGACGTTAATGACTGGGACTTGTCTAGTCTTAAGTTAGAGTTAATTAGTTGCTGTGTCCGTACTTTATTATTTATGGAGGGAGCTTTACGAGCTTTAAGCTATGCGTCGTATGTAAATCTTTCATTTCGAGTCAAATTATAATTAGTTTTTAATTCAACTAACTGAGTCTTTATTATATTTCGTTATCTAATTTTACGGATTCTTACCTCATTTTACCACATGCTAGTATATATTCATTTACTTACACTGCATACATAAAGCTTTACAGAAATAAAACATAAATGTTTAGAGTTTGCAAATCGCAGTAACTTATTAAATAATCAAGATACGCTATGAAAAAGGAAAAATATCACTTTTTTTACTATCGTTGTTAAAGCTTGCGCTTAATTAAATTTACCACCGACAATAGACTCGTAATAGAGTGAGGAAACGCAGCTAGAATTGAGGGTACCTACCTAGTTTTATTGACACTAATAATGAAATGATATTTCACAATTACAGAATTACATCTTTCGTTTAAATATATTTACTTGTTCCTTGATCGACAAAAAAAAAACAACCTGAGTTTCTTGCTTGCTGCTTCTGTGCTTGGTCGAGAACAGATGTAGAGTAATTTAGATTTCAACCTTACTGAATAAAAAGATTTGTCATATATCTTTAATATATTGTAATAATTATTAGAAATGTGGATTATCTAACAGATTAAACCACGTAACAAAGCCTAATTTACAACAGAACATGTACCAACATGAATTTACAATGACATTGAGTCTATTAGATAGCTAATCATAGATAGCATTGTTAATAATAAGTCACCAAAAAAATTGTTCTATCTTCTAATAGACTTATCTTATATTATATTCTTAATAAAATACTTATGTCACGCCGTCGACAGATAAGTTATATATAAGAATAATACAAGATATTTTAAATTCTTTTCCCATTCGCGTTGTGGATATTAGTAACTACCGCTCATATTACGTGAATTTCACGTAACTCGCTACAAATAAACATATATATATATATATATGTATAGTTTATAAGTTATATGAATCCTCAAATTTAACGGTACTATATTTTTACGGTATATACTACAGAAATTAACGAAAATCGTTAAATAAAGAAAAGCTTAACAATGTTAGCTAGACCCGACGTGGGGCTTTATTTTAAGTACGTAATATTTTAAAAGCTCCAAAGCTGTGTGACACTTCTATAAAAGTAACTGTTGGTTCAAGCTTAACAACATTAAGAATTAGATCGGACAAATTAGGAATATTCCGAACGATCTGATTTCCGATTCGGTCCATCAGGACTCTTTAACACACCAGTCCCAAACTATAGCATGTGGAATGTTGACGTGAGTCAGAGCTTTTCCAATATTTACAACAATCATATCAGTACAAGAGAATCTATTTATGGAGTCCGGATGCGATTAAAAGTCTTGTGTATTAGTAATAACGTGCGTAAGTAACATCTGAAGCTCTGAAGCGTGACTAATGCAATTTCACCGAATGTGGTGAAACACGAATTCGTCATAGATATTATATCTGTATGACACTTGCGAATGTTTATATTTGGGGCACACTTTTCAATGATAGAATTAAAAGAATAGTTATCGTTGTACATATCTCTCATATACAGACGAAGACAATCTTAGTTATATAGATAATTACATCAGTACCACCTTGACGTCTGGCGCTCCACAACTGTGCGTTTTTAAGGCAGTTTCTACCGCGCACCACCTCTTTGTCAGTCAGCGCAGGTATTCCTGAGCCGATAAGACTTGGGGGCTTTCAAGAAAAGAGCGTTGTTGTCCTTCAAAGACCGGCAACTCACTTGTAAGCCTCCTGGCGTTGCAGGTATCTGTGGTCGGAGGTTAGCACATCACTCGAAGTGACCCGCCTGCTCGTTTGCCTACTTTAACATCAAAAAAAATAGACTTTTGCTAGAGTGACATTAATAGATAGTTAACAGTAACGAAACAGTTGAAATGCTTCGCCACCAGGATATGTACTCCTTCTTTAATTCAAAACGATATTCTGGTCACCATAAGTGGGAGTATAATATTTACTACGCTTTAAGAAAGAGTATGGCTGGAGGCCAACACTGCCTTTACATCAGTTGGATCTCATCCAGAATTTCAGTTAAGTAAAACAATATATATATATATATATATATTTGAATTGAAAGAAAGAAAATATGTTTATTTGGACACACACACACGGCAAATACAACATCACAATTAATTATAAATATAGTTTTTAACTAACTAACTAACTAGCTAACTAAAATAAACACATTGTATTGTTGCAAAGGCCGCTGGCGTGCGCCAAATGGGGTGCGGCACAGGATTTGTGTGTGAATATAATATACGCCACTGATATAGCGACTTTTTTAAATATAAATTAAGGTTCTATTTTAAATTATATTGATACATAATGTTTGTTTTGGCTATATTTAAGTATTTCAATCAATAACGTTATATGCCATAAAGGTTCAACAAGACGTTTGAAACTAGTCGATATTTTTCCTTATTTACCTAAGTTCCGACCTGCTTACTTAACACTGTTCGAAGAACATATACAGGAAAATATTTAATTATTCAAAAATTATTTCTCGAAATCTATATATGTATAACATACAATATTTTTTGTATTGTATGTTTTTTGTTAGCGCCGTTAAATAAGTTTTGTTGAAGTGTCTATTACATTTCTAATAAAAACTATTACTGCACTTGAATAATGCTAACTTTAAATTCAATATTTTGTGTATAATTCGGTTTCGCTTAAATAAGAATGTATTTTATTTTATTTTTAACTATCAAAGTTTAAAAACATTATTATTACATGTTGTGACATTAAATAAATGTTTTTTTTTTATATTCTTGGCTATTATATACCCGAGAGATGTTATTGCCTTAAAATGGGGCTAATTACACATTGCAAATGCAATAAATAAGATTATGTAACTAAAGGAACACATTTACAATTTATTAGTCCTTAAGTGCTTTAATTAGGTCTTACTGAATTTAGTTTTTTTTTATATTCAGATGTAAGTATAACAATGGAAATGTGAAAGTATATCGGATTAAAACATGTGCTTTTTAAAATTTATTTAATACTGTTTTGTTTATTTTTTTAGGTACCGATGGGCGATCATCAAAATTTATTAAAATATTTTTTAAAATACAAGTCAATATAATTTCTATGATAATCATCAACAGATAACACATTAAATAAAATAGATTCTAAAATAAAATATGCCGGATCAATTAGCAAGTCGAGCTAAAACGATCAAAACCTTGAATTAAAAATTATTGTGTAAACTTCCAATGTGTTTATAAAACATGTTTTTTTTGTTATCATTTTGTAATAAAACACATTTTTTTTTGTATTCCCAACACAAAAAAACAATACTAATATAAACGATTACCTTAACAAATAAAATGTGAAATCCCGTAATTACAGAACTTCACTCCCAACACTATCACAAAAACAGGCAGCAAGTAGAACTCGCGTGAATTTTTTTCAAGGTGCGATCGCAAAGCTCTCAACGCAAGTTAGTTGTGGCAAGGCGGACCGAGAACTGAAGTACCGTGGGCCGGTCGGCTAACTCGCCGGCCGCGGCGCGACACCCCGCGCGTGCGCCGGACCAGTTCCAACAGCCTGCGCTAATCACGCCAGCGCCAACCGCTGCCAGGCCAGCTCTGGAAGACCAAAGCATTGACTACTGGCCTTAAAAATTCATTCGACAATATCACAATCGAGTTCTTGCGGTTCCAAATTTGATTTTTAATTCTAGTGATATTTTGAATATGTAATTCATAAAGATTTTGATTTCCTCAAAGGTAAACTCAAAAGCCTCCTGGCGTTGCAGGTGTCCACGGGCGTCGGTAAGCACTTCACTCGAAGTGACCCGTCTGCTCGTTTGCCTCCTGTTACATATGGGCTATATTTAAAAATCAGAGTTTAATGGATATGCAGGTCCTAGCTTAGTAAATAATATATTAATAAAATATACAATTGCAGATAGGTATCGTAATAAAATATGTGAACAATGAATGTGGCAATGACAGACGACCAAAGAAACGCTCGCTTCGAACCTAATTGCAACAATCGGACCACACACTTGCATTGTTTAGATACAATTATCGACCACACAATATATTCGAGACTCGTAAATAAGTATGTCCCAGATAAGTAGTGATAAGCTGTTGTCAGTCTGAAGGATGCGTTGTATAGCTATCAGGCATAGGTATTGCATTGCACTCAAGTGTTATCGGCGTAATTCGTTCAACTATCATTTAATAATATGAGACATCTTAATAAACTTATCTGGAATAGCCAAAATCCTGAATAGATGATACAAGATACGCCTCTTCGTTTTACAAAGTGACTAATATAAACTTTTTGTAATTATTAGTAGTCAGTCCTAGTGATCTGGTGCTTTTCTCGCTCAGCGTATAAGCAATGTGATACAACGAGGAAATGCCCTCTGCCACAAGTACTTAACTTTTTTTTAGTTTTTTAGTTTGTTTAAATATATATTTGGAATAACACGTGTAATAATATAATTTGTTATATATATACTTTATTATAAACAAATTCAAACACAATTTTGTCACCAGTCCAGTGCTAAAAGACATCACGTTTATTCGTGGATTAAATCTATCGAACTGAATAAAATATTTAAATTGTAATTATGGGTAGGACTCAACCGAATGGCCGATTCTCGCAAATAGTTTTATTTCAGATGAATGTTAGAATTGAGTTTGAGCGAGTCGGTATATCAGATCCGGCTTTAAAAACACAAGATGGAGCCAAATTTCGGTTGCTTAACGTGTAGTATGAGAAATGTATTTTTTTATTAATGAAAACTAACTCATATAACTAATAATTATACAACTTATAATAAACTACAGAACCGAAACAAATTTAAAAAGTTCGGTCCATCTACCCAATTTGCAGTTAGATAATTGTAAAAAACGATCACCAGAAAATGACCCTATTTCTAGTATCAATGTGAATCTATTTTTAGTATCAAATGTAGTTAACAATCCTAATTAAATAAATAATTTTTAAATACGCTACCATCCAAACTGCATTAACCAAGACACAAGTCACAGAATTGAACGTAACGAAAATTGGCCAAGGTGAGAAAAATACGTATTGGGTTTCTTTTACTGTTTAATTCATAAAATAAATATATTACATTTGTACAAAAACCATGAATAATCTATGAGGCGGGGATTGTGCAGTTTAGAAACAAGCTTTCCTTGAATATCGGTTGACTAAGTACTTCTATAGGTTATGTGGGAGATACGAACTATTAAGAAATAATGGTCTGTGCGCCTTTGCAGTTAATTAAGAACAACTAAATCAGTTCTAGGCAACATGATAAATGCTCTGATACACATTACACAAGGAGTATGAATACAATTTTATTTAAACATTACAGGATTTAAATCTACTAATTCAACTTTACATAGTTATGGGCAAATATTTATAATTATTTTTACGATTAATTACTGTTTAGTACATAGACTGTGTCCCATTACGAATGTCACTTTTCATATGTTTACGTGTTATTTCCTAGAGTATAATTCATGTCGTTATATTGTGTAATTAATGTTAATTAAAAAATGATTGACAGTTTACATATTATTATATGTTGTAAGAGTATTTCATTCAAGTAATAATTAAAATTCAGGAGGGATACTAGCCTCGGATTCCCGTTTTTTATTTGGTTGATCTGATCTGATTTGATGAAGATGGTGATCCGTCTGTGCCCTCAGCTGGCACAGAAGGATCACCAGCGCAGGCGCATATGCAGACCTCAAGCAAACCCTCGTAATGTAGAATAATGTTTGCTTTGGGTACTGCTATAGCAGTACCTTATATAATATATAAGATATTATTATCTATAGATAATCTTGTTAAGTGTTTTTGTGTATAAAAACAATATTACATCCATTGAAAAGTCTATAGTTGCTTGGGAACAAAATAGGTATATATATATCTCTTGAGAATAAAAATGATTTGTATTCGGAATACGTTTATGTTAACTTTATGCTTCACAAAAAAGGTTTGATTACTGGCCCATTACTGGCTGACTAAAATAGTCCTAAATAAAAAAAGCAACAGGCATTCTTTTGCTTGGGTATATTTGGATTTGATACTTATATAGTTTACTGATATAACAAATACCAAATCATTTTTACAGTGTTTTTAAATAAATTAACGTGATTTTAAACATCGATGACTATTACAATCTAGTGAATTTTGATTCATCGATTATGTATTTTCAAAAAAAACACTAAGATTTTACCAATCTACTTATACATTTAAACACAAAAGCTAGTTGTCAACAATTTTTTCCCAATGTTTTTTTTTATGATATTTTTACATACGGAAATTCATAACATCATCAATAGATAGAAATATTTTAATGACGTTTTATAACATTTAAAATGACAAATCATTAATCGAACCAAACGTTTTGACATTTATAATGTTGTGCTAAGTTATTGTGTGTGTCATCGAGTTTAAATATTGTATTGAACCTCCGTCAAGGAAAAGATTAATCAGACTGATAACATATGAGATGAATATTAACACATCGATAAGACATTGCTACTTTAAGATTAGATATTTATAGTACGTCATACTCAGCGCCACGTCTGTCGGGTTTCATACATTTTTTTTCAATATTGCGTGTACACATTTTTCTAATGTATTAAATACAAGGTTTATGTTAAAAATTTAACCGCATAGATGTTGTTTGATGCTGATTATTGGAGGTATATAAAAAAAAGATAACGTCAGCAAATAAATAGATACAGGTAAAAAATACTCGATGATTGGCAATTTTTAAAGAATGAGAGAGTTTCTCGCCAGTTCTTCACGTCCTCACTTGTTTCGTGAACTGACAGTAAATGTAAAAAAAAAGTGTAAGATTAACCTACGTGAATAAATATATTTTTGATTGATTGATAAAATAATTACATAACCTAATGTCGGGTCAAATATTCTCATTTCCATGCGTTCATGTTTTATTTATGTCATTAACAAATGTAAAATAAAATCCACGTTAAATATTGTAGTTATTATTTTTGGTGTTATCATCAATTACGTAAATCTTGACCCTTAATGAATGCTAACCATCAGAAAAATGTGATTAAAACAATATAAAGGTGTCATGCTAAGTTATATTTACTATCAAATGCAAACACGACCCCAGTAGTCTCCATATGCGGAATCGTGTTTTACACCCGAGGAGTGTTTGAATGGGTATGCCTCACCGGTCCACTGAGTAGCAGAGGTTTCCTGGTTAGTGAGTTGAGTCCCACATAGCCCTGTTGGGTTACGGAGAATGCGTAAAGAATTTCTCTTCAGTCAAAAAAAATCAGTTTTTAAATATATTTATATACTGTTGCAAATATATTTAAACTTGTATACCTCTCGTATATCTACATAAGACCCTGAACAAAGTAAAGGTTATACATGAACGCCTAAAGATCCTATCTGACAACACCGCTGGGCGTGATTAAGTGTGTTAAAGTGATAATGACACTATAATTGACAATATTCAATAGTTCACGATTGGCGCTAACCGTAAATTATTTGTAAACTGTGGCAACATTAAATGGTAAACAATTTATCGTTTTAACAGAGTTATTCAAAGTAGTTTTTATTATTAAAGTAAATTCTTACGTCTCTTTTCATGTAGTCATTTAGTAGCCTGACAATATATAGGGTATCTGGTCTTTTGTTTTTGTAGAGTTCTTTTGTTAACGCTTACCGTAATAATAGTGGACCAGCTGAGGTTGTTGTAAACATTGCACAACATAACAAACATAAATTGAAGCTGATTTACAATTTTTATTTAACACTGGAAATGGCGCTTGGATTCTTAAACATTTTTCCTAAATAAAAGAATTGGTGTGAGAAGCTTGTAATATCCAATTTTAATATGTGCTATTTCAACTCAGTCTTCGTTAGTAAGTTTCCTATATACAATATTTGAATTAAAAACTGTCAGCTTTTCTCTCACGTATATACTTTAGTAAACGTACACTAATAAAACCTATTTATAGAGATTAAACGGAATTCGTTTCTTAACAAACAAAATAACATTTATTTACTTCTATTATTTTTATACTATAATGTGTTTTGTATTTATGTATGTTGTTGTGTTTGTATGGATATCCGTTACAGGAATTAATATAAGATTTTTATATTAAAATTTAAAAAAAAACATTCTCGACGCCATTTAATTTAAGTACTGGCCATTTAATAAAAATGTAACCTCTTTTTGTTTGTAATAAATAAACACTAATTTAGATTTTGAAAATAGAACACTACATCAAAACGTTCAGTGCGAACTTATTACAGCATTCGATATTCGAAATTGGTAAAGTAATTCCTAGACACTATAATAACTACTTTTCAATAATTTGTTTGCCCATTTAACATGCAGATATGAATCGGTTGTTTTGATCGCTCGCCAGATAGGACAAAATCGTTTGGCAACATTTGCCACATAACTGGTCGTTCCATGTAAGTTTATCACTTTACATAGAAGTTTTATCCAGGGATTATCTGTGTGTGTCAAAAATGTAAGGGATTTTATGGGACGCAAAAGCAGAAGGCCGATAGGCTTACAGATGAGTTGTCGCCCATTGAGGAAATTTATTACGGTAACTTAAATTATTCCCACGCTACTTACTTAACTAATAACTTATATCCAATATCATTGCTAATTCTGTATATAAATATGATATTCTGGTGCAGAGTTAAAGAAACGATGAAGCTTTCTTGACGGAGAAAAGGTCGAAAACGAAGTTCAGACAGCAATGTGTCCTTCGTAAAAAAAGGGAATTGTATGCTCCGTTCTTGAAGTCTGAAATACTTCTATTTGTTTCTGGTTGTCTATGGCAGAAACTAACCGATAAAGCGCTTATATTTGGTACGCCAAAGTCCACAAAGTTGCATAGAAAACATTGTTATATACAAACAAAATATAACTAGTTTCGTATAACATACCGATGACTTCCATTATAGTCGAAGCAACACAGATTTAAAGTACCTTCTCTTTATAAGAACTATTTGTACGCAATGCAAATTATATTTTTATCAGCGTTAAGACAATCTAATATTGCAAAAAAAAACATTATTTATTTAGTTGCAAATCGCACGCAGTAAATACGTTCGTAACATTGAGAAACCTTTATTGTGTTACTGTTATAATTAAACTGTTACAATAAAAACATATACAAAAAAAAATGATTTTCACAATCTACTAATTAAGGTTTCATATAAATCTAATAAATGGTAGATACAAAATATACAATTATTCAATATACTATAAACGTAATAAACAAAGCAAACCACAAAAATAAAAACAAATTAGCAAAGACCTTTAATAATCATTTTTAAGGGCCTTTAGATCTTAGGTGTACATGAGTGAACATGAGCTTATTAAAGAATTAAATACGCCTGGTAGTCAGTACCGGTGATCCAAGAGCTGGTGCTTTTCTTGCTCTGCGTATAAGCGTCGCGTAATCTTACCGAAACCGGCACTTGACTGGAATCCTCAAGAGGCTCCCGCTTCCACTTCCCTTCGGTATGTTTGACTTGGCGTCGTACTGTTGCAGATGAGGTACGCCTCAGACCGTAGGGTACCTAAGACTTGGAGCGAGATCAAATGCGAAGTGTTGGGTAGACCGCGATGAACGATTTCTCTGTATGCTCTCTGCCCCATCCAGGGAACATAGGATTATAAGTCATTATGGACACTCTGCCATAAGGACAATACTACTAAATATATCATTTACATATATAACAACTACGCAGTTGCGCAGACGCAATTGTTATACATATAAAAAAAAATAGGCGACGTTAATACGTTCTAGGTATGAGGACAATTATGTTGCAAACACATGTTTATAAGTATATCAACGAGGTATGTAATTTTACCGTGTTCAATCTAATATGATTGGCGCGACGGCCGGCGCCAATACAGCCGGCTTCTCATAAAAGATACTTATGCATCACAAGTACCACGTAGACGTTTCTTGTACAATATATATATATATATATGTATATAATTTTGTAACAACATGACTGTACGTTGTTAATTAAACTTGAGAGCAACAATGCTTGTGTTTTATTGATTGTTAACTTGCGTAACTCCTTGGTAACTCCAATACAGAACCAATAAAATACCTATTAAAATTAAATAGCACTGTTTGTATTCAGGTAAATATATCGATAACGTAAATGTGTCCTCCTATTTCGCTATGCCCACCGATGATAGTAAAGGTTATTTTTTTTATTGAATTTATTAAATATAGATACTGACGCATTCTATGGCGTGGTGTAATGGTTGCAGATCTTTACAAACGTGCTGTGAAACATTCTTCCCGATTTAAAGGAGTGTCGGAGAGTTTCTTTTTCTTGGGGATGTGGGAACTGGCAGTGAATGTATTTTTATTACATTTTTATAACTTATTTTGTTGACGATTCATAAGTGTGCCTTGGTGGCCTGTATGAATAAAGATATTTGTGATTTGGAACGACAAAGTCGGGAGCGGACAAAGTTAATAAATTAACTATAATTACATATATCGATACAATAAATCAGATGTGGACGACATGATACCTTAATCAATGCATTATCATTAATTATTATTGAATTCATTTAACTTATAGACGCATTCATTTAGGTCACCCTTTTCCACGTAGTGTAAAAACCTAGGTTTCTAGTTGACGTTTTTTACAAAGTCAATTAACGTCTTTTCTCGATGCTAACCGCTATTCGTTGCATTAATTAACTGAACAGATATAACTAAATGTTGAAAAAAGTCCGGTGATTTATTCGAAAGCTTTATCCGGAAATACATCCTGGATATTTTCTGTGAGCGGTAGGAAACAAAGTTGACCCGAAGGCCTGTTTAATTTGTATTATGTATAAGTAAATATTGTAATTATATATAAATAATTAAAATATAACTGCATTACCATAAGTTAGAAGTGTATACGAGGATTCCATTTAGGTTTATTGTTTGTATTTGGAGAACAAGCTCATCTTTATGTTATGTTCCTAAGCAATCAAATATATAAAATACTATACGGCATTCCGTTTGACATAAATATCTTTATATATAAGTAATAAATGCCACTTCATGTGCAACCAGCGAATGAATATAATAGTGAGTTGAAGTGTGCGTCTTAATAAATATAAAATGATTAATAAACAACTTTAAGTTTTCTACATTTTGTAAAAATGCTATTTGTGTTTATAAAACAGCTCAAGTCATCACAGATAAAGGTAAGAAAAATAACGAATTTGACAATTGACTTCCGCGAGCGTTGCGCATAAATATAGAGATTGTCTACCAGAGATATCAGCACGTTTCTGTGGGTGTAGCGATTTAATGTGTGTCTCACGTACGAAACTCCAAATAATGGTGACTAACAATACTATAAAAGCTTTATTTTCTATGAGACTAACGCAACAACAGAGTTTAATTCACAAACAAATTATTATTAACATGCGTTAAGGGATAAGGATATTATATGATAATTATTATTATTGATTAGAACATTATTGCAATGATCATAACAATCTTCTATTCTCAAATATCATCCGCCCCTATCTCCAACAAGGGGCTCGCGAATGCGTTGTTCGCCTATAAAGTATTCGTGCTAATAATACATTATACAGAAGCCAGTATTATATACAAATCTGTTTTGAAAATTCGTTTTTAATATTCAGAATGTTCTTTAAAATTAAATAACACAGAGGCAAACATTAATAACACTAACTATCCCGGCCACACCTTTAACTACCAATCATTCCATCCATTAACAATAATTTCAGATACAATTTACATACAGTCATAATTAGATGGAAAGTTCCATTGATTAATTAACACAATCAGAATTGAGGTTATCTTATATAGAACAGATAATATGGAGCAGTAGGTAAGTTAGGGCTCTGACAGCAAATCAGCAGATGTTTCATTTATTAACAGGTATATAATTAACAGAACAGTTTTGCTATTTTATATATCTGCTAGCTGAACCGGCAAACGTTGTTTTGCCATATAAATTATTTAAAAAGTAGAAATAATTGAATTTCACGGTATTTTGTTTACTACAAAATAAATTTCATTTATACTTTAGCCTCAATAACACGTGGCAGTCATGCTATTGAATTGTACACGTTTGTAGGTTTACCATAGCAGTGCTATCTATTGATTACTTCCTCAATCCAGTCGAAAAGTATATCGACATCTGTTAGAATCTTTTGGAGTTAACAGATAATTGTGACTGTCAATTAATTATATAGACAAATTATTTGCAATAAAATAAAATTGCGACTATAATTAAACATCTAAGCTATCCTATATCTGAAGTTGGACCAGACTGCTCACGGTGTGCCAATTTAATTAAAAATCGGTTATGTAATTTAGGAATCCATCGGGGACAAACGTCGTGACAGGAGATTTATATATATATATATATATATATATATATATATATATATATATATAAGATTGGAATGGTTTGGATTATCGATACATGAAAATGTGGCAGACACAGTACTTTTTTACTGATGAATCTAGGAGAAAAAATAAATAAGATCGCTATGATATTTGAGTTGACTCTTTTGACTTATAATCCAATCGATGGGGCACAGGGCATCATTCCAGCAATCCTTCATCGCGCTCTGTCCGACGCTTCGCATGATCTTCGCCTCATCTGCAACAGTACGTCGCCAGGTCGGTTTGCGATATTTGATATTTGACTTGGGTTTATATATTTTTTTTTATTATTATTAATTTAAAAAAAAACACCTACGAGTCCCTGTGTATGGGTTAAATAAAATAAACAAAAATTGCTCTATCCATATAGGTTTTGTTCTTACTCTTATGAATTATCCATCTATTATAAAAATGTTGACTCTACAAGTACATTTACCTACTGCCAATCAAAGGCGAAGAGCTGACGAGAGGAACTGGTAGCGCTTCGCCACTCCTTTAATTCGCCAAGTATGCTCTACAGTATGGTTGTATAGAGCTGCCACTACACCGTGCTCCAGCGAAACAAATAAGGAATTATTGTGATGATATTCTTATCAAATTATTTTGATTATCTGTTTTAGCGTTTGCATATACTTAGTCTGGCCATAAATACTGTTACTATTCAAAAAAAGAAAATATTACGTTTGAATTTGGAATCTGTCATTTTTATATGATTGCTTGATGTGTTTTCTTATTTTCGCGCCATTATATTGTTAAATATTTTGTTATATTAAAATGGAGTGGGGTGATAAAGAGAACCGAATCGCTGTGATTGCCTTACATAAAGTAGGTATGGAGAAAAGTGCAATTTTTAAAACCCTCCACCCGCTTGGTATTAGTCAAATGTTTGTTTACCGGGCTATTGATAGGTACAATGATACCTCCTCTGTTTGTGACAGAAAAAGATCTGGCCGTCCACGTACCGTTCGTGTGAAAAAGGTGATTAAAGCAGTTAGGGAAAGAATTCGAAGAAATCCTGTCCGTAAGCAAAAGATTTTATCTCGGGAGATGAAGATAGCTCCTAGAACCATGTCGCGTATATTAAAAGATGACTTAGGACTTGCAGCCTATAAGAGACGTACTGGTCACTTCTTAACTGATAATTTAAAGAAGAATAGGGTGGTAAAATCCAAACAACTACTTAAGCGGTACGCAAAGGGAGGTCACAAAAAAATTTTGTTTACGGATGAGAAAATTTTTACAATTGAGCAGTATTTTAATAAACAAAATGACCGTATTTATGCTGGAAGCTCTAAAGAAGCTTCGCAATTAGTAAACAGAGTACAACGTGGGCATTATCCCACTTCAGTGATGGTTTGGTGGGGTGTTAGCTATGAAGGGGTGACTGAGCCATATTTTTGTGAAAAAGGTATTAAAACGTCGGCACAAGTTTATCAAAATACCATTCTTGAGACGGTAGTTAAGCCTTTAACTAACACCATGTTCAATAACAAAGAATGGTGCTTTCAACAAGACTCGGCACCGGGTCATAGAGCTCGATCCACCCAATCTTGGTTGAAAACTAACGTTCCGGACTTTATCAGCACTGAAAACTGGCCGTCGTCAAGTCCTGACCTAAATCCATTGGATTATGATTTATGGTCAGTTTTAGAGAGTAAGGCTTGCTCTAAACGCCATGATAATTTGGAGTCCCTAAAACGATCCATTCGGTTGGCAGTGAAGAATTTTCCGCTAGAAAGAGTTCGTGCTGCTATTGATAACTGGCCTCAACGTTTAAAAGACTGTATTGCAGCCAATGGAGACCACTTCGAATAAACATTGTATATTTTTAATAGTTATATATTGATGTATTAAACTAACTCACTATGAAAGGAATAAATGTTACGTATAAAAAAAAATCGTGCTTTTCTTTATAACAATATTTATGGCAAGACTAAGTACTTATGGTATTACAAATATCAAAATTTATTTTTTATTATACATATATATATCTTGTACTTCTATAGCTTTTATAATTTACTTTCAGCACTATTTGTCGTTAACTCTTAAATATATTTGTTATTAAGAACATGTTTTGTTTAATATATGACTTTTTGTGCCAGAATAAAAATATCCAAAATAAATATTACGCATACAGAAAAATCAAGGATTCGTCATTTTCCTACACAGACAGGTTGACCCAATGTCCTAGTATATATCCTTATCTATGTATCTCATAAATTATGTAATATATATTATTATAAGATAACCAAAAGAATTACTTCACAGTTTTAAAGTAAACTAATGAGTTGTTTATGTTTCAAATGAATTAATACGTAGTGTGTTTAAACTGATTCCAAGCTCATTATAATAACCTTAATTGGTGATAATTATACTCAATAAGGCTTATTTGGAATCTTGTACGGTTAAGTGAAAAACTCTTGATAAAATTTTCCGTTAGTCAGGATTCATCTGCGGTTATGTCTAATATTAATTGATACGTGTTTATTTTTAAACAATAAATTGAGACAAAACAAACCTATGTATTACATATTAATATATTAAAATCCGGGGGAAAAAATCCTTGAAATTCGTACCACGTTGGGAGACAATAAAATTTTCTTTACAAAAGTAATAATTGTGTGTGTTGTCTGGTATACTGTGAAATAAAAACACAAGTAGCCTTCTTAAACGGATGTAAACGTGAACTTTATAACATTCTTTACATAACTCGTTTCGAGTCGTACATCAAATAGACAGATAGCAAATTGATATTGCTTGCTGAAATGCCACAAAAGAAATATTTCAAATAACAACATCGCGACAAACATTTTTGCTGTAACCTAAATTTAACGTTACAGATCAATCAAAATCATCGCAATTATAATTGACAAGGACGAAAAACTTTAAGAATTGGCTTAAATGGCCGCGGATGACCGACTGCACGTCGCGTCGTCAGAAATTTTTTTTAAAGACGTACCGTAAGGCGCTCCTAATATTTCACTTATTTTGAACGATTAGCTGCTTACCAGAAAACTACTTTTTAATTATACAATATGATGGTCTTATATTAGAATAAAAATTGTAGCAGGCTTTTGGAAAGTTTCTGGTACCTGCATACACACACGCAGTATTGCCTTCTAATTCCTAATGCATGAGCTACGCACAGAACTTTTGCGCAGCCCGGACTTAATAAGTCCAAATACTCTTCTTAAAAGAGTATCTTTCATGAGCAAGCTAAATAAAGACCTCATTCAATATAACCTCCCTCATTCACTCCCACTGCCACACTACACACTACACACACTACCCACACACTCTTCACAATTCACACACAATAGTTCACACTCATACTAAATTCTCGCAATTGAAAGACTAGATTATTTTTTGTTCCTTTTGCATATATATTTAGCTTACTACATATATTTTTATTAATATGTAATTGCTTTTTGTATTAATATGTAGTATCAAAATAAGACAATATAATTTAGTACAAGTATATGTTACTAGTAGCTTCTCTAAAATATGAATTCAAATACATTAAATGGATTCATATGTTTTGGATATAAATTATTCTCGTTTTTTCATAAGATCGGAGAGAAATGAGGTCGGGTTACTCATAGAGATCACTCCATAGATTATGCAACTATTCAATTAACTATATTATTGCCGAACATTTAGGGAAGAGAACGTTCTTATTTTAAAAACTGCCCTTCTTATCTTGGGAAAATAAGCTATGCCTTATCTGCATACAACTCTTTAATAAGCGTTGTTTATTCTGTGCAAAAAAATAGTTTTCGGTGATCATAGCATCTTAATAGACAAAATGTCAGAATCTAGTTAATTTCTGCAAGATATACGACAAACTAACCCATTTATTTTCTCGCATTCGAAGTAGAACAAGGCGTTTTGGCTATCAACTTTATAGATCCATTTCATGAGCTTAGTTTCATTGTGTGCAAATCTTGTGGGCGACCCTCTATCCATTTTGTTTGAGTATTTTCTTGTACGAAGGCTCTGCGACAAAGTGGCGTCTATAGGGCGGTCTCTATTTAGATCTAATGACATCACATTTGAGAATATACATCTAGAACACAGGAATGGTTTAATTATATGGCTTAATTACTGGATGTATAAATATTATTCCGCGGTTACATTTTTTAATACTGTTTTTAAATTACCTAGCATAAAATTATTAGTGAGAAGATTATAATGATTTTTAGTGATAAAATAGTAGTTCAAAACATATATACATATAGCGCATTACATTTCACGAACCTCAATCTCTAGACATACTTATGTTATTGATGGATAGGTTATGTCAAAATCTAAATTTTCAGCCTCTTATAGAAGCAAGGGCAATAAAAAAACATAATCTTAATATTAGAAGTTTGATAATGAAGAGGTTTTATTCATGAGCAAATTCATAGACAATTATATAATATATCTGCTTGTATATAATGGCGCGGCGTCCCTGAATTGAGTCATCAAAACCATTTTGAATGCTCGCTAATTTAATCTTAAACAACATTAAAATATTCCTTATTCAAAAGAATCCCTCTCTAATATTACACATCTTATATGATTTCATAAGGAAAAATAAAGTCCAAAAAGAAAATTACGATGAAAATTAGAGGGCAAAGTAAACCCCAATTTAATTTATTACAGTTTTGTACTGTTTGGCATGTTTTTTTTCTTCTGATGGAACTCGCATGTCTTAATAACTATAAGGACTTTCTGATTTTAGTAATAATAATATAACAATTATTACAATATGTTGAAACACAAAAAAAGCGGCATTTCTTAGTGGCCGTTATTGGAATTGCATTGAATGACTGCTGCGTGACTCTGGCAGCCCACAGGCTAAATATTTTACAAAAAAAACGATTGTTGATCCTATTGAAGACCAAAAAAAAAAACAATAAAGCTTAAATATGATCGCCGCCAAACTTAAATATTGATATTTTCATAAGCTATGTATATAATCTGTGATAACAGTGATAACAGTGATAAATCGCAGTGATGTCACTACTCCATTATGCAAAAGCGTTGCAATGACGACAGACTAAGACAAATTGACGCACGATCGTTCCCACGCACTTTCATTTATGTACATTATATGTAATCGTTAATACGTACTTATTTTTATACAGCACACGAGCCGTGCCATAAATTACTATTTATTAAACAACATATCCCGATAAACGTGGTTTTGCCAAAAAAATACGTTTCTACTATTAAGAGTAAAAATAGATGTTGGCCGATTCTCAGTTCTACTCAATATGCTCAGAAAATTTCAGGAGAATCGGTCAACCCGTTTCGGAGGAGTAAGGGAACGAAAACTGTGACACGATAATTTTATATATTAGAAGATGTTATATCACGTCTCTCAGTTATTTTGGTAGAATAACGAATAATAAGAATGTTCACTACAAAAAGTAAAATTTATCATATTATTCATTAACAAGGGAGATTTTCAGAATAATAAAAAATACATTTCACATTTAAATAAATTATTTATTTTAAGGAGTGACGTAAAGTTACTTGCCTGTTTTTCTCGTTCGCTCTACGCCCTTGATTTGGGAACTGGTAGTAAATGAAAATGTACATTCAAACATTTTTATAAAGACCCATCTTGTAGTTACCTATTTGAATAAATATTTGTTTGATTTCTTTTTGTTGTTAGTTAATCTTTTATACGTGCTGTATTTTTACAATGTAGAACAAAATCTGATTGCCCATAAAGAGAATTCGAGTAATTATCAAGCATTATATTTTTTCATTGTACTTATTATTACAATATTATGATATATATACTGTTATTAAATAATGTGAAGTTTATATTATTCGTAAATTTGTCTCAGCAGTAGTATCTTCAATTGTAATTTATGATGTAAAATCAAGATACAGAGGGCAAAGTGTACGTACATATTGAGATGACCGTCATCACTGTGTGAGATAAGTAGTCATTAAGTCACTTCCTTTACATCCGTTTTGTAAGGTCGATAACCTTTATGCCGTTTTAACATAATTACTTAACCAGTAAAGGGTTTTCAAAAATTTCTGTTTCAAAAATAAACGATATTTTCTATTCATATAGGTCTACATGGATTGAAAAAATCCTATTAGATCGGATCAAATAAGCCTACTCCCTGGCTTACGCTACGTAAAAGTAAGAAGAATAGGGGTAGAATAGAAAGAAAGAAAGAAAATATGTTTATTTGGACACACACACACGGCACACACAACATCACAATAAATTATAAATATAATAGTATTTTTAAAGCTAACTAGAATAAACACATTGCATTGTTGCTAGTGCCGCGGGCGTGCGCCAAATGGGGTGCTTCTCAGGATTTGTGTGGAATATAATATTCCACACCACTGATTTTCAGCAGCCCCAAGTTGTCGCAAACCCGCAAAAAGGAGTAGTTGGATACCTTCCTAATTGCCCCTCTCTTTTGTGTGAGGTATTTTTTTGTGCAGTTAAGTAAGTAGGTATGTATTGATATTCCCTCTTTGTCAGATCTAACAACCGAAAGATTATCGGGGACTCGCTTGTATTTCATGCCAGCATTACCTCCTTAAAGAGCTCATATCTAACCATTGAAAGATTCTCGTGTGCCTACATTCATAAGCCTGCCCTAATCTCAAAACTACTGTACTCACTATAACTTAATTTATAAAATATCTCTATTCAAGAGGGTCTTTATAAAGTAACATTTGAATCGTCAATTTTTATTGTTTTTTTTTTTAAATATCGTCATTAACACCGATTCGGAAGGCAGAACGAGAACGGCAAGACACTCGATAGCTGCTCTTTTAATTGTTACATATAAAAAGTTACTTACATGACTATTTCAAATAACAAAAGCATTGCTAGGCTACTTATAAGGCTACTTATAAGGTAATAAGACCAATCGGTAGCTGAATCGCTTTGGTCACATTCTAACTCCGAAGTGTCATAAACATTAAATGATGAATGTTTCCTAACGAAACCACAACCCACAGGGCACAGAAGTTCAAGTAACATTATTTGTTGAATGAATACCACAAACTTTATTAGTCATGTGATAAATGATTTATGAATACATTATTCTAAAAGTGTCCTACATTTGTCATCTTCCTGTTTATTTCTTGCACATTTCTCAGTACCGAGAATATTGGTATTGCATGAACTTTGAACTTTGCGAAACATGTGTATTGTCAATGAGGCTGATAGAGCTCATCTGCGCATGGCGCCAAACAAGTCTGCGGTTACGAACAAAGATACCTAATAACTGTGACTATACACATGTTATTAATAGATATAATTCATAAATAGCTGGGATTTGTTATAAAATGTATGCCAACAACTGTTGAGCACGTCCTATTGTTGTGTAAAGGACTATAAAGTGTTCCTAGTAATATTATTAGTAATCACAGGTATTCCCGAACCACTAGGGAGGGGGTTTGGCTTCAAGAAAACAGCGTTCCCCTCTCTTAAACGCCGGCGTGTAACTTGCATGTCTCCTGGCGTTGCAGGTGTCCATGGGCGGCGGTTAGCACATCACTCGAAGTGACCTACCTGCTACATAAAAAAAACGATAAAAAAGCTTGAGAATGAGTCGCCCTAAATGCTGTGTCAAGGACATTTGTAAGACAATGAGCACGCTTAATAACTGATCGCTAACCTGAGTTTGTTGTGTATTTCTCCTCCCTCGTAGCTAAGCAAATTACTATCATACACGAGTGATGGCTGATACGATTCTATGTGGGATATATATAAATAAACAACCACTACACAATTTTCATTGAGAATGTCTGTGATTTCCTATTCTCTCAAAATTCAATTCAAAATGCCTTTTACGTCTTTCTTAACTACTTTGCAGAAAGCAAGCCATGTCTCCAATGACCATGCACTTGAAAGTAACATTTAAAACACTTATACGACTAGAAAATTATACTAGACATATTATCGTAATATAAGGAATTGATCTTGCGTACTAGGCCAACTCCGGTCTCTCCCGACAGCGATTGTGATCCTTACTTCTATAACTTAATCGACATTCATAACTTCATAACTGTGAGGAACCATAACCCATAAAGGACTATTTATTTATTTTTTAGCACTTCGTTTCACAAAATAGTAGGAGTAAATAATTGTTGATGAGTAAAGTAAAAATTTTATGAGTAGACAACTCATAAAATTATAACAAGTGTGGACAAGTGCGGAGAAAACAAAAAAACATTAATGTTATATATTAAATAAAACAGGAAAAAACTTTTAATGAAAATTTCATTAAAAAACTATTTTACTATCCTATAGTTTATAGAAAATGCTGACGAAGAAGAGATTCAAATGATGATAATGAGGAGGTTGATCAGATGATCGGACTATGTATGTGGTCTTGGTAAAAAATCATTTAACACTAAGTTAAATGGAATCTGTTCCGGCCTTACTTACTTAGTTGGGCCGCTAAGTGGCTACCCAAGTTCTGAGAGGGATGGCACATTCCCTAGATAAGATAACATGTCGCATTGCAATCCTATCACTCATCCATATGTATACTTTGGTAGGTTATAATAATTTAATTGTCGGTATAGAGCAAATTAAATTATATACGTATTCACGTCTCTCATATATAATAAGATTTTATTTTATGCGAGCCAAGGTCTTTTGCTACAGCTACATCTGATTTTCATTTACCATACTAAGCCTCACTGCAAGAAGTACTATTGCAATTTAAACATTGGTTCTTATAATTATAAATTCAAACTTAAAATATCTTTATTCAAGTAGATTCTTTATAAAGACACTTTTGAATCGTCAATGCACCACCACCGATTCGGAAGGCAGTTACCTACCGAGAACCGGAAACTCGATAGCTGCTCTTTTAATATAAACATTTCATATATAATTATATTACTTACATGACCAATTCAAATGATAAAATCTACTGTGTAAGGCTACTCAAGAATTAAACTGTCCTATATAATCTTGAAATATCTATAACTTTCTTCAATCTTGGAATTTGGCTATTAATTAAGCTCGTAACAAGTAAAACATATTCAATAGCCGATGTAGTTTAACTCCCATTTATTCACACCATTTAACTATTCCTGACCAGGCAATATGGGAATGTTCCCTTTTTGTTATATATTTAATAATTTTTATCAGTTTTAATAACACATGAACATAAAGGTCAACCAACTCATAAAAATTAGCTGCAACCAGCACTAACCTAACACTTAAGTTATAAAGAAACGATAATTTTATGTTTGTTTGAATGAAACCATTGTCTATCCGCTATGCAATTAATGAAGATAGTCAAGTAATGCAGCTGACTCATAAAATACAACAATCCTTACGCTTGTTTGTTCGATTTTATTGCTTACATAGCAATGAATGAGTTTATTCAATGTTCAATGATACCAATGTCGCGAAGAATGGTCATTTATCAGACAAGGTATCAAATAATTACTCCTTACGCTTGCAAGTTGCAACTCGCTTTTATAGTATTTTAATTTTTCAATTAAAACTGAACGGAACATTGTGAAAGCTATTTAGAAATTATTCTTTGAGGTTTAAAAACTTTGACTGATTTTGTGAGGTAAACGGGTAATCTTAGTAATTTACCAATCGTAAACTATTTTATTTCTAACCGATATTATTGGATCATTTAAACATCGTGTGTTGAGTAAAATGTGTCAACAATTGTAAAATTGAAGAAATAGACGAATTTAATAATTGTGTCTTACTCTGTCCGTTAAAACAGTTTGTATATGTTTATATTATTATATCTGTATACGACCCAGTTTTAGAAGCTGCGCATAAAAGCAAGGATTCCGACTTCGACTCGCCGACCTAGACCATCATACTTCTTATCATATTTTGCAGATCAGAATATACAGTACCTACCTACTTATTATAATTATTCTGCTTACATTTTGTCTAGAAACTCTGATCAATTCTACAACATATTTTAATAACCTAATCAAATTAATAGAAAATGTTAGTAACGAATTTGATCTGTTGCAGAACCTGTGACATATCAGTGACATTATTTTTTATGTTCCAATTGTCATACTTTAAAGTATTTGACATATGTCTGTACAAAGTAACAACCAAAGGCGGGAAACTGCAACTTTTGCGTGCTTGGTTAACACAATAAAGTGCATTCTGATTTTAAAAACATGTAGCTTAAAATTTTAATTCAATAATAAGTTTTTCATATTATTTAATTTGTTATTACGAAGGGGTAAGTTCTTAAGTTATTCAATAATCGCTCAATACTTAAAACCTTGAATTTACGAATGAGTAGTTATAAACTTAGTGTATATCATAATCAGATCCGCATTTTATGTACTATACTTTACCTTATACGTGTTTTCTAGGAACTCTCTGAAGTTTATCAAGTTGTATGAGTGAAGTTTGCTATAAACATTAAAAATGAATAAAAGAAAGCAATTTAAAGGTCCTCCACCAAAAAGGATTAAATCTTTTGATGAAGATGAAGATGACATTCCAACAAGTTTTGAAGATCAATTGGCAGGTATGGAAAGTGACTTTGACAGTCCTGAAATATGTGGAGATGGGCCTGAAAATCAAAACACAAACATTAAATGGTCCCGTCCCAATCCACAAGATATGAATCCAGGAACAACTTCATTAGTTTTTCAGCAGTTTGATATTGATCATTATAATGGAAAGCCTATACCTGGTATGCCAGGTTCACAACTAGCTCCCATACCAATTATGAGAATGTATGGAATTACTATGGAAGGAAATTCTGTATGTTGTCATGTACATGGCTTTACTCCATATTTTTATGTTACTGTACCTTCAAAGTTTGACGAATCATCTAATTTAGAACTTAAGACGAATCTCAATAAAGCTATTTTAGAAGACCTGCGAAATAATAAAGATAACATTAGAGAGGCTGTTTTAGAGGTGAAAATAGTTAAAGCAAAGTCTATGATGTACTATAAAGGAGACAATGAAATCATGTATGCTAAAGTATCTGTAGCTTTGCCTAAACTTATAGCAGCTGCGAAACGACTCATAGAAAGGCAACCAACATCATTTGGTTTGAATGATCCTTCATTTTATGAAACAAATATTGATTTTGATATCCGTTTCATGGTAGACACATCAGTTGTTGGTTGTAGTTGGATTGAGTTACCGAAAAACAAATGGACAGTTAGAAGTAAAAGTGGAAAATTAGCACCTGAAACCCGTTGCCAAATTGAAGTTGACGTGGCATGGAATTGCTTCATTGCCCACCAACCGGAAGGAGAGTGGTCAAAAGTTGCACCTATTAGAATATTAAGCTTTGATATTGAATGTGCGGGGAGGAAAGGTGTTTTTCCTGAACCTGAAAAGGATCCTGTAATTCAGATTGCTTCTATGGTAATCAGACAGGGAGAACCTGAACCGTACTTAAGAAATGTATTCACATTAAATACATGTGCTTCTATAGTTGGGTCTCAGGTTTACAGTTTTCACTCGGAATCGGAACTCTTGTCGAAATGGTCAGATTTCTTCAGAGAATTAGATCCGGATATTGTTACAGGGTATAACATTAGTAACTTTGATTGGCCCTACCTAATAAATCGTGCAAAGCATCTTAAAGTAGCTAATTTTGATTTTTTGGGTCGTATACAAAACATTAGATCAGTTATAAAGGACTCTGTGCTACAATCTAGGCAAATGGGCCGACGAGAAAATAAAACCATTAATTTTGAAGGAAGAGTTCCATTTGACTTACTACAGGTTCTAATAAGAGATTATAAATTAAGATCTTATACATTAAACGCAGTGAGTTACCATTTTCTACAAGAACAAAAAGAGGATGTCCACCATAGTATAATTACAGACTTACAAAATGAAAATGAACAAACCAGGAGAAGATTAGCCATGTACTGTTTAAAGGATGCTTATTTGCCAATTAAATTACTTAATAAATTGATGTGTGTAATCAATTACATGGAAATGGCGAGAGTGACTGGTGTACCATTGTTATGCCTTCTAACACGAGGGCAACAGATTAAAGTCGTCAGCCAGCTTCTCCGCAAAGCTAAAGATGCTGGATATTTAATGCCAGCTTATCATGGTCAAGGTTCTGATGACCAGTTTGAAGGTGCAACTGTTATTGAACCCAAAAAAGGATATTACGCAGATCCCATATCGACATTAGATTTTGCTTCACTGTATCCGAGTATAATGATGGCACACAATTTATGTTATACCACTCTGATCTCACCAAATATGCAGAAAGACTTGAGCCTTGATCCGGATAATGTTACAGTAACACCATTGAAAAACATGTTTGTGAAATCTAATGTAAGAAAAGGCCTTTTACCAGAAATCTTGGAATCGCTCCTGGCAGCAAGAAAGAAAGCAAAAGCGGATTTAAAAAATGAGAAGGACCCGTTTAAAAGATCGGTGCTCGATGGCCGACAGTTAGCCCTGAAGATTAGTGCAAATTCAGTGTATGGGTTTACAGGTGCACAAGTCGGTAAACTGCCCTGTCTTGAAATATCGGGAAGTGTCACTGCTTATGGGAGAACTATGATAGAGTTTACTAAATCGGAAGTCGAAAAGAAATATACTAAAGCAAATGGGTACAAAGAAGATGCTGTTGTCATATATGGAGACACCGATTCGGTAATGGTGAAATTTGGTGTGAAAACATTGGCCGAAAGCATGGAGCTGGGCAGGGAAGCAGCCGATTTCGTCACGGCGAAATTTGTGAAGCCAATCAAGCTGGAATTTGAAAAGGTCTACTACCCGTACCTACTGATAAACAAAAAGAGGTATGCTGGCCTTTATTTTACCAGACCAGATACTTATGACAAAATGGATTGTAAGGGCATAGAAACCGTTCGTAGAGATAATTGCCCTTTAGTTTCAAATATGATGAGTACATGCCTACAAAAACTTCTCATCGATAGAGATCCCGATGGAGCTGTGTCATATGCCAAGCAAATAATATCTGATTTACTCTGTAACAGGATTGATATATCTCAACTGGTGATCACAAAAGAACTTGCCAAAAATGACTATGCAGCTAAGCAAGCGCATGTGGAGTTAGCAAATAAAATGAAAAAACGCGACGCCGGTACCGCACCAAAACTTGGAGACAGAGTGCCATATGTTATATGCTGTGCTGCAAAAAACACACCGGCTTACATGAAAGCGGAGGATCCCATTTTTGTATTGGAGAATAGTGTGCCCATAGATTTTAGTTATTATTTGGAAAATCAATTATCAAAACCATTGTTGAGAATTTTTGAGCCAATACTAGGCGACAAGGCTGAATCATTACTATTGAAAGGTGAACATACACGAACTAAAGCAATGGTGACATCCAAGGTGGGTGCGTTGGCTGCTTTTACAAGGAAAAAGGAGAAATGCATTGGTTGTAAAGTCGTTATATCAGACGACACAAAAGCCTTATGCGATCATTGCTTGGATAAAGAAGGCCAACTTTACATAAGTGAAATGTTTAAAGTGAGGCAACTGGAAGAAAAATTTTCAAGGCTTTGGACCGAATGTCAAAGATGCCAAGGCAGTTTGCACGAAGAAGTTCTGTGCACAAATCGAGATTGTACAATATTTTATATGAGAAAAAAAGTAGGCATGGAACTTGATACTCAAGAGAAAAGAGTTTTACGATTCGGTCAACCTCTATGGTGATTTTTATAAAAAATGCAGTCAGTATGTTAAAAGAAAATACATTTTAAGTTTTTTTTTAATTTTTTGTGTTTATTTCAACTAACATTAACAATAAATAATTTAATAAAATTATTAGGAATGATTAATCACATAAATGTTCAGACTGTTTTTTATTTATTTATTATTATAAAAGAGAATAGGCTATTCTCATATGTCTAAAGATCTGAACTAATACTTTAAGTACTAATAACCTATTTAATATAAACTATTATATGATGCCAAATATAATAATTAAGATGTACTATTTATATATTTCTATGGAATGCACACACGCTAAAAAAATTACAAATCTATTCTATTATTAGTAATCTAATCTAACAGTGAGAACAAACAACAATACTAATAAACAACTATAATTTTACCGGATCTTCCCAGAATTAATGCCTATAAGACTTTACAGAATTAATGTAATAAATTTATTAATAACACAGTAATTTATTGTAAAACAAATACAAACCAAAAATATTGTTTTTGGAATCATTCCAGTGTCAAAGATATGCCATTAATGAATGAAAGTATAAAAAGGTATCACAGTAGTAATTTTCAATTTTTTTATATATACATGATATATTTTACGAGTTAACAAAAGCTTATATTTAGCTATTAATTAGAGAGGAGAAAACTTTATACAAAAATTCTTACATATAAAATGTATTTTTTCTAACTTCATCTGTTTTCTTGTGATAGGGATCTGTTTAGGTTAATTTTTGTATTTTTGGAAATATTAGGCACTGGAATTTCGAATGGTGTTATATTTCCCGTAGCTGTAGCGGTAAGTTTCATTATATCTTCTAAAGTCCGAATAAATGTATCACAAGTAGATTTCAGTAAACTTGATGCATCATCAAGCTTCTGTAAAAAATAATGCCATAAGGATAACTGCAATAAATTGTATACAATACTGGCTAAAAATAATGGTGTTTTTTTAATACATTGAAGCAAAAAACAATTTTTTGTCTATATGTATTTTATACAGAAATACTAAAACTGTTTAAACATAGTAAAGTTCTAGACCAAGACATGCACATTGCATAGCCACATAATTTTTCATCACATTTTTAGTACAGCGCAGTCATTTGAATATCTACTTGACCACATTGTAAATAATATAACAGATTAAGAGATGCCAAAGTTATATAGAATAGTATTACCTCCACATCAGGACCAGTTTCCTGGGTAGCTGCACTTTTGACAGCATGCACTTGTTGCATTAGTAAATCACAATAAAGATGCAATTCTGATTTCTTATCACTCAAAGAATCTTCAAATCCAATCACTGAAAATTTATAGACAAACCATTAATTATTATACATTAAATATGACCTGCCAAGATATGTTTAGTGCAGCTACCTTTTGAATCAACAATTGACTCCAAACATGCCTTAGCACTACCCAAAGCCACCAACCATTTTTGTCGATCCTGTGGAGATGGTGCTCTGAGGTACATGTGTTGTTGTCCAGGTATTACTAAATCCATTCTTGTATTATCAATATTATTAACTAAAAATTTTATAAATACGTTAAAGATAAACATTACATTGATTTTTGCACGGAAATTATGTAAATTTCGTACCATTAATTTGACAAACTGAAACTTTCACTGAACCTTTACATCCTTGAATAGCTTCGTCTTGGGATTTGAAATAAGACAATATTCCGTTTTCTAATACGAACCATCTCGTCTGCCAACCTAAAAATACAATAAATTAATTGTTTTAAAGGAAACATATGTGAATTTTTAGGATCATATTTAGTTTAGACCGTACCGTTCCAGTAATTTGTCCATTTCCACAGAATACCTTCCATTAGGTACTTTATATGATTGTTGTTATAAATAAGACGTAAAAGATCAGCATAAAAAGTATAAATTAAATTCGTAAAGGTACAACAACAATGTTTTGATTCTTATTTTCTCATCTTCATTAATTTTGATTTTCAGTAGAACTAATGTCAAACGACAATTGACAACGGAAACTTAAAACGAGGCAGAAAAAACTGATTTTTCTGTAACACATCTATGATATAAAAACTAGTAGTCTGTGATTTGTAGTCTCTGGTCTAAACATTAGGGCGGTGCTGGTTGTTATTTGATCTTACTGGTTTTTAACTTTTGATAAAATCAACGGTGTTAAAATTTACCATTTTAGAGTCCAGTAATTTCATTTTGTTTAACTATTTCATTACACATGGAATAGAAAAGCCTTTTATTTCAGATATTTGGTAAACACTACTGTACTCAAATATATCGCTCCTATTGCTAAAGATAGTTTTCATAGGTTTTAACATAAAATGCTTAATTTAAATTGTATATTGATGCTAACTCTTCTTCAATTATATATCTACGTTAGTACAGGTATGTATCTTTCACTTATAAAATATTAATATATTGACATCCGTAACTAATCAACATACCGATTTTTCAGTAAACTCATTAGAATGTTATGTTTGTTTAAATCAAGAAGATAACTCCGAAAAATGTGCTAAAACTATAATGACCTGTGAATATAATGAAGACGTTTGTTTGACTGAGATAAAATGGGGCAGTACACCCTATTGGTCTCAAGGTGCAAAAAAACAATATTATGTGTCTAAGAGATGTTCCAATAAAACAGACTGTGCAATGACAAGACAACGGTATATGCCTTTGTGTACCAACATTTGGTATCAAGACTGGGTATGTTCAGATTGTTGTCAAGGTGATCGTTGTAATTATTATATCATAGTAAGTATTTTTCATTTCCTAAGTTTATTTAGTAGCATATTATAATAAATACCAGCAATCTTTTTATTTAACAATATTAATAGATAATTGATTTAAATACTATGCGCATACAAAGTTTATTGTAAAAATAAAATGATATAATAGCCCCTCTACTAATGGGGAATTTGTAAAGCGTCAACAAGCACAATTAAAATAAGTAACTTAAAGGTTTGGTGTAGAACCACAACAATGATGTCATTGAGAAAATTTAGGTATTATATTTTTTTAGTATACTTAAGCTGGCTGAGGTTCTTTTTAGTTTGCAAGATATGTTAATACATAAGTATGTTAAATATATTTTTAATAAAAAGTATTTCAATTTATTACAGAACAATGGATCAAATAAGAAACCCTTATATATGACAATACTATCTGGAGTAGTATTAACCATTATTTTTGGTATCTGTAAATATTGATTTATCTTATATAATTATTTTATTTTTGCAAAATATGTATTAGATTTTTAATGCGTTTATTATTGTCGTAATGTCGTATGAATGTTTCTTGTTGTAATTTTAGTAGCATGCAAGTTTTCATATAGACTGTATACTATTTACCATTGGTAATGGTACAATTGGCTTGAAAGCCTTCCAGTTTTATTTTTTAAATATGTAGGTTATTCCTCTTTAACGATCAATATATATTTTGTAACTATTATCCGTCCAGATGTTATAATATTTTGCTATTGCAACTATTTTTAAGATTAAAAAAATACATTAAGCTAGACTTAAGTAATTTTGTGCACTTGTTTTGTGTAATAAGATATAACTGAGAGATTGTTACCTCCGTCCTTTTTTTAGTACTGATATTAATAAAGCATTACAAATATTTATTTTAATTTTGACTCTACCCGTTTAGAATATGGACTTTAAGCCAAATTCAAAAAATTTAGCATCAATATCATACAAATAATGTCACTATTTGGATCAAGATCAAGTCACTATATGTTTTAGATATTGAAATACCATATTAATTTGTATAAATAATATTTTACGAGTCATATTGTTATTTAAAAAACAAAGACTTGAACATTAAAAATGTAGGAATGAAAAGGGTAGTACAAATTATTATGAAAAATTAAATGAACCTTTCTAATAATATAAAAATTGATTTCAGTGTCTTGTCTGTCATTCTAAGTTATGTTTTATACTCAGTAGTTTTAGTTTGTTATTTTGAGTGATTTCACTAATTGATGTATAAAATAAAATATGAATAAATACGGATTAATAAGACAAATTTGGTTATAACAGAGACTCTATTGGATCCAACTCACAAATAAGTATAAGTTTGTTTATAAACTATACTAATCTAATACATAAAATTCTTGTGTCACAATGTTTCTTCCCTTACACCTCTGAAATGGGTTGTCCGATTCTCCTGAAATTTTGTGGCCATGTAGAGTAGGACTGAGAATTGGCCAACATCTATTTTTTGATAAAACGACGTTTGTCGGGATCAGCTAGTCTATATACTAATAATAAGACAGTAAAATTCGAAAATCTGTACATTAAATATTTTTCCAAAAAACTGAAAGGAGGCAATTAAAGAAGAGTCATAGAAACCAAAAATACAATTTGTGGAATTCTTGTCTGTCTGTCTGTCTGGTACGTTATAACTTGAAAACTACTGAACGGATTTGAACGCGGTTTTCACAGTTGGATTACATATGATTGGGAGCGTTTATTTTGTCAAAATCGGTTAAGAGAAAAATAAGTTATGGTCAATTAAAAATTTACTTCAACCACTGCTTCAAAATTTTTAAACACTTATATTGATTGATTAGTTATATATTGTTAAATATGTTCTAATATAAGTTAATCCTTATATTAAAACTTATGAGAGGTAACAAAAATAACAAATAACGCAGTGCGCGCGGGCGCGGTTGAAGTGTTGAACAATGTGCTCGATAGATGGCGTTGATAAAATTCGTCATCAACCTATATTTATTTTATTTTTTTATTTCTTAAACCTATATAGCTTATTAAAAACAGTTTACACAATAAAAAAAAATTAAAAAATAAAGCCAAAATAAGGTTAAAATATAGAACCGGAAATAGAATCTAAGATCAGAAAAAAGAATAACAAAAAAAAACACGAACAGAAAAGAATAAATAAAAATATATATACACATGAACAAGTGGAACTATGTGTAGTACGAACATTTTAGTGTGTGAGTGTGTATCAGTGTGTGCAATGGTGTTGCTGTGTGAGTGAGTGTGCGAGGTTGTCTTAGTTTTTTTTTAAAGAACTTCTACTTAGAACAAATATATCCATCGCGGTATTAAGATGCTTCATTGTGTAATGACTACCATGCAGTTCAAACTTTCATTAACGTTTTACCCTATGATTATTTTGAGTGAACACTACCTATACAAACAAGTAAAAGGAAACGAGTGAAGAGACGTTTATCGTTTGTCCGCATCCATTTTTCCACCTACATCCTTAACGTTAATGAGGTTTACCTTTTATTATTTAGTCAGGCTAATAAGTAATAACCTCACAAGTACGTATTTCGTACTCATAACTTCGTAAGAATTTTCTTTCAACTCTTAACCGCTGAGGAGTTTTACCTTCCATCATCAGCTCATCCACATAAGAAGATGACTATCAGAACATAAAATTGTCAGAAAAGTAATTGCCTGTAAATTAATTTGAAAGTTGCCCTCGATTTCCCTGAATCATCGGATCCTGTAAAGCAACATCATCCCTGAGTAACACAGGCTATATATAATTCCAATTGTAACAAGATTTTAGCCCGTGAAAGAAAGCCCTGTCGAGATCATTAAAAAACGCTATATACTTAACCAAATTACACGTGGGCGAAGCCGCGGGCGGAAAGCTAGTAATATAATATATTATAATAGTTATATACATTATGAAAGATTTTTTATAAATAAAATATGGTACTTCGGATGCTCGAAGATTCTTTGCCCTAGCATTAATAAATAAACAAGTACATATTGATTGCCTATTGATTTTTGTTCCTATCAACCAAATTATTAAATGTATACGGAAACTAATATATCAGAATTTTGACTAGTTTTAAAAACATTTATTTTTAATAACATAAAATAATTATAACATTTCTTTTTAAATGTTTCACGAAATGTAGGTACTTAGTTATTTTCATGAATCATGAATGATTGCCAATAAATCATAAAATAAAATCGAAACCAGTGCTGCCAAACTGTGGTTACGGAATCTGTCCAAAGCTTTGTGAAAATCCCCACAAAACACATATTCCTCGAAAAAATCCCCAAATAATCGAAAATAATTCCATTCAATGAACTAGGACTATTTTAGTTATCAAACTTAAGTGAGCACACTGCACAGACTTGAGTATAAACGAGTTGACATTTGTCACTTATGCTGACGAATGCCGAGTGCGACAGAATCGAAAAAATTGACAGGCGACGGCTAATGGCGGTTGTAGAAGAATGAAGTGGTAGCAGGTAGACGAAAGCTGAAATAATTGACGTCGGCTTGATTCAAGTGGAATTTCTAGATGATTCCTTAATTAAAGTAAAGTGAAATTGATGTAAATTATAAAGCTATCTAGAGAAAAACTCAAGATGTATACATACAAACTTGTAGCGACACTTATTGTTTTGGTAAGCACGACATAATAGTATGCTATTGAATCGATTACAATTTGTACACGTATATGTTAGCGACTAACAATTACACACCAATTAATTAGCAATTTCTCGCTGTTAATTATGCAAACCTACGTTTCAGATATGCCACACTTTTTATAACCCAACTGATAGTGGAGCTGTACAAATTACACAAAGTAATTTAGATATGGTTTTAGGTAAGACTGCTTTTTGGGTTCTCAAGTTACTATTATTTACAAATAAACGTAACATGCTAATAATTATCTTTCAGCTTCAAATGAAGTTGTATTCATTAATTTTTATGCTGACTGGTGTAAATTCAGTAATATGCTGATGCCTATATTTGATGATGCGGCGGATGAAGTGTCAAAAGCCGGCTACGATCCCGGTCAAGTAGTTATGGGAAAAGTTGATTGTGACAAGGAAGCGTCTGTAGCTACAAGATTTCATATTACGAAATATCCTACATTGAAATTGTTCCGAAATGGATTACCAGCTAAGAAGGAGTACAGAGGTAATTTTATTTTAACAAAACCATGGTCTTCAATGTGTAGTTTCCAATATGCCATAGAAACGGGGAGTGCTTTTTGAGACCTACATGTTGCTTAAATATTCTTTCAGGTCAGAGATCTGTAGAAGCTTTTGCGGAGTTCATGAAGAAGCAGTTAACGGACTCAGTTGTAACATTTAGCTCATTGAAAGAACTCCACAACTTGGCCGAAGATAAGAGGCACATCATAGGATACATGGACAGAAGGGATCAAAAGGAATATGAGATTATGAGGAAGGTGGCAGCTACTTTAAAGGATGAGTGTATATTTCATGCTGGCTTTGGAGATGCATCTCAACAAATGCATCCCGCAGGTATGGAAAATGGAAATATAATATTTCTATAAAAAAATTGAAATGTGTTTTTAGTGTAAAAAGATTATATCATTTGACATTGAATAGTACAAGTATATCATACAACTTTTAGTACCAGACCTTGAAATACAGGTTTTGTTTGTTAACATCAAAAATCTCAACCTTTCTTTTATATGTAATTATCTGAGACAAGCCATTGTTCCATGGTTTCCCTCTGTTATATGGGATATTACTTGGGACTTCTTGATTGCTCTTTATGTGTGTTCTGTATTCTTATATCTTGCTATTATTTTTCATCACATTTGTGACCTGTAAATATGTGCAAAGATTTGTTACCTCAGGGGTTGACATTTCATAAGCAAAAATTTGTTAAAATTTCTATTTGGTTTAGTGGCCTAAAAATTCCATTTATATTTATTTTATACCAATAAGAAATATTTATTCTGAATGTCTCACAAAAATAAATGTGTGTTAAATTCTTATTTGGAATATAGCGTCTGTAATTCTGTGATCAGATGTTAAAGTGTAATAGACAGACAGATATCAAAAAGTATGTGTTATTAAACCTACCTACCTATATATGGCTACTAAATTACGTAATTAAAGAACTTTCCTTATTTATACGCATCAAGATGAACCTAAATATATCAGTAACTCTTATTTTATACAAAATATTTAATTGACTAATCTATATTTATGCACCTCGCCATTACATAATTTTAAGAACAAATTATTTATTTGTACCCAAATAACTTTCAGGTCAACCGATTGTTGTCTTCAGAACGGACAGGAAAACATCTGCAGAACCCGATGAAACATACACTGGTTCTCTGTTAGATTTCGATCAATTGCACACTTGGGTCCAGAAGAAATGTATACCGCTAGTCCGAGAGATTACATTTGAAAATGCAGAGGAACTCACCGAAGAAGGATTACCATTCCTGATACTGTTCTACCATCCCGATCATCCTGAGAGTATCAAAAAGTATAAGGAAGTGGTTTCCAGGGAACTCGAGACTGAAAAACGTATGTAAAAATTGATTTATCTTTTACAAGCTGTGTGCTCCATTACATAAAAATAATCTCAACACAAAAGTATGGCCATTTAAGATATTAATTGATGTTTTTGATTTGTTGGTAAAAGTACTGGTTTGCTACAGCGAGTTCGATGTGCGCTGTGAGATTTCAAGGGAGCTGTAGTATATAATTATTTTATTATATTCAGGTATACCTGATTACTACCTTATTATGTAGTTGAATCTTGTAAGTTCTGCTTCAACTAAAATATATTTTAAATTGTTTTTGCCTTAAGAGAAAGAAATGGTGTATTTTCACAAATTGTTATATTTCTAAATTAACACTCAACAATAGAAATTTAAAATATCTTTATACCATTATTACCGGTTCCGTACAAACTCAATGATTTCAAATGCAACATACGAAATGAAAAAAAATTATGGCTATTCAGAAAATACACATCCAAGGATCATTGGATGTGTATTTCTACCACATTTATTTCAACCAGAATATTCTCTATAAGCGGTTTTTTTTTATATTTTGTCATATAAACATATGTTTTTAAAATACACGCACCATTGTTAACTCTTGATGTTTGGAAATAATAATACATTTGTATAAATAACACGTGCTTAATTTAAATAATTTTTTGTTAATACAGAGAACATAAACTTCTTGACTGCGGACGGTGTTAGGTTTGAGCATCCCCTGCATCACCTTGGCAAGTCGGTGAACGACCTGCCCCTGATTGCAATCGACTCCTTCAGACACATGTACCTGTTCCCCGATTACAAGCAGATGGACGAGCCCGGCAGGGTGAAGGAGTTCCTCAAGGACTTGTACTCGGGCAAATTGCATAGGTATAGTCTAATCATATATAAAAATTTACATGTCACAATGTTTGTTACCGTACTCCTCCGAAACGGCTTGACCGATTTTTACCAAATTTTGTATGTTTATATCACAGTTGGTCTGACAATTGGCTACTACCTATTTTCCATACACGTAAGGGTGTTTCACGCCTAATTTTTTTTTAAATTTTTTCCGAAATCTTTTATTATTTTATTAAAAATACATGCAAACCTAAATGTGTACCCCTTTATCCCCTTATTTTTTAGTAATCGATCGTAATTTAATTAGTTATCCCCGCCAGTTATTTTTGTCTACAGTATATATTACATACAATTTTTATGGCAAAACAATCTTTGACGAGTCAGTTTAGGTATAAACTGAAGAAGGGTTTAAGAAAAATAAATAAAATGAAGGTTGTAACGACTGTATTATGACGGTTTGACATTCGGTCGACAGAAGACCTTATGGCCTGTTGTGAAATTTGTCCTGTTGTGGCCAGCTTGTCTTAAAGGCCAGCAACTCACTTGTAAGCCTCCTGGCGTTGCGGGTGTCCACGGACGGCGGTTGGCACATCACTCGAAGTGACCCGCCTGCTCGTTTGCCTCCTCTTATATTTAAAAAAAAAGAAATCTTATAGATAATATCAAAGATCTTTGTTTGAAATATATTAACTAATATCTATAGTTTTTTGTCATTTAAATAGTAGAATAATTTATGTAATTTTAATTTTTCTTTATATATATTTGTGATATAATGTTTGTTGTATTACAGAGAATTCCACTACGGCACGGAGTCTCATCAAGTGATAATGGTGAATAATGAAGTTAAGGTGACCACACCGCCCGAGTCCACCTTCAAAAAGTTGGCTCCGTCCAAGAACAGGTACACCCTACTCCGAGATGAATTATAATTTATATTGATTTTGTGTATTATTTATTTGAAATGTTTAATGTACAAAACGCAAGTAATTCTCCCATTTAATAATCAAAAGATATTGTCATCCTAATGCCGAATCATGCTTTTTATAGTGTATATAAGTGGGAATGTTTCGAAGTGTCAATATAATATTTGTGTGTGAAAGTAGTTTTTCTGTATAAATCTAACGCTGAGAATCCATTATTTTTCCTAACTCCATACAAAATTAAAACGCGTGAAAGACATCGCTTGGACACAAGAATGTTATGTGTTCATATCACGAGCACGTGTGTAGAAAAAAAATGTCGAAACTAATTAGCCATTAGAATTATGATTAGAATTAAGTTGGCATTTGTCACGTGACCGCTTCTTTACAAAATTGTTATTGTCAATAAGGCCCAGAAAAGCTTTATTTGTATGCACTAGATGGCGCTGTTGTCACTATGGAAAGAATGGGTTTGTTTTTAACACTTTTTGCTCTAATAAAGAACTTATTATCCTGCAATATGCTTATTACTTGAGAGTTGTATATTTATGAATTTCAAAAGTCCATCTATCCATCTTTGATGTTAGTTCAAAGGAAATGATTTTAGACACACATAATATGCGTATTAAAATACCAACTTGCCTTTTGAGAATTGTATAAATTCAAAAATATGTCCCATTGAAATATAGAACTTAATTGTATTGTATTAAAAACAATACACTTACATTCCTGGCGGTATTATCACGAAATATATATATGATTACTTAGTTTTTATATTGAACTATGCATTTATAATGTAGATCAACTATGCAAACATAATTTAATATATCTTCATTAGTTCTAAATAGTTTGAATCGTTACTTATGAAAAGTAACATTAGGATATAGCAATGATATAAATATATATGTATATATAAAAGCTTACTCTTTTTCGTTCATTCCAAGTACAAAATTAATTTTCAATATTTATATGTATAATCTCTTTACTAAAGACCTCGTTACTTACGTTACGTCATGATAGAATTCGTTTCGATCCGTCAATTGTCATTGTGACATTTGGCGCCAATATCACGGTAAAAGTGTTTTGTGCTTGGAAATTTAGTGATAAACTGTAAATGCTGTTAGAAATATCAAATGTAAATATATTTCGGAATATTTGCTGATTAAGCGGTGTAAGGTTATCGCAAGCCTAAAATTCTTAGGCTTTCGTCTTACAAGAGGAAGTTAATCATTTTAAAATATAATTATGATTAAATAGTTTACGCAGTTTTTAAATAGCACATTTGTATTTATAGTGTGACTAATTTTATAAATGAGTTGGTACGTGCTTATGAGAATGAGGAAAACGCGATTTTGCAAAACTTAATATAGATGTAGAAATTTAAGAAATCCATACACGTCACTTTCCCGTTTATAATATTAGTTTTCGTTTTTTTTTTTTCATTTTGGTCAATTTTTGGTGACATTTAAACGAATTTGCTTGCAATCTATCTCTCCCATCGTGTTATCCTGGTGGAGATGTGTTTGTCCTTATTTCGAATCTCAAGTCACAAATACGTGTTGAGAATGTTTTTGCATAGAACTGATAAGGAAGTTTCTCAAAATCGCTGTCAATTTGATTGCCTTTGACGTATGGGAGAGTTTATTTGCTTGAATATTAGCGTATTAGATTTCTTTCAATTTTATTTATATATCTGTGGTACTAATGTACACGGAGTTAACGGTTTCGACTTTCCAGAACATACCACTCGTAACATTTTTGTTTTATTCCCTGCTACTGCAATTTTAAATTTAAATGTAATAATTAAACCCGTAGTCGCAAAAAAAAAAAAAAAAATTCGACTAAAATCTCTGGATTCTGCTTTGTGTACATTAGATTAAGTGTCGTTTAATATATCTCGTTATTTTTTTCACTAAGGTCACTACATTTTTAGCTTCGTATTCCAAAACGTAAATATCAAATTCACCATACTCTATCTCCCTCAGACATAAGCGTGCAAACATATATTTAATGTTTTGTCCTTATCGCTCTATCATGTTCGTTACTATGACAACTATCGTAACCATGGCAACAGAGTGGCTTTAAACTCACGTGTTAAGTTGTCGATGTTTGAAATAACAATAATGAGATAGTACGAACGCTACGTTTTGGTATATGTGCATTACGACTGCACTCAGAGTCGTTAATTAAGAGTAAAAAATGTTTAGTATTAACAAGGTCAGCATATATCCTATCTTAAATAAAATTAAAAAAATAATTTTGTAGCTGAGCAACGTTCTGTACGTTTTTTAATTTACCATTAGAAATAATCGACGACTCTGAGTGCGATGTTAAGTGGCCGATTACACGTGTCAAATGTAGCAATAGATATATGAAAATACAAATTGTACAAAATGTATGTTTTGTGAAGCATGTAATAAATTTTTAATCCTTTTTAGTTATTTTATTTTAATACCAGCTGATCTTCACACGTTGTTTTAAAAAAAGATGTATCTAAGATGTTGGCCGATTCTCAGCCCTACTCTATATGGCCACCAAATTTCATAAGAATCAGTCAAGCCGTTTCAGAGGAGTAAGGGAACAAACATTGTGTCACGAGAATTTTATATATTAGATAAATAAAATATTACAGTAGCGACGTACTTGTTCTGTTAAGTACGGGATGAAATCTTGGAGGCCATTTAAAAGTACGCTTGATTTTTCCGATCGCGTTAATATTTATTACCCTAAGTCTCATTTTACGGATATGTGATTTTTTTAAGAAATCGTTATTTTTGATAAATCTCAGAAGGTAGGCATTTAATCAATATTAAAAAAACCCCTATGATTAATAGCGACTTACAGCCAAAGTCCAAGGAACTTACTACACATTTTAAAGCGGTTTTTTAAATTTAATTTTGATAGATTATTTTTTGTTGCTTCCTTTACACCGTAAGTACCTCAAAGTCAATATCATCTAACGGATGTATAAATAAGTAGTTATTGGGACCGGAATTTATACGTATCAAATACGTAAGTAAAGGTTTAATACAATGTTAAAGTAATACTTACGTCATACGTGCAATATATGTATTTTCAAAATTGTATTATACTTATGGTCGTATTGAAATAATTAAGAAGACATTTCACAGAGTAACAAACTGAAAGTATTTTATTTCTTAAACCTATACAGCTTATCACAAAAAGTTTACCTAATAAAAATAGATTAAAAATAAAGCTAAAATAAGGTTAAAACATAGGACCCGAAATAGAATCTAAGATCAGAAAAAAATATATATATACATATGAACAAGTGGAGTATATTATGTGAAGAACGAGCATTTAAGTGTGTATGTGTGTACTAGAGTGTGCAATGGTGTTTCTGTGTGAAAGTATTCAACTTATGTTATTAAACTTATTTTAGGACAATTAAATGATGCTTGCATAATCTAGTTCATTTAAGACTAATTGTTGTAGTTGCGCCGATATATACATAGTTGAATGTGTACGAGTAATGTTTTTTTTTTTTAAACTCAGTTATGACGAGGGTCACTTAACGGCGTCAAATGTGTCATTAGTATATGTTACAGACTGTTGTGTAAAACAAACTCTTTGGGACACCATTTTTGCCCGTTTTTACACATGGGCTCTTTCGGCTGTCATTGACTAGAGAGAGATGCGTTTGTGGACCGCCGCCACGCTGCGGGGTGTCGTTCGCCAAAATTCTGGTGAATCTTTTTTTATAAGATATGATCTATTTATTTTGGTAGTTCGTCCTCGACATTTATGTGCGAGGTATGTTTGGATGAATAATTTTTATTATAGTGACAAAATCACTCATATTTAAGCTACGATTTTTGATTTAGTTTACAAACTCAAATTCAAAATATCTTTATTCAAGAAGGTCTTTATAAAGGCACTTGAATCGTAAATTTTTATACTACCACCGGTTCGGAAGGCAGTTATCTACTAAGAAGCAAACAATAATTATTAAATATTTAAGCGCTGTTAATTAAATGATAATTAATAGTTTTACGTTGTCTCGGATTCACAAAACAACTCTAATTACAAATCAAAAACACCTATGTTTCAACTAATTACCTCAGTAACTGCACAGATCTCATAGGATCTACTCAAGTTTAATAGTGGAGCTTTTTTTGAGCTTTAGTCAACCATAGACTTTACACCTGTTGAGATATAAGAAACTTTTTTGCCAATATTCGGTACTTGCTAAACTAAATTTTTACAATAGAGTCAAATCCGAAAAGGGAACTCCGTGCGAACTGCCAGGTTGTATTGTGAACAGGTATAGTTATCTTGTTACACATTGATCTATTCACTCCTTTTAAAATAATATGATACTTTACGAAGTTCCGATCAGATAACATCAGCATCCGTATCCAACATTATGAATTCCAACAAATGCAGTGTTATGAAAACTACACGAATTTATAAAATTCAAATCGGGATCAAACATTTTTAGTATTATCCAAATAACTACAATAAATCAAATCAAACATATCTTAACGCACGGTGTTATGTTATCGGTGTTATTCACATAGGTAACTATGGTACACATATGAACCGCCAAAATCAAAAACTTATATTACATTTTGACTCTACATTTACTGCCAGTTCCTATATCAAAAGCGTAGAGCGACGCGTAGACGAGAAGAACTGGCGAGAAACTCACCGCCACTTTAAATAGCCAAGTATGTTTCACAGTACGGTTGTGAAGATCTGCAACCATTACACCACGCACCAACGAATGCGTCGCTATCTATAATAGATAAAAAAAAATAACTATCATCGGTGGGCATAGCGAAAAAGGAGCACACATTCACATTATAGTAAGGACAATCCGCAACACACACAGTACATCTAAACTAATCCAGGAACAAAATATTAGCATAACAACACAAATTCAAGTCCAACCAGTCACCACAAGTAGCATCCGTTCACGAGCACGACGATCGTCATAAAAAATCCGAAAAAAACAGTGTGATTCCAGTAAAATCCCACAAACCACAACTTAGTGGACACTAAGAAAACACAATCAACCTAGTGATTAGAAGAGTAATCTTGAAAGGCAGAGAGCGATTTTCACATATAATAGACATAAAAACTATAAGAAAAGGTAAATATTTTGATTCAAATAACCGAACGGAATCACAGTAACTGATGTACCAGTAGCAACTGAGATCGTGCAGTTCCGCAATTACTATTTAATCAAATAATTACGCCGAGCAAAGCGGAACTAAGAATGTATAGCTGGTAATTTTGTCATTATTGAAATTACTGTTCGCTACTCATTTAATTTTCTACGGATTTCATGTCTAAGGCTTCTTAAGGCCGGTTTATCATATTTTTACATTATAATTAGTACCTAGGATCATATACCGAAAAACACAATATGTAAAAACATACAGCCATCAGCAGATGTACCTACCTACCGCAATAGTATTTTTTTAACGAAATATTGCAAATTCTGATATCGTTGCTAAGGAATTTAGTAGTAAAATCACGTTTTGAACTACTTGCGTGAACCAAAGACAATATGATAAGCTTTAAGCGTTGCGTGGGTGCCATTCGGACCGAGACAATACGTGCAATTTGACACCATCTCGTCGGTACTTTGTACAAATCGGGAATTTGGGCGCTTAAAAGACAGGAAGTGACGGACAACGAACGATAAAGCCAATTATCCGCCCTCGATATATGAAACCAGCAATTAGTGTGAAATATATAGCGGAAGCGCGATGCTGGTACCTTTTGGACCACGAGTGAAAATCCTAAGTTCCCTTGATAACTCTTGATTTGCGCAAATATTAAAATGTATTAACCTACGCCGAGAATCGAATTTTAATTTACCTCTGTATTTATTGATTGTAAACGACAAAGTACTGCGTTCATTGGCAAGTGAATGTAATCTGTCATCTGTCACTGGGTCGACGACATATCGGCTGTGTCGTCCTGCTGTGAGATTTTTACTAAACGAAAAAGCGGTAGCTTGAAGATTTATGGCGCGAGGAGCGATCATAGCGCATTAGTAGTTACCATTGTCCACTACTTGTTACTTATTCAAAGGACTCCGACTTTGAACAGTAGCTGTCTTTGTTCGATTGTTTGCTGATCCTTTGACGTTTGGTGACGTCATAAACATGTCAACAGGTTGACTTGTAGTATTGATTGCTTTTTAAGATTTAAAAGAAATTGCGACTAATTTTATAGATTTTTATTATAAGTCACTTCATGTTAAATAGACCAAATAAGGTAAAAAAATTAAAGGTTTCAAAGGGTTGTCTATATATAAGTTCTGTATACTCAAAAAGATACCACTGCCCAATTTTGAATTCGATTTCAAGACACATATAATAGTGTGATTATTTTTCAAATAACTTTGAATATTGAAACGAACAAAAAGTATTCAGAAAAAAAACAAAACCAGCATATATTTATTCACATAAGTAAGCAAAAAAATTAACATTACATTTACCTACTGCCTGTTCCCAAATCAGAGCCATAGAGCAGAAGAACTGACAACAAACTCGTCGCGACTCCTTTAAGTTATGTTCTACATTACGGTTATAAGTTCAACTATGCACCAGTGAATGGATGCTTTAAGGGTGAAATAACTATCGGTGGGCATAGTGAAATAGAAGCACAAATTAACGTTATAGTCAGAACAATCCGTAAACACACAGTACACTATTTCAGTATTCACAATAATATAATCTTAATATAGTTTTAGCATGCTCGACACCTCCAGCAACTGTAGACAAGGGCTATTAGAAAAATAAAAGATAATGAGAAAAGGTCGGCGCAGAGAAAGGAAACGTACCCTAGCGGTGTTGAAACAAAAGCAAGAGAAACGATTTACCAACTGCCATATTTTAACAACGTATAATTAAAGGTTTGGCTCCACTCGAATATGCATAAATCATGCCTCTGCCGCGAACTGCCGACCGAAATAGAGAAAAAATTAACTCGCAGCCTGGGAGTTGGATATATAATAACTATTTAGAATTGGTTAGATAAGAAATCTAATTAAATATCACGATTTTGTATTTGGAGTTACTTGTTACTAAATGTAACATGTGTTTGTTTGTTTTGACATTCGCTGATGTGAATACGGATTATATATTAAACAATTTGTTAGAATACGCGACTGTTTACTGCATAGTTTAGAGAGTTTGTATGAAATTGCTTTGATATTTACTAATAATTAGTATTATTTTACTATAGTTAATTAATAAATGAAAAGGGTTTTATTATTCTAATAAGGAAAGCGCTGTGTTTTCCCTCTGAAAATGATAAGCTCATAATTCACGGGCGGGGCGGGGTGTGGCGGAGGCTGCGTCCGGGGGTCGGGTGCGCGCGCGCATCGGGGCCCACGGGTCTTAAGGGGCAGGGGCGAGGGGAGAGGTGACAACCGCTCGTTACGTCTATCCCAAGGCAGTTATTAAAAACGTCTCGGCGCGAGTGGTGTGCCGCCCTGTAATTATCCAGTTGATTCTCGAACTGTTGTCACCAAACTTACCGGATATGCAATACGTGGAACCACCCCCACAACAGGTATGTTTCTCAGTGCAACTATAATTACCTTTAAATTATCACATCAGCGTTTGAAAACAAATTTTTAAACTTATTATACTTTGACGTATATTGATTCCCTCGTAATTTTCAGATGGTGATGATGAGTGGCTATGGTTGCGGATATGGGCGGAGTGATGCTATATCCCCAGCGTCAGACCTGTCGTCATGCAGCAGTGCTTCGTCGGGTGCCTGGTGTGGATCAACCTGGCGGGAGTTACCCTACCCCCAATACCCAGCCTATTGGCCAACTTCTACGACCACAGAAGAAACACGCGAACTTCAACGCAGATGTGCTAAATGCCGCTGCCCCAACTGCCTCACTGAGGCAGCCGGCTTTGGCCCAAACTACGGAAAAGACGGAGCAAAGCGTGAACACGTATGCCATGTACCCGGTTGTGGAAAAGTGTACGGGAAAACCTCGCATCTGAAGGCCCATCTTCGTTGGCACACTGGCGAGAGGCCATTTGTGTGCAACTGGTTGTTCTGTGGAAAGAGATTCACGCGTTCAGACGAGCTCCAACGTCACCTTCGTACTCACACAGGGGAGAAGAGGTTCGCGTGTCAATTGTGCTCCAAGCGGTTCATGCGCTCCGATCATCTCGCGAAACACGTGAAGACCCACGCGAATGGCACCAAGAAGGCGAAGAAAACAAAAGAAGATGACAAACTGGAGGCAAAGGATAAAAGTGACGGCGTAAACGAATTGGGGAGTGTTAATTGTGGAACTGTGCCGGTGTGTGCACCAAAGCCGATGTTGAATTATTCAGCACCACCCACTCATAACTACCACAGTGGGGCTGTTTTGGGTGGTGGTGTTGTTTATGGAAACGGGTGGTGTTCGGATGTCCGACAAGATTCACTATATGCGCGTACGACACCACGAGACCCACGTTTCTACCAGCAGTACCAACCAATAAGTGCTTACCAGTGCGCCTCGAAGGATAATTACTCAGTGTTTCAGGGGCACTACAGCCTTCAACCACCAGTCGCAATTGGACAATGACTGTAATTGAACTGAACTTTATTGTGAATTTTGTGCGATAGTTGTTATAATTAGTTATTGTTAAGTTACCATAGGTGTTAATGTGATGTTGCCTTGACGAATGTTATATTTGTATTATTAATAAATAATTTACTTTTAATATTTCTTTTATTTGAAATTGGAGAGAATTAATTTATGATTTGCTCAATAAATACCATATTATAGTGTATTAATATAACTAAAAATAACAAACTAAAACCAATAAGTATAAACTTAATCAAACAAAACTAAAATAAATTTAAATAGTTTGTTCCTTGTGGCAGAGTAGCAATAATGCAGACATTACCTCGCTGTATCGCGATACGTTGAGCGAGAAAAGCAATAATAACATTTTATAGATAAAAATAATCTTAATATATTTTACAAATATCGAAGACTCCTTATTTGAAATTAACAAATAAAGTCTAGCAAAATTCGTTTGTTTTCATTCAGTAGAATTTAAAGAATATTCAGAGGAGAAAGATCCTTGGAATGTGCCAGCGATGGGACAGTTCAATTCTTGAGCAGTCAGTGCTTTTATAATTTGAAATTATTGAGAGTTTCTTGCCGGCTCTTCTCGGTAGGTCAGCCTTCCGAACCGGTGCTAATGTAAAAAAAATACGAATCAAAAGTGTCTTTATAATTAGTTTATAATATCGATATTTTGAGTTTGAGTATGTATGCTCTATACAATATTTTCATTTTAATCAGTACATATTATTGGTCAAATAAAAACACAGTATTTTGTATACATCAATTGTAAAAATGCAAGTTTGAGTGTAATTTAATAAGGTTTACGTATGTGAGTTAATCAGCTTAAAATAATAACTAAGTTCTACAGAGCTACGAAATGCCCACAGAAGCGTAACACGTAGGACGTGGTTTTGCGTAGCAAAGCTATATACTCGTATTTAATATAATCCTGTTTCAAACAGTGATCTGTTTCGCACTTAACTTGATTAGAGTTTCCATATTAATATCTAATGTATATTAAGTAATTATATAAAGTATATATTTATATTTTTGTTGCCTCCGTGTGTCATATTTGTAAAAATGAATTTAAATAAAATCGTAGAAGGATCTGAGATTTGTTACACTTAAACCTACTATGAAAACAAAAATTTATATTTTTATGGTTTATTTATTATGTCATCATATGCTGATTGTTTTGTCACAAATTGTAGACGATTCGAACGTTTTGTGATAATTTAAGATATGAAACATTTCTAATATATTTCGATATAATTCTTGGGCTCTGTTCAACGCCTCTCGTCACAAGATGTCGCCAGTGGTAGGCCTGTGACGCGAGCGGTGGCGCGCGACGGTGCAGCGAGGCGTAATTGCGCGCAGCTATTATCTGGGCGGCGCTCAACGTGCATGGCGGCCGGTGCGAGCGGGATGCATTCGATAATACGTAAAACAAAACGAGGGAGTAATAATGGTAAAAAACGAAACACGCAAATTATAGTGAGAAATGAGGCAGCCGGTAGCGGTGGGGGCCGCGCTGTGCGGCGGGGGCCGGCAGTCGCGCTCGCTCGACGCACGCAGACCGCCCGCGCTCCTGCGCCGCCTCGCGAGTGACAGTGCCTGAGTGACATGCGCCGACCACCACCCGACCATGAGCGGCAAGGGTTCTTCCTCACCGGACCTGCTCATGAATGTGAGTCAGCACATATAAGGCTTCGTATGTCCATAACGAACCAACATTTTGGATTATAGTTTTACAACCGGAAGTTACGTGACTAAATTCACTCTTGTTTCGTTGTTAATAAATGACGACGAAATCCCAAAATCAAAACGTTATGAGTAAATGGACAATCGTCACGCTCAGTTAAGCCGCAAAACAAATCTAAGCCCAAATAGTTCAATAAAATGTTAGAAGACGCCCCTGGGTATTGTTGATTTAGCACGCACCATAAGCGACGTCAGATTCCCTTGAGCTCGACCTCTATTAGTATTCATGACATTCCCTCCATAGGGACCGGACCGCACATAATATTAAACTTCAGCAAACTTCATGATTCATCGTATAACATAAAAATAGCTCAACTAGTTAATATACCCAAAACTTAACATTAATTATAAAAAAGGTAGCTTTTTAATCGGTATATATTTACGATATTTAACGTTATTACGTAAAGATCGGCCATTTAATTTAGTTCCATGCGTTACCGGCACCTCGTAAACTAGAAAAGGTAATTCAATTAGTTGAAATCAAATAAAGGTCCGTCCGAATGTAGTCCGTAACAAATTTTTAATGACACTGAGCGTTCGTCCATTTTCTACTCAATTTCCTTTTCGTATTAATCTAGAGGACTACTGGCGCCAAAAATTATGCCGCGTCGGCCGTGTCGGTGGCTAATCAGTTTAGTGTTATATTGTTGGGCGAACGGCTCCTTTGTTATGAAAAAAAGAGAGATTTATACGCTTCGGCACCGTGTGTGAGTGAGGTTTTTTTTTTTTTGGGAATGTAATTAATAATTCGGCGGCAAAACTAACAGTGTTCGTTGTTATGTCGGCTGTTTGATTGATGGGTGACCGACGATTAGTTCTAGTCCATCCTAGAGCAATCATATGCTTACATTTAATTATCATTAGGTTTTTGTTATAAGCACAAGTTGATTTGAGACCGGTTAATGACGTCTAATACAAGTTTAAAGTTAAGCGTATTTGTTGACTTAAATATCTTTAATTTATTTTAATTCTGACAATATTAAAACACATTTATTAAACATTAGTGAATACTTTATTTTGGACTTACATAATTTAAGACAATTTACATAAATCGACGTAGATGTTCATAAAAGAGGTTTTATATAAATGATTGCGTCAACCAATGAGAATTGATTTTTTTTTAAAACATGTATCAGTCTAAAAACTCTATAATTTCGGGTAGGTATAGTTCAAAACGTGTTCCACCGGAACTCTAGGTTGGCGGCTGCGTAGGCGCATCGCTTTTACATTTACAAGTCACGATGCATCGTGCTTCAGGTGTAATGGAGAGATTTATTTGTTTTATAATGGCATCGGCTACTAGCATGACTAGCTTAAACAATCGATGTCTAAAGATATCGTAAATTACAATACAGTCGATTGAAACACTCTTAACAATAGGTATTAGATATAGATTTACCAATAGAAATAGCGAGGAATTGCCGCCAGCATTATGGATACTATGTTGCAAGGGTGACACTTTTAAAATTGGTTTTAGCTTTTTTCTTAATATTTTTTAGTGTTTATGTTTGTTAATAATGACTCCCAACAAATTTAAAACGCGTGTAAAGTGTATTGTGGTTGAAAATGCATACTATACCGAATATTTAGAGGACAAAGATCCCTTCAATGTGTCGGCAATTGGCTCAGCATTGGGACAGTCCAATTCTTGAGTAGCCTTTCAATGCTTTGTTATTTTAATTATCAGTAGCACAATTTTGTATTAATTGTTTATTTTTAAAAGAGCAGCTATCGAGTTTCTTGCCGGTTCTTCTCTGCCTTCCGAACCGGTGGTAGTGTAAAAATTGACGATTCAAAAGTGTCTTTATAAAGACCTACTTGAATAAAGATATTTTGAGTTTTAGTTTGAGTTTAAGATAAACAAATATAACCGTCATAAAGCAATCTTAAAATTAGTATATTATAGATATATTCACTAAGTAGAGAGGTTTAACTAAGAGGTAGATGATATGCTCCGTCGAGTTAATCAATATTATATATATTTTTACAGAACATAACTAATTAGTCAAATATTAGTTACTAAATAATAATTAGTAAAACCAAAGTAAACTACGACACTTTTCCAAAAAAATGCTAATCAATCGTTAGCTTTGGTGAAATTTACGATATTAGGTTTTGCTGAGCTGCTAGTAAAACCACTCAACGATTTTATAACAATACAACTAGATAGAAATATCAGACTTTACCGTCTGTTACATAATTGTGTATATATTTTATATATATATCACAATTGTGTCAACTGCAATATCTGACACAATATTTTTTTAGTATATTGTTTATCGTATTAACTAGTATTCTGTTATTGAATTTCTCCTATTTATTTGGAATTAGGATTGTTTTTGTCAATTGAGATGTTATGAAAAACTACAAAAGCCTATTTTCTTAAGACTAATATTTGTGTCTAGTTTAATAGTAACAAATATCTATTAATACTAGTCTATTAACTGTAACTGTTATAACATTATATGACAGGGTTAGGAGTGATAGTGGACGAATATGAGAGGTTGTTAGATTTAAGTTGAAAACTGTATGTGTTTTTTGCTTTCGGCCGTAAATCAATAAATAAATAAATAAATAAATTTCGATTTATATGTGTCTTCACAAAGACCTACTTAAATAATGTTTGAGTTGAGGTTATACTATTCAACGCTAAAACTAAATCACTTATACCTTTAAATATGTCATTTAATAAATTCGCACAAAGTTGAATGAACCAACACGTATTAATTACGCAGTTTTGATTTGATCCTCAGCAGGATGACCGCAATTCAAAGTCCAGTTGCCATAGAATACCGTTGACCACAAACACTTGTTTTAATTGACCACGCGATGTTATATCGTTTAAATTTTTTTTTTATCTCAAATTGCACTAAAGTGCTTAATGAGAGATGCGTGCAACCGCGTTTCCCCGTACGTGTACCACTCATTTTACATAAATAGTTTTGCTCGACGAACTAATACCGATTCTCGGTACAGTAATTGCGAGTGTGACAGGCTTCCGTCGGGTTCTTATAACCCGACGGTAACGTCTAACCCAACAACAGAATATTACTAGTTATTTTACAATGTGCCACGTTATTTAAAGATAACCAATACATGTCGAAGCCATCAATTTGTCTGACATGCGCTACTGGTTAAAAATGTCACATTCGCAGCTGTAGGAGCATGGTGAGACTTAATAAATAAACTTTAATAAGGTCAAGCCAAGGTAAATATGTATAGTTTTCTTATCTTATATGGTTGTAAATGTAAAGACAAGTATGGAAAATAACTTTATTAGACAATTATCTGCATTACTGCCTGAGGTACTAGGATCTATCTGACTGGGGTCAAATTGATGGAGCGGTTGTTTTGCTTTATATTTAAAAAAATCGTCTTGAATATGAATGTCTTTTATAAAGACATGACAAATTAAATAAATGTAATCTTGCCATGAAGTTATAGTTGAGAAATACGAAATAGTGGTCGGTATATAAACATGAGGGGGGACCAACCTTAACATTTAGGTGTGTGAAAAATAGATGTGGACCAATTCTCAGACCAACGCGATATCGAATATTTCATTAGAATAGGAGTCGCTTCGGAAAATATTATAATATATTTTGTAATAGAAATATACATGTTACATTAATTTTAAAGTAGTAGTAGTAGTTTTTGTATCTTCAAATAAATAAATAGTGACTACTCGAATTAATACTATGTCTGAGTTATTAATTATTGTAAAATCGTATAAAAATCAATATTATCTTACAATGTAAAACAATAATTTGTAATGAAATATATAAAAAGAATATGAATACTATTAAGTCGAATATTTTTTTTAACAACTTAAACAAAAAAGCTCAATAACAACTGTATCGTAAAGGTCATAAAAATATTTGAAAGTTGAATCAAATGCATTCCACTGTAATGGCAATTCAGAACAACTCTGACGTCGCGCCGAGATACACTCATAATTATATGGTTTGTTCAACAGGTTGACTGTATGTTAACAGATGTATCTCCAATGAATGAATATTATCTTTCTCTTTATGTTGGCAGTCGAAGGATCTAGATTAACAACACTAGTACGGTGTTAATACATAAACACACAATATTCTTAATATTAACCTAATATAAGTGACTTAAAATAAAACAAAACGCAAAACTAAAACAAATTTAAAAAGTTTGGTCCCTGTGGCAGAGTACCCACAATGCTCCCGCATTTCCTCGCTGTACTGCAATGCTTACACGCTGAGCAAGGAAAGCACCAGCTCTTGGATCACCGGTACTGACTACCAGAGGCCTACTAAATTATTTAATAAGCGCCTGTTCACTTATTATACATAAATATAAAGAAAAAAACATTGTCTTTAATTTTTTTTATATATACATTTCACGGAAACTTGTATGTTCGCAAAGATGTTACCGTATTAAAAAAAATTACGCTCACCATAATACGCGATACGAGAAGCTTGCTGTTTGACTAAATTTTTGACTTTACTAGAAAAGTAGTTGAAGAGCTTTTTTGAAAAAGCGTTTGTGAAAAATCTGTTTACTTTGATGATGGAGAAGTCAGGGAATGAATTTGCTCCAAAAATATTGTATTAGTTACATCAAAAAAAAAATCTGAGTTTATTGCCTACTTTTTCTCAGATTGGTCGCTTACGAACAGGAATAGAGTAATCGATAAGAAAATCTCTTTATATCAATTAAATTAGGCCGTTGTTCTTATATGTATTAACTAATTAACATCTTCTACTTTTATTATTTAAGTGCACCAAAGTGTGAATAAATAAATAAATAAGTATAAGATTGTGATCATTTAGAACAAATCTTTACATAAGCAAATATTATTTTTAATTGTATTAATTAGTAAGAAAAAGTAAACTTCAAGAAAAGAGCGTACCAATCCCTAAAAGGCCGGCAACGCACTCACGAGCTCCCAGCCACATGAGTGTCTATGGGCGGCGTCCTCACCTTTATGGTGGGCCTCCTGCTCATTTGCCCCCTCTTCTATAAAAAAAGCAAAATCAGTGTAATTTAACCGGAAATCCCTTTTCACAATCGTTTTTTAATTATTATTTTTAAATACAAAACATGTATAAATATGTATCGGCCATTATGAATTACCATACGCGCGTGTGGACATTATTTTTGACCTTGTATTGCCGATCTGTATTGAGATATCTGTAATACCACATAATCGGTGAGTTAACATTCCATTTATAATTTGAAGCCATTTACTTAATGATTCTATATACTATAATGTATATACTTCTCATATGCTTGGTGATAAGTAAATTGTAACACATACAAAAAACTTAAATTATTTTTAAATAACTTCTTATATTCGTCCACTATCATTCCCATATATATTCCCATTACCCTGTCATAAAAATGTCACATTCTGGTGCAGAGTTAAGAAAACGATTGTTTAGGGCGATCATACGCGGAATTGAGCTTTGCTTGGCTCATTCGGAGGCGAACCAGCAGTGGATTAATACTATGACTTCTATAATGTATAAACCAATATGATTTAAACGTGATCTATATATGTCAAACATACATTTATTTATTTACACTTTATTGCACTTGAACAGTAGAAATAAATGACGTTAATAGATGTTAGTACATAAAAGAGCAACAGACAACACACACAATAAAAGAATACTGAAAGTACAAATTAAATTATGTAAAACCCGGAAAATAATATGCTAATTTAAAACTAGAATTATAAATAATTACATTGTTAACAAGAAATGCTTACGAAGAAGTGATTTGAAGGATGATAGTGAGAAGGCTGATCGGATAGGATCGGGACCGGGATTTAAAGCATCGTACGTAAGTCGTGCTGAATGGTGTTAACACAAGATCATATTTGTCTATGGTGAAATTGGAAAAACTTGGCTCAGTATGTAAAATATTACTTACTTAATGAGTTGTTAACATGTTGGAAAAAGTAATTTAATAATGTATTAAAAGTAATAATTCTTAATATTATATACACTAAATATAAAACTATAAATAAAAATACAATCTATAAAGGATAGAAATAGTTGTTGAAATACCAATAAATAAATAAATGTCCACTTGTATATTTGGTATGTTAAAGCACTCTTCCCTTTGGAGTGTTCCATTTCCGGAACAAGTCGTTTTGTCGTTGAATATATTTTATTTTCCCAGATAAATGGCTTCATTTCCATAAAATGGCACTTTTTATGTCCGTCAACGTTTGAGTGCACGTGGCGGGAAAGATATTGCCTGTTATCCAAATGTTTTGTATTTATCAACTAAGTAAAAAAAAATATAAAAAAGAATAAAACCTCGTTTGATATATATTGTATAGGTGGCTGGACATTCACAGTGACGTTAACTCTGTCCGGAAACAAATTAAAAAGAAAAGTTCATCGTTCCAAATTCAAATCTCTGATTACGAAGAATTATTATATTGATATTCAGAAATACGATTGCGCAATATTAACTAGTTCGTACTGAAAGACATTTTTAATATTTTCTATAATTAATCAGATGAGAGAATGTCTATATTTCGCTGAGTGTACTTTTAAGAGATGGGGTATCGGAAAGATACATGGTGTTTCTACACCATTACCCATAACGAATCGTTTCCGTGTTTGCACAAATTTTATTTGCCTTTTATGGCACAGCTGAATCTTAAGGGTTTTTTCATCTGAATTCAATAAAAATGTCTGATCCACATCATTTATATTGTTTAGAATATAGGTGAGTTAAGGATACTGAACTAAAACTAAATTCGTAAGTCATCTAGAAGTTCGATTAAATGTTGACTAAAAATAAACCGGCTAACGGTAATTATTAAGACAACAATTAAAAATTACATTATAACAGCGCTTGTATTTTATATAATAATTTTTCTAAAACCTATAGACACAACCAAAGACAAGCTAGAAGTCATAAACAGATTATAAACAACAAATTTTGTATCTGTGATACACGAAAATTTTCAAATAATCGCTTTTTATGATACGGTTAATATTTTTGTCGACGATAATCTTGCCCCAAAGCGTGATTTAATTTCGAGCTCCGATCGACATGAAACATTCATTTTATTAGACGTAGTGTCGGTTGAATCGCCTGAGGGTCGCATTATATGTCAAGAATTACTATTATGGGTAAAATATTTGTATTTTTTTAAATGATATTGTTACAGTTGAAAATCGTAAAACGACAACATGTTTTGCAATATGATATATTGAATTACGAAATATATTAAGCCTATATTATTCTTATTGTTTTTCAATTGTGTCAAATTTAATAAGTTAATAGAAATTTTAGCCAAAGATTCAAGTCCGGCCCTGTCGCAAAATTCTATGCTAAATTTCATCTATGGGTGTAGAGATTTTGTCATACACCATTAATTATGCTCTAACTAGATGTTTGTAGCCATAACGCAACAAATAAAATGTAAAATATAGCGTATATAAATTCAAATTGACTATAGATCTTACAACAAGTAATTACTGTGCGCACAATTATTATAATTTTCATATAATCGCTTTGATGAGGACGTGCGAAAAACAATTTTATGGAGTAACTCGTGATGATTTATCGGTGAAGAATGATTGATGCCGAAACTCGAATTTCTAATCTACAATCCAATCTTTAAAGATTTATGGGGTAGTTATTTGACCTCAGTTTTCAGACCTATATAAGGTTTTTCAAAACTCGTACAGTTAACCGATTTCTTCTTGTACTTTACAGATAACATGTTTGTGATTAAATATACCACAGACCATACAAAAAAAAATTATTATAGCAATTTAATTTTTACGAAGACTAAGGACAACGCGAAGACCGTTAGATTATGACATAACTTGGGTTTTTTAAAAAATTATTATTGAGATTTGATATCGATGGTCACTGCTGTTGCAAGGTTGCAGTCTCCTTACAGAACGGTGATTTTTTAACAATAAGGCTCACTGGGCATTATGTATTAACGATAATGTTGACATTATATCATTTATATATAGATGAACTGACATACGTCGTTTTGCCAAAAAAAAGTGTCTAAAAATAGATGTTGGCCGATTCCCAATCCTACTCAATATGGCCACAAAATTTCAGAAGAATCGATCAACCCGATTCGGAGGAGTACGGGAACGAACATTGTGACACGAGAATTTTATATAGATGTAGGCTTTTTATGACTTTTGTTTTAAACATCTGTTAACTCACACTCAAACTCTTATATAGTTTTTTATAGTCTACATTGTTGGCAAATTGTTAATTTATTAACAATAATAATGATTTGCTTAAAAAAATATATATTTCCGAATACAAAACAATATTCTAATACCAATTCGTACTAAAAAAAATGTAATTAATATATTTAAATAATTAAGATAGTTATGTTTTCTTCATATGTATAATACCCATATTCGTACTTGGTCGTTTGGTTATAATGACCACAGATCAACTATTATTTTCGGGCCGTGAAAAGATCATTAAGTACGAAATGTTAATTATAATCTAAACATCTGCGTCCACGCCGTCACGGCATCCACTACACATCCATCTAATCGGCGATTCTAAAAAGACTATTTAATTATACTCCTCTGAAATCTTGTGTTTTAATTATTGCGTGCTATGATTTATTGCGTAAAAGTTAAGTTGTATCTGTGTTTCTTCGCCTACTACCTTATATCTTTTCATTTTATTTATTATAAAATAAACGTTAATTTGAGATACCATGGTGCATAATGCTGATAAATTATTAACAGATTTAGCTATTAAATTTATGAATGAAACATAAACTATGTACTGTAAAAACACTGTGCGTTTAGAGACCTTCCCTTTCAACTTATAGGAAGGTTCTGGATGTTATAACAGTTTTTGAATTTAGAAAAACGAGTGGTCAGTGCGTGTTTGATATGTATTTATAAATTATTTTCCTGATGTATTTAACATTACAAAAAAATCGAAGAAAAAACAATTCAAAACCAGAGATAAAAGTTCGCGATCCTAGCTTAATAGTTAAGTGGTACTGTTAAACCACAACTAAGCCTGCTAGTTTTTAACTTAAATAATAAAAAAATCTACAACACAAACAAAAAACACAAATATATATAGTTATTTATTTATTTACGGCCGAAGCGAAAAAACACATACAATGTTTAACCTAAATCTAACAATCTCTTTTATTCGTCCACTATCATTCCTAACCCTGTCATAAAAATGTATATCACACGACCGCTTAGCAAAGTCTAACAACAGACCGTGGAAAACAGAATAAATATTAAAATCCACTTAAGTGTTCCGAATTAACAGTTACAAATAATTACATAGGTTCGCAATCAAACTTTTGTAGACAACTAAACTTTGCGCCGTACGCGTGAATACGGACACCACTATAAAGATGGTTTAGTTATAATTAATTCGAACGGTATCATTATGTACTTTCGCCTGTTTGTTCGTTAAAATTATCCACTGTAATCATACAGGACATTTAAAATTCACCTTGCGGTCGAAAGTGGTGTATTTAATTGTCCTTCTAAATTAGAAATCGAGTATCGCCTTTAATAAGCTTCGGTGGTGTGTAAGTGGTATTTAGTAATAAGAACGATCGATAGTCGTTATGTTTTAATATGAAATGCTTTAAAGTGTTTTAAACGATGTGATATGTTTGGAAAAAAGTATTATATGAGTTACAATTTGATGGTAATCGGTGTTAAGAGATACGCAAACATTTATTTAAACTTTTTACATTAGTTTTAGTTTTGTTTATTATTGATTATATTTAGACATTAATACTCTTAAACAATTAATATTAAATATTTATTATTATTTAAGTAATCATTACAAATTTGTTGCCTATGCTTGCCAGAAGGTAATACGATACCTGTGTTGGGAAGGGCTACTCCTCGTATAATTACAATATCAATATGCCCTGACAGTGAGTGTGTGTGTGTGTGTGTGTGTGTGAGTGAGGGAGTGTGTGTATATTGGCCAATTAAGGTGGCTAATTTTTTCAGGCGATTTGTCCATATGAAAGAAACGAACATCTAGTGTTAATATCTAAAGGATGTATTTTTTAGGTTGTTTAAAAAAGTTACTATACAAAGTAGAACTCAGTAGGAATAGGAGTAGTACATTTCGCAAAGAGAAAATAGAAATTGGTAAAGATAAAGGGTATGAAGAAAACTCGAACGCAAAATGCTTAAAATGTATTCAATCACACAAGCTTTTCTGAAAAAGCGTTGCTCACAAACTTAACGTGACTTTTATTGCTTTTACTTGAGAATTTCTTCTGTGATTTTGCGGTAAATAAAACCTTTTGTGAGTTAATTCATGTTTGACTTATGAAAATTCTTTTTCTGTTAATTTTATTTATTTCATAACTTTAAGTAACTTAAACATGAATATATATTTAGATTTTCCGTCCACAGTACGTCAACAGGTTAATTTATTAATCTTTAGTTTGAGTTAGTTAATGGGCGGGCTAATCATCAATAAGTGATCTCTCTCAGGCAACCCACCAAATGAAAGAATAACAGAAGAAAGAAAAGTGCGGCGAGCAACAAGGAAAAAATAAAATTTAATTTAATTTGAGTAGATTAAATATATATATATATATATATATATATATACATAATTGGGATGATATGATATATGTTAAAGGTTTTGTAATCACCTCGTCCACGCAGCGTTTTCTTTTTACTATGAAACGTAATGTATTTTGTTACCAAACGATTATTTCTTACATTTAAAAATTGATCGTTTTAACGATTATTTGATGACACACTTAAAAAGCCAGCTTTTAAAGTATCTCTACACTTCTGAATGCGTTAAAAACGATGCATATTCACATTTGAATATGCGGTTTCTCCCTCATATGAGCCATATGTTTCGCTGGGGGCAGAAATGACCGCATTTATCAGAACCGCATATTCATACTTAAAATTAAACGACCTTACACCCTTACGATAGAGCCGTTAACATCTCATCTTTAACAAATACAGGGGGAGGTTGCGGTCTTGTAATGATGAGCGAGTAATATTTAACTTCCGGTGGGCATAAGGTAATGAACCGTAATTGTTTTATTAAGGCCTCTAACGCGTCTCTTCTCGGTCTTACAGTGTCGAATTACACTCGCTAGTGTCAAGTCACTTCCGGTTCCAAATTCAAATATAGGTAATGACGCAATTAATAGAGTGGTTTTTGCTGAGACTATAAGAGCCTACGAATCGTATAGGACGCATTAAGGTACCAATAATATAATAACTATAATAATGAAAATTTTTTACATCTCTTAAACTATATATTTTTATTATTTCTCAAATCTATAACACATTAACATATTGATGATACAAATAAAAACAAGGCAAGAAATGGGTTAAAGCATAGTGTATAGAAGTAAGCCAATATATATAAGAATAAAAACAATTGTCACAATACAATGACTATGTAATTAACCTAACTAATGAAACAAAACACATAACTAAAACAATTTTAAAAAGTTTGGTCTCTGTCGCAGAGTACCCACAACGCTGGCGGCATTTCCACGCTGTATCGCGATGCTTATACGCTGAGCAAGGAAAGCACCAGCTCTTGGATCATCAGTAAAAACTTATACGTTAGTTTAAAAAAAAAATTAAGGTAAAAAAGTAATAGTATAAGATTCAAAATCGTGTCACCACCAGAATTATCCTGGTCAATAGTCCTTATCGCTGGAAACATCGTTTATACGTAGGTTAATATTACTAATAATGTATTGGCAAAATGTTGGAACATTCAAATGTGAACACAAATTTGTTAGGTGACGTCAGCCCTCGTCTCGTTCCAGTCAAACGCGAATTAATTTTCGCCATTACCGGGTCGAGTTACTAATTGAGACATCAAAGATTCCGCGCGACATTTGCCGCTTTGTTATTTTGTCACGTAAATGCAAGAATACTTTTCATTGTTCCACGCTACACTTTTCGTGATTAACGTAAAAAATAAAATATAGACAATGTTTTGAACAAAACCTAGACGAGGTTAATTTATTTAATAGAACAATTAGCTGCCTTATCGCTAAAAAGCGATTTCATCCAGACATTTGATTCCTCGTTTGTTTATACTAATGATTGGTTGTTTCAAATGACTCAAAGCTTATATTAGTTGCATCTCGTTAAATGATACAAAGATACGGAGCTAATTCCAATAAGTAAATAAAGAACTGGCAGATTAAATAATAATTTGATAGTAATTATATTTATATTATAAATTTAAATATCCATTTAATATTATCTTACTGTCACTACTACCAGTAGTCTCGTCTCTTCGTGTATAAATTATTAAATGAAACGAAATAAAGAAACTCTGCTGTTAATACTGCGGGGTAAGAAAGCAATAAAAAATAATATTATAATCATTTAACGCAAGTACGCTATAATGGGGTCACTTGAATGCAATTTACATTTGCCAATACGAAGATTGCCCAACTAACTTGTTACTAACAAATACTTACGTGACTGGCGATGCTAGATTATCTGCGATTTAATCAGAATTAAGGCGCCTTGCCTGCGACTCTAACAATATACATATATTTCACTATTTTCTTAAGCATTATTCGGGTGCTAACGAACATTATTCTTCTTTGTTAGTGAGCTAAGTTCCTGCCTCATAACCCTTCATGAGCAGCATATTAAAGTAACTCTTTTTTCCGGGTTATCTTAAGTAACTAGAGTACATTTAATTTACTATTAAAAGACTACATTAAAGACTATTTAATGTGCCTACCAGATTTTATTATTCTTATATAGTTCAGAGTATCAGATATCTTTTCAATAAAACGAATTTCAATAGAACATATATGATGGATATACGACAAATCTAAAAACCTATTCATAAGTTCGTCTTTCAATAGTTTAATGAACCTGAAGTTTAGAAAAGCACAATCTGGGCCTTCAAACAATTGATTGCGATCCGACAGACTGCAATTTGTGCGGCATCTCCCCGGGCAATTTGTGTCCGTCACATGGCCGTTACTCGGTAAACGCTACTGGAATATTTAGCCTGTGGTTGCATTTCCACTTTTAAACGCAATCGTCCATACATACTAATTATAGGTAATTTTCAAAATCGACTGTCAAGCTTTTACACTTTGGCTTCCTGCGTTTGCTCTGAGTGTGCGAGTTTCTAAACAGGAATTTCGTTCCTTGACTTTGAAACGGTAAAGAAGAAAGCTTAATTGTTTTAATAGGAAGAGGTATATGAGAATTAAGGTTATAGACAAAATAAACGTAAGTATCACTTATAGAAGAGTAGTCTTGTTGGTTTGATGTGAGTAATGTGGGTCTTGGATATTTTTAATCATTTTTATTATTTTATATACTTGTATGTAGCGGATTCTCGTGTTTACATTCATGCCTCATGTCTTACCGTTAAATTTTAATCAAATACATAGATAAACGATCGAACTCACGCCCTCAAGTTTAAGTGTCGCATGAACCATTTAAACCAATCAAACAAAAGCTTAATATCTACAAATTTATACCAGAGTTTTGCCACATTTTCTACGAAACCTTCTTAACTACAGTAAAGTTAGTACAAACAGTAGTTCTGGCTCAGGAGGCATCCATTGCTGGCTGAGGTTCGCTTCCAACAAACATCCGCCAGCAAAGCCCACATTCCACATAAGATCGCCCTTAATAGTGTATAAGCGGGTGTTAGAATTAAGTATAAATTATATAAATAAATAAAATTCGAAAGTTAAAATATCTATCTATGATTGTTTATTGGAACGCAAAACCGAGGCATATTTTAGTAATTTTAACTTTAAGTAACAGTTAGATTGGAGCCGGCCGTAAGCCAACCCGGCTCTTGAAAGTGTAGATTATCATCACTAGTTTCCTTTTATATTGGATATTGGAGCGCATTGCCTTATTATTTACATGTAATTTTTAATGGACGATACTTTTAAATTTCCGATATAATCGTAAAATTTTCGGTAACAATTAATTTAATGAGCCCAATTTATTTTTTAGAAGATTCGAAATCGGCTTTGCGCTGTTTATTTTGAGTTATATTTTTGGTCAGGAAACCTTACACGTCAAATACAACAACACATTAAGTCAATAAAAATATTACGAAAGTGAGAATATATACATATTATGAATGTATAGTTATATTTTAAAAGGTAAACTAAATAAACATATTTCATTGTTGCAAAGGCCGCGGGTGTGCACCGAACGTGATTTCTCATTAGATTTCCTTGATTGCATAAAATCTCACTACACAAATAAAAATTGTACATTTTAATTCGTAGCATTCCGTTACATCAGCGTCGTAAAAATGTCAAGTTAGACCTACCTAATGATTGGTTGCCGTAGTAAGCGAATTACCTACTCGATAGCTCCCAGATTGCATCTAAATAATGCCCGTTTGAAAGGGATTACGCAAGCGCACTTTTACTGAGCATGAACTAATGTTTTAACGAGTCAAGTAAATAATGTTCGTACGTGTGGTGGAAAATATACGCAAATGAAATATTGTCAAATTTCAAAATATTGTCTGCTCAGTGCTGTGATTTTTGTAGTGTGTTACAGTTTTATTATAGTACTGTTATTATATTGTATTGATTATAAGTGTACTGAGATTGTTTACAAAAAAAAATCTGCTTCTTGTCATCTTGGTCACGTACGTACACGAATCACTTACATTTAAGACTGCATTTAAGCCATTTATATACTCAAAGTCAAAATATCTTCTATTCACCTTAGCCTTAGTGCCTTAGTGAATAGAAGATGTTTTGACTTTGAGTGTTACATCTAACGATAGTTATTATTGTTTAACTTAAACGTGATACGATCTTGGATGTCTCTAAGAATGAGATGATTGTGGAGTTAATCAAAAGTACTATAAATGGCACAAAGATGGCACGTCTTGGCAAGCATGTGCGGTGACCGTCGACGTTAATTGATGACGTGGCGGGCAAGCGGTGCCCGCCCATTTTCCGTCAATTTTCGTCACTTGAGTGATGGTAGCCGAGACCGCCCATTCTCCCGCAGGGACACCCGCGGCACGCGCCGTGCTAAATTTAAATAGGATGAACTTGTTACAGCCGCGGAATGCCGAAACGTTAATCATTATGTGACTGAATATTATACATACTGTCAATTCATTACAAGAAAGACTGTTGATCAAACTCAATGACATTTATTCAAGTAACAAGTTAATTATACTACAGTATACGTAATCAAAAATGTATAACTGTTATAAACGTTACCATTATTTACTTAAGATCCTTTGTTCCCTCGATGAAAAGGAGGGCATCAGCAGATATCGTCCATCGCGCTCGTTTGGACGCTTCGTGTTTCACCTCTCCGACACAAAATATCTTTATTCTAGTTGGTGTTTATAAAGACACTTTTTACACTACTTCCGGTACGGAAGAGTAGGGTAGAACCAACAAGAAACTCGAAAGCGGCTCTTTTAAAACTAACCAAGTGTTACCTACTCCCTTCGGCAGGCCTGTCTTCCCTTGAGGATTCCAGTCAAGCGCCAGCACACATACATTAGTAATATAAAATGTTTGCGAGTAGAAAAGTACTAGTTTATGCATAATACGCGTTCAAGTAGATCGATTCAACTAACAAATGAGCACTGTATAGAAAATTGCAAATGTTTACCACGAGTGCACGACAAAAAAAGTACTCTGTCGTGTGCAAGATGTAAATCCTGAAGATAAATTGTTGATAACTGAACAATTGTACGCTGTCATTGAATAATTGTAGGTATCATATTATATAATGTTGCGAATTAAAGGCGGTAATGATCTACAAAGTCGACGTTTATTTCGCGTGCTGAGCGTGATTTATTGGCTTAGGTGTTCGTGATGGACTCGGTACGGTACTTTTGATGTTCGCGACAATTTTTGCGTCAATATTTTAATAGAAACAAAACGAGTATAGACTTTAAAGTCTGTGGATCTTACTTTCTTTTTTTTTTAATCGAGACCTAATTATTCCTTTTTACCCCTACTGGCTGTTTATATGTAAATTATAGAAAAATATATAGTCACATATTTAATAAACTAACGTTACTTAATTACTTAATAGTTCCAAACGACTACGAGAACTGTTGTGGTTACCGAACCATGTGTTTGCTGTCATGATGGTTGAATCACATAACTCTATATTCTCTTACTACAAATTAAGCTATGACAATGAAGACGTCTATGAAACACAGATTTAACCACAGATTACATTCAACTTTGTAAATAACACTTGTCTCAAAAAATTGGACAACATCCTTTTCCGACAAGTTCCTTTTTAAACTGTGGGACTAACGATATCCATAAAATATAGATTTCAATAAAACCTTATTATTAAAGTTAAAATATAAAATAGTAAAATTTTATTTATTATTCGATATTTTTAAACTGTCCGATTAACAACAACAGACTTGATTTAACCACAGACTACACGCAATTAGAATTTGTCAAAAAGGACAACATGATATCACCCAGTGACGTAACCCGTTGTAAATCGCAGTTGGGCGGAGTCAATCGATACGAATGCGATACAAACCTACCAAATAATAAAGGGAGGGATATAAAACGAATGCCGTTATCGATAATTAATACTATAATTCACGATTCAATGTTAATTAACTCCATGAGAATGAATCGATAAATGGATTAGATAAGAACATTGAGAAAAGTTTAGAAATTAAAATCTCATGTAGAATATTTGAGAATAATGACTACGACTGTGGTATATACATATGTTCTTTCAACTTTTAATATATGGGTTCAATTGTAGGTTACATGTTTACTTTTACATATTTATTGCGGATTATTAAATGATATTTTTGGTTATATATTTAATAATAACTTTGGTTTAATTACAGGACATGCCAAAAACAGTTTAAGATATCGTCTTCCGGTACCGCTAACATTTCCCTGAACATTATTTGATACGAACCATGTATGCAATGTAAAAAAAATACTTTAATCCTTTACATAATATTAAATGTATTATAGACTACTCATCATTACTTATTCAGATTTCTTTAATACAACAAACCTTGAGATAGCTCAAGCTGACGTGGTGGGTTCGGCGTCACGCAGCCTACACACGTCGGATACTCATACATTATTCAAAAGCGACGGCAAATACAAATAAATAGGCAAGAAATAAATACAAACAGGCTGAATGGAGCCGCGGCTGTGGGCGGGGCTGCGCGACATAAATATCTGCCCGTCATAAGAGCAACGGATATCTTCAGTTATTTCGGACGAGATCATTTCCAACGCTGTTAATAGATTTATTACAAACTTAGCACTTTTCAACGGCGTAAGAAAACAAACCGATCATACGTTGACTGCGTAGACAAGGTATAACTCCTATCGATATACAGACATCTTCAATCGGAATACAATTGTTCTGTGTAAAATCGTGTAAAATCATTGTTGATGAGTGTTAAATACTGTAAAAGTACTCTTGATTTGATGATTATTTTTTCTAGTGTTATTACGTATACACGCGCTGTTCTAGAATTGTCAAAAATAAATTGGTTTTGTATATTATTTAATATAGGATACCTTTATTACTTTTATATTCTCGATAAATCAATTTACCGATAAACATTATTCGAATGAGGTTAGCCTTGATCGTATTTATCTTGTTTAATGGAACATAATTGGTGCGTAATTCCAGCATAAAATTTTAATTGAAAATCTGACTCAATTTCGCTTTGAGAAAAGTTGGTAATTGCGACGTAATAAATTACACGAAGACACTACATGCTCAGTCAAGACTAGGTGTAGATATATTCTTCAAATATCTGTTTTTACAGCTTGGAAAAGATGAATTTGAAATATGATCCAACGTACGATGCCCTTTGATTAATATGTTAATACGGCCTTGTCAAAATTCCGGCGAAAATTAACTTTTTGTGTTTTTAACCGTGTATATAATTTAATATTTTTTTAATGTTACGAAATGTGTTGATATTAAAGGTTCAACTGGATTAATATGCCGCTTCGGGATTTTGGAGCTGTGACCATCTGCAGAAGGTTGAAACAGTTTAAGTTCCCAGCAGATATATCTAGGTTTTTCGTTTGGCAGGATAGGCATATAACTAGGCCCCACAGGGGAGCAGAATGCAGATTTTCTGCAACCACGCCGACATGCAATAGTTTGTAGATTCCAAAAGATGCGCACTAGGCACATATTCTGCGCTTTCAAATGGTATCCTTCAATAGACGATACCCGAAAACGGAGCTAGTCTGTAAGCTCAGAGGTGGCAGTCCCACCAATAGACTAGGGCAATGGTCGGCAAACTAACTAGCCAAAGAGCTAAATATGAACAATACAACAATTTAAAAAAAAATGGGAGCCAAATCTAGAAAGTTTATGTCACTAAATAAGTAGTATGTGTAGCTTATACATGGTTTATGTTTAATAGTCGATGTTCGTAACATATTTTTAGAACAATATAAATTTTTTAATTATTCTGTTGTCGATTTCTAGAATTTCAATTTATCAAATATGATGTAATTTTAAGGTTTAAGGTTTGTTTTTTATTTAAAAATATCATTGCGTTTTACGTAGATATATGTGCCAGAGACGCACTTAAGGAGCCAAAGAGCCACATCTCTGGCCATCACCTTGCCGACCACAGGACTAGAGTGCTGTAGATTATCACCGTGGCAGTCGTGATCAGGAGCTGGTGCCCTCGGTGACAGTATAATGATCGCAAGTTATGGCTTACAGTTGCCGGATAGTGATTTCTAGTTGTTGTGTATCTAATGATGTTCTAATAGTTTGCGTATATTTTCCATTATATACGTGAAGTTAACCTCGGCCATATTCAATGATTTATTTAAATTGTCTATTTTATAAAAAAATACACTTATCTAATTAATAAATGTCTGAAAATGTTTTCCGCATATCATTTTGTCTATCTTCTATTCTAAAGATTTTCACTTTTAGTCTAATAATAAATCACACACAATAATAAAACACTATAAAGTTTATAGTCGACATTTAAGAAACACAGGTTTAAAAGGCGGCCTTATTGCTGATTAGCAATCTAGTCCAGACAACCGGATAAATAGGAATCTAGACTAACAGAAATATTAATAAGAGTTGTGTAAAACATATAAAAATATATATACATAATAATAACACTAAAGCTAAGTAAAATGAAAAGTAATAAATATGTTTTGATGCACTCACGTGCCCTTTAACAGTATTCACGAGCTGAGCTTCATGCTCGTTTGCCCTATTATAAAACCTTAACATAATTATATTTAATTTCTTATTACCTAATAAATAGTGCGTGTATATTTGTGTATCAATTCGTTTTAAGTGTTCTGTCAGTATCATCCAATGATTATTTCTAAATGGACGATTGGTTCTGGTGTATTCAAAGCGTTTAATGTTTATGCATTCTTATCAAAACGCTTGCTAATGGTATTATAATCTGTGTTTTTTTGTGTCTCCGTAGAAGAACTTCAGCTAAGCTGTAACCAAAGCGTTTAACCATTGTAGGCTGGCAAAATTAAAATAGGTGTACAATGCATTTTTTTTTTGTTATATTTATTTAATTACAGCCTAAGCCAAAATGTTAATACAATACACTCAAATTATTCTTAAGCTACTAACATCTAACAACCGCTCATATTCTCCCACTGTTATTCCTAACCATGTCAAAAAAAGCAAGCAAGCGAATATCTGATGTAATTTGGACGTTTTTAATTCGATTTTGCTTATTAAAACAATAATTTAAATAATAAGGCCAATTTCGCGGCATTATTTCAGCACGATAACCTCATCAGGAATAATATTGTCTTTTAAACGAAGTCCCCCGTCCGTCCGGTTAAACGCCAAAGTTATTATGTTGGTAAAATAAAATCCTTCATAATGGCCTTATTATGTGGCGAAAATTGCGGGACCACTTTTTGGTTGTTATATAAATGTATTTGTAATATCATTTTAGATATTGCGAAGAAACGGGTCAGTCGGGCCGCGCGGCGCCTTATTACCAAAACTTAATTTATTTTCACTCCTAAAAAAACTAAGATTATCCTTAGCGGCGCGGCGTGGGAATCGACCCTGTCGCCGCCGGCCTTTATTACGTCATTATTTACTATTAGATTTTATATTAAATCAAAAATTGATTGCGTTTCTCTATCGATACGCCTTTAATGCTGGTTTCAATTTACAAAGCACTTATCTATGGATAAGATGACTAAGATTATAATTGTCTATTGATACAGCTATTTTAGAACAACAACATTTTCACTTGACACACACCGTTTAAATACCTATCACAGCAAATATAAATTCAAAACTCTTTAAGAATAATTATATCTACAAAATATAATCACTTATTTAATTTTTTTTATTTACTAATTTACCAAAATCTTGCGAACGCTACATTGTCTATTGGTAGATTTGAACGCGTCAAAGACAATAACAATATGTCAACAAACCTATCACTAAAAAGGTTGAATATATATTATACTTTAGTTAACTGTCAGTCAACATTCTCCTTCGTGTGTTTATCTGTGGACATTTCATTCGTAGTAAGTTTACCATTTAGATATTATATTCTGTTTTATTGCGTATGACGATACTGGCATTTCTGTCGTACGGTCTGTAATTGTAAATAATGGTTTTGTCGGCATCTACTATTATCTGTGAGGTAAATAAAATTATTATACATTCTTTGTCACTGTCATAATATTCAATTCACCGCGCACAATAACAACCATCTTGCCGTAATTATATGCATTACTAAATTGAATATACCTTTATATAGCTAAAGAGTAAATAACATTAATCAGGATTTAATTAAGATCTTTCAAGTAATTACAATAATGTGCTGTTTTTTGTACATCGATTGTTGACTTGACTTAAGAGTTACCTCTTGCAGCGTTACTCCATATTGTTGTAAGGAAGGTGGGGGCGTCTGTAATTGCTTACCAATGTGAACTAAGTGTCAGTAATATCAATACAAGAGTACAATAACATTTTAGAAATTGGCGCATTTAAGGATAGATTGTCCGTTCTAACATTAGATTTACATATATACTTTTATAGTTAAACCTTCGTCGTAAATATAAATTTATTATCCATGGTATAAAAAGGCAAACCAACTGCAATAAAACAAATTTCATTATAAAATTATCCATTGATCTTTGTTAATGAATTCGTGTCAAAAATGAGCCACTGGTTCGGGTGTCGCGAACCGTCACGGGGGGTATAGCACCTAATTGGTTTAAGCCCGAGGCCACAATCAAAACAGATCGTATTTTATAAGACGTATCTATTGAGGGAGAGGGTGCATTGTGCAATTTGCGCAGTGGTTGAGAGTATTGGGTATGAGATTCGATTATGTTCGCAGAAAATTTCTTAATAACAGCATACTATAACAGACTATAATATGTGGCTATAAAGCCATCGGTATAGATACTAGCTGCCCCTAGCCATCTTTATAAGGCTCTGTGATTCATCGACTCATAATCGACGAAGTCCAGTCGATGTGCTAATGTTCCGGAGTAAACTACTGGGCATTACCAAAATGTTTTATTTATTAAATTAATTGACACGACACAAATTAAACGATGCCTTTTTAAAAACTGATTTTTTTTTATTAAACAATAAATGAGTGAAGCTACAATATTTGCATTTGATGCTGTTGCAAATTCTAATGTGTTCAGTGATCAAACACAAGAAAATCAAATGATTATTTGATAAATAGTCCCGGGGGAACGCATTGTCGCGCTCGTAATGTGGTCAACTGACTCCCCCAATGGGAATATCGGCTGGGAAATTACTCTTCCCCATTTTGTTACGCTCCGTTTGAATCTCACTACTTAATAGCTCTGATGAATATGACGACCTGATTTCGTATCTATTTATTTGGCTGTAGAAAATGTGTGCAAATAAATAAAACCAAATATTAAACACGTCAATAATTTCCTTATGTCTTGAGCGTTGCAAAATAAACCGGTCGAAGAAGAGACCCACAACAAACTCAGCTGGTTAATTATCATTTTTAAGCGTTATACACTATACTTGTGTGAAATACAAAGGTCATAAACCAATTTTTTATTAAAAATAAAAATTCATATTTGGAAGGCGAAATCTGCTTTTGCAGTAGACAAGAAAATAGGTGTAGACGTGTCTTCTGATCTAGTTTAGTCTGGATGTGAATAGAAATCCTTTCTCATTCTTTTTTTAGAGTGACAGATGAACGGGCCGTCACGAGTAACACGCCACTAGCATATTCTGCTGTCCATTGTCTGTGGCGTGTCAATGATGTTAAATTTCTAGGTTATAAAATCGTGATACGACAATGTCCCAAGAAAATCAAACTCAACGTTTCGCCACCACTCTTTAGTATCAGCATTTTACGAAGACAATTTCATCCGAGTTAAAAGCATGTTAGGGCTTAGATCGAGCGGTAAATAGATGGGCCATTAATCAAGAGCGCTTGATTCGACGCGAGGGTGAAGTCTTCGTGTAATAAATCTTTCTGGCAACTGCATTGCCGTACATACTCTGAAAAATTGCCGATTGAAATAAACATGCCACACCGTTCACGCCCACAGACGTGTACGGACTTATTTGTTATATTTCGGACCGACTCGAGACAAATAGGTGAATGCAGTATTTTATTATGGTCAGGCAAATAAATATATCATTATATAATGTTGGATTAAATATTTTTTCAAACGAAGATCCAGGGTAGATGCAATCCATAATTTAAAAAAAGAACATAGCTACTTCTAGTGTAGTCCAAGCTCTCTTAGCTCGCTTGTTTACCCCGCCCAAAGAAAATTCATACAAATGTCTCTTTAAAATATATAAATAAATCTTTGAAACGATATATGTATTTAAATCATCGGTCACCTTTTAGAAATGTATCGGGTTTTATGAATACAAAGAAACATTAGTAAATATTAGAGAGCAAGTTTAATGTAAGCGAGGATGTAGGCACGCGCGGTGAATGCGCCCGCCCACGCCTAGTATTGTATGCAAATCGTGGGTCGCAGGTCGCCATCGCGGCCGGCGGCCCTGGACGTCCTCTTTTTGGTACATTTCGACCGGTCGAATATCTCCTTTGATATCGCTTCACTTTTTAATAAACTAAGTCTGTAAACCTTCAATTGTATTGTATTTTTTTAATTTAAAAAGATTTTGTATAACAAGAATGTTATCAAATTTTATTTTATTTCTTAAACCCACACAGCGTATCAAAAAAGTGTACACAATAAAGAATAGATGAAAAAACAAAGCCAAAATAAGGTTAAAACATAGAACGAGAAATTAAATTTAAGATCAAATACAACAATAATAATAAAAATATATTAATAATAGGTTGGGGATTAGGAAATCCATTGTTTTTGCGTGAATTTGGGTCTCTATCTAAGATGCTAATGAAAAACTCTCCGCTGATTTTAATTTATTACAAATAGAAGTGTCAAAATGTCAATCAAAAGAGAAACAATTAATGATTTCTTACGTGGTATCAGTACTGAAACATGTGTATGAGTATGAATGACGGTGAATGTGCTGAGTCATAGCGGATATTCTATTATGGTTACAAATCACGACCAGACAAACCGTGTCGTACGATTGTGTTCATTCATAAGGTGGGGTCAAAGATCGCCAAAAACCTAAATCTTGTTCAAAACACATTGTTATAGAGTTTGATATGACAGCGAACACCTGCATAATTGAAGCAATTGTGAATGTCAGAGAGTGTCCCACATAATTAGCCTTATTAACGATTGTTACAGATAACAAGCAAACATTTCGAATTAAAATAACTGACGTATGTTTAACATAGATAATCGTTCGAGACAGTTTATAAATGCGATCTCACTTTTTCACCTAATAATGCTTCTTTTATTTCATCCAAAATACATATATAAAAGTCGACACTAGGACCTATTCTCAATCTATTTCATGGCATGTTGACTATTTGGCCAACTCGTATTATTACTTTAATATTATTTCGCATTAAAACACCATAATGTTTAGTTCAATTAGATTTCCTAAATTTTAATTCTCTAATATGTTCCCTTAGAAGCCAGTGTCCAGCTTCGTTTACTTCCTGTAAAAAACATAAATTAGCCGTATAAAAAGTCTGTGACATTTTTTGTACGTATATAAACAGTCCATTTAGCAAAATGATGTGTTATTTATTCATTTATTCACACTTTGTTGCACTAAAACAGTAAATGTCAAATTTTAATAGATGTTATCTGTGGCGATGACAATCATTTGAAACCACCTTACATATTTCCTATTTAATATAAAAAACATATTGTCTATGGTTTACGCGTACAGCGTAAAATTTAAAAATATGCACACATTAACGCAATTCAATCAAGAAACGAAATCATACAGAATACATCAACTAATCTTCAATAAGCTCGCAGATAGAACAATATGAGGCATCGTGTTCAGAAATTTACAGTCCATAATTATAGGGTTAGCCAAGTTAATTGCAGGCGTTGGCTCGGTCGGCCCTCAATTTTTTTTGACTAAATAAAAATTGACTAATATTCACAATAAATAATCAACTCTCCATTCTGAGAGTTGGATTATTATTCCCATTAATGATTTATTAAATATAAAGCTCTCATGTCCTTTGTTTGTTTGCAATGTTATTTTATAGATTGTTTTGTAGCTTATAAATATTTCACGTTTGTTTATATAGCTTAAGTTATCTTCGAATTATATTCCACGATTAAAAGCTAGTCTCCGGACTATCCCATCCTAATGGATAGTACATGTCGACTGACGGCAGTTTTGAAGAGTTAACTCATTATTTGGATAGCGCAAGCTCAAGATAGAGCAAAAGCGATTACCTACTGACGAAAAAGTATGACTATATGTATACGATTTAGTTTGCTTTGTCGGTAATTATCTTCCCGATCTAGTAGCGTTTGTTCAGTATTTATTTGGGGAGAGCAAACTCGGCCGATGCATCTTTCTTTGGCTCGAGGCACTTGATATAATTGTAGGGTTAAAAACCCAAAAGGCCTCAATTATAAAATAATAGCAGATGTGGATTTGTAATAACAATTATTATCACGCAGGCCGCTGTCATTATCATTGATATATGAACGATGATGTGCGAGGTGTATGCGAACTGGGATTCCGCGGAGTTTGAGCCCAATTGCCAGACGCCGTGGGAGACGCGAGTTAACATTACTCTGAATAAAAATGTGTACACAAGTATTTTATTTACACTTTATTTGATGGAGGTAGCTGCCTGTTATGGTATTTCCGAGACATTACGACTTAGAGTCCTTCAAGGAAAAAGCGTACTACTCCCTAAAAGGCCTGCAACGAACTCACGAGATCCCAGCCACGTGAGTGTCTATAGATGACTTCACCTTATATGGCCACCTGCTCGTTTGCCCTCTCTTCTATAAAAAAGTAGGACCTAATCATTCATAGATTTTTTTCGAACCTATGTATGGGCTATGAGCGATCTCTTTATGAGTAACCTACACAAAGGAAATAATAATAAATTAGGATAGGTGCATGAAATACTTACATTAGTATGTGTACAATAAGATAAATAGTTATATAAAAATGCCAAAACGTTAATTGGATGAATATAATTTAGAAGTGTAATATCTTATCACTTGCAAAATGGTACTACTCAATCAGCACATGATATTTTCATATTATTATGGGAAAGTCTAAATCTAAAATAGGTAAAACTCTCATTTATAGTTTATTATAGTAATAACGATCACGGCCGATATAGGCGATAAAATATATCGAATTACAATACAAAAACGTCACGATCTGTTGTCTAAATATTTTCAAGGTCTACGCAATCATGCCTTGACTTGAATTAGACGTTTTAACTTTGACAAGTATTTCATTTACGAGAATATTTTATACGTGCGCAATAATATTTTTAAAAAACAGTAGCATGAATGCTACTATTACACTCGTAAGTGACGCAAAGTTTCTTGCCAGTTCTTCTCGTCCGCTCTACGCCCTTGATTTGGGAACTGGCATTAATTTTCACTAGAACACATTAAAACTGTCATTTTATTCAACACAATTAATAATTTAGGTATATGCGGTGCTGATCGTCATAATAACAGCTGTAAACGCTTACATCAATTGCATTAGACCAATGCATTATTCAAATTGTCGAACAAGTTAATAGTCACGCCTCTTTTGAGTCGCAATCTCAATAAAGACTTCCCATAGATATTTTTATGAAAATTCTAATTAAAGATAGCGTTTTGATTAAAGTTAATCGCTGAATAATCTAGGCGTTCCGCTTGCAATAATTTGATATTGCTGTTGAGAGATTGTTGCTATCGAGTTTAAGGATAGGTATCTTGTAAGTTACTGACTACTATACGAGGGGTGTTCAAAAAGTATCGCGAATTTTGAATTTTCGCGGGTTACGTATATTCGAATTTCGATTTTTTTGTGGCGTTATGTTGGTACTCATGTCTCTCACCTATGCCGACAAGCTCGGCCATTTTGAATGTTCACTTAATTGTTGACAGCTGCTTTGCTTGCACGTGTTTTTGATCGTCTTCGATTTTTACCTATTCAAAAAAATGGATCAAAGAACCTGTATCAAGTATGCGTTTAGAGACTTTTTGTTGTTTATATAAGATATTTTTTTAATATTTGTGATCTTTCACAGATTGAATTATTGAGAATAAAAAAATCATTAAATGTTTCTTGAACTTATAATGATTCTCCTTCGCGACAAGTCGCCTAGTCTCATCACAGATGTGACACGATACAGTTTTTCCGTTGGATTATAAGAAGTGAAAGTCGTTATCGTTTTGACTTTCCTTTCACTCTAGCCCATTATTTTCAAGAACATGTATATTTGGTCTAGAAACGCATTATTTTAACCATTTATTATGTTGTCCTATCAAAGTAAAATAAGTTTTTAGTAGTGAAGTATATTGAATAATAATATTTAAGTAAGTTTTAAGCGTGTCAATATTTTAACAAAAACTTAATATATCAGATATGTCAATTATTTTTTTGTTTGTTTTTAAACTCGGAGAATATTTAGTTCAAATATTACTATCTAAATTTTACGTTAATTAGACGTAAACTAAGTAATCACAGCGAACACCAAGTTATATTTAGGCTAACACCAATCTAAATTACCTTCAACATAACCGATCAATCATTGTTCTACTGGATAATGCATTGATTTAGTGAAAAGCAACATATTATTATGGGATAAATCTCTATCTAGAAAGATAAGACCTAAGCACTGATTTATAGCCCAAAGCTTTTACCAACTTGTGATTACGGGAGGATGAGATACAACATAAAAGTGGGAAAAAAACTGATACAAATCATACGTTGTAATTAAAAACGATTCTGTCTTTTTCATTGATATTTTAAATGTTAGAAATCTATATAATATTAATTATTTTTATTTGCTAAGTTGGTTAACTCGTGCCTCGCTGAACCCCGGACTTCTCAAATGAACTGATTTTAAACAGTTCTAAGTAGTCATTTAAAACAGCTATGAAATAAATTTTTTCTTCCTCTTTTGAAGGGAAAGCAATCCTTACAAAAGCCCGTAAAAAGATTATTTATCAAAATGGGAATCGACATTTAAGTTACAGAGTAAGCCTGCTGATCTCTAGTCTGAATAATTATAGAGTCTCGAATCTCTGATTATAATATATAGAATAGCACCTCCTTTATTCATATCTGAAATATTAGAGAGTTGTAAGACTAATGAATCATGTTAAAACAGAACTGTAATTAAAGTAGGTAAAGTATTTTTTAATTGTTTTTGAACGAATATATGTTTTAATTGGTGTGCGTTATTGTTTTGTTTCACTGTGTAGTCAAATGATAACAGAAACGTTAAAAAGTTTCTCTCAAAAAGGTTTTAATGCGAAAACCAAAGACAAATTCGAAATACAAAATAAAGTTATTATTTAGATTCTTTTTAGGCGGGAAATGAATCTGTAGTTTTTTTTTAATATGAATATCGTGTTTTGTCAACTTAATCTATTAGAGAAGTGACATTGGAGTGACAAAGACAATACATTCCATAGCACATCTGCTGATTGTCATTGATATATATATATATATATATATATATATATATATATATTCAATTTACAAAATTCTAGGTTTTAAAAATTTCTTCACTATTGAATCACGAGTTGATTTACTTTTAAATAATAACACTTCATTAAAGCACTTTAAACACTTAACGATTTTATTCATAAAGGTTCACCTTCACCTATAAATAAAGTTATCTTGATGAACCTCGTCTGTAGGGTAATTTAATGCCTTTTGGTTTTCAAGAGTTACTATCAAGCCCGTGTTAAGCACATCATCACCAGATTGCAAGCAATGCTCTGGAGCGCCATTACCATTTTATCCATGATTTGATCCGGGTGTATATTGCACCTCCTGCCCCATGAGTAAAGACAGGTATACCTAATACGCTTACACTGTATAATGGAATTAATATTAAACTAAGAGAATTGTAATCAACGAAATCCGTTATAGAGACAAAATTTAAGTTCGTCTGCGTGTCTAATCATATTACACGTGATACTTAATAAATCTATTCACCATAATCAAGAGGCGTTATCCGTTACGGAAAATTAATGAAGTCTTCCGCACAGTGTTTCGCGGTTTAATAGCTGGCCATTAATTTTATCTCAACTATGGGCATCTACGCGACGCGTCTGTCCGTATCGTGTGATCTCTAGTTGAAATAAATGCTGTAAATTAATACACACTTTGGATTATGATTAAAAACGTACACATTCATCTTCATAACATATGCACATATATTTACAGTATTAAAACCTTGTTTAATTATTTTGATACGAAATGATGACTGCACCTTTGGTAATTATATAATGCGACTCAAAATTTTGTTTTTTTATCTCTGATCATTAATCGCCAGTCGTTTCCACTAAGCAGTAATGTTTCAGTACCAGATTTTAGATCATTTACTTAAATCATAGTGTTAGAATATCAGATTTAATATTGATAACCCAAAACCTGCTATAATATAGATAGAAGATATTTAGTATTAAAGTTCAATTCGTAAATTGTTTAATACATTTCCAGTTCGCATTCAATAAAAATACAAGTTACGGCGTTAACAAAAAACGCAAGGAAGCTTCGACAAGCTCACAAAAGCTCGTAAAAGCTCTCGACTATTATGTAGTTATTGTTACGGGGTGGAAACACCATTATTACACGTGTTTGCTGTTTCATTTTGCCATAACCGGTCGCCGAATCGTCTATTTGCTGTCTGCAGTGCAGTCGAATGAATGAAGTTATTTTTTTCATAATAATGAGTACAATATTTGAGTACAGCTGATGTTTTGAAACCCGTTATAATGTTAATCATATCGAAAAATGTGCATAGTCACGTGACCTGGTTCTTATTAAGAGCTGGTGCTTTTCTCGCTCAGTATATAAGAATAGCGTGGAGCAAGTTACTTTGTCATTAAGACCAATTTGTGTTTTTGTTTTTTTTTTTTTAAGAATTTATTCTAATCCCATGTTACATTCAATTGATTGATATTAGATATGTCATTACAATATTCGAAATAATATGAATTAATAAAAACATGACAAAGTCGATTTCTATTTAACTTTCTACCGTCACTTTAAGTGTTTTTGTGTTCACTTGAAATCCTAGTCTCACTTCTCTAATCCGATTTAACAAAATAGATATCGATTGACACTTCACGTTGCAGTGTCCTTTTGAGAATATCGGAAATCACCTTTGTTTCCTTATATAAAAGCGAATTTTGCATAGGAAACGCCCGTCAAATGTCTATTCAACGCTTATCCTATAAAAGCATTGTATGCAAAAGGTCTAAATCACACGTGTTTTGAATAAAATTTGGACAATATTTTGCCTGTATGACAAGGGATTATCCCTGGTTGAACATTTATTTTCATTCATGGAATATTTAGCCAAAATTGGAGTACTACTTATAATAAAAACTTGTCTATTATTTATGTTCATGAAGCTGATAATGTCAAAACTGATCTAACAAATTTTTTATTCTATGATTCGGGAGCCTATATATTCCTTTTAAGTTTTACTTTAATATGTCTATCAGACTTATTCGGCATTATTGTCTATGACGCAAAGGAATAGACAATAATAATAGACATTCATGGAATCTTTAACCAAATTTGGAGTACCGTAATACGAACTATAATGAAAAATCGTCCACTCTTATGTTCAAGCATTAAGCATGTGGAGCTGACTAATTTAACTAATTTTCTATACTACGATTGGGCGCTTAAATATTGCTTTTAATTTTTACATAAAATTATCTTTAAGACTCATTGGTATAGTCTATGACGCATTGGAATAGACAATAACGGATATGTGATCTGTACATTGTACACTGTAGTATCGGTACGAAAATTATTTAAAGGCGTATATTCACTCAATGCAACATCCTCTAAGCAACAAAGTGACGGAAGTCAGTGTAAAATTGCACCCTTTGCATCAAGGGGGATAAACCAGTTACGTACTATTTTTAACATGTGAGCTTAGTACTTTCATTTTTATGTTTTACTTAGATTAAAAAATAGTGAATGGGTTTTTTAAAAAATCAAGCTAGTATAAGGTTTTAAAAATATATTTATTTCTTTACTATTTATTGCACATAATAGTTGAAGTAAATGTTATTAGATTTTAATAGATTAATAATAATTATACATATGAGAGCAACGGGGGGGCCTTCATAAGCGATCTCTTCCAGGCACATATTTAACTAAGTTAAAGATGGATAGGAGAATTCAATAAGAACAGAGGAGGATATAAAAATAAGAGAATTCTTTTGAGGAGCAGTATATATGTGCGGAGTATACTTTCGCGCCCTTTTTTAAAAAAAGAACACATCTACGATTTTTCATTTGTTTCTTTCAACAACGACCATAGACGAATTGTTATAGAAAATTGCAAACGGGCGACTGTATTGTAACCATCAATTAGCCTTTATAATATTTATAATAGTTACAAAGGAGTGCCCGTTGTTAGTAATGGGGTATGTTATTTGATATTTTGGTGACTATAGCCGTGCAGGACTGGGCGGATTTGGGCGGCGACGACAGATGCGCACGCGTTGAAATGCGTGTTACTTTTATATTCAAATTTTTATATGAAACTTCTAAAACGGAAAATTGTATCGTTATGTTCATATCAGAAACGAATGTTTAAGACCGAATAAGCTTTGTGTAACATTAAATAGTTTTAATTGGACTTACTATACATATGATAATTGAACTCTTAATTATTGTCAATATCATTATTAATATATAAATAAATCTTAATCCTAAAACGTCTATTAACTGCAAGCAGTAGAATGATTCATATGAAAACGTTATTAAAATCAAGCCGCAGAACGAATTCCGTTGAGTTTAAAGAAAAGAAATGAAACACTAGATGAAATCCTAAAATGCGAACAATGATAGAAAAGGCGTACCCAGCGGGTGCGGCGCCGGCGCAGATTACAATAATTATGAACGCACGCGTCGCCCTCCGCGATCTAATAACTATCATTTATGTACTAGGCACAAAACTATCGCAAAAATCTATTGTCGTCTAATGTATGTTCGCATTAGCAAACACATTTCTTTCATTGACCAACTTTAAAAAAAGCGGCGATTGTACAAATCTTGGTGACGTCCAATTATAGGTCCGTTCTGAACCGAAGTCAATAGCCAATTGACAAAAAAAATCTAGATCTAGATAGGTTTTTAAAAACATCGGTCATATGTTTCAAGACTCATATAATCTTATTAACAGATAACCAAGCAATAAAATGGGAAATTTGAGATTTTATTTTGAAACTAAGAAGAATTACGGAGTTAAAATGATTAATAAGTCAGATCACATTTTATATGTTGTATTAAAAAAAACATAATATTTCTTACATTTGGACTCATGCGAAATTGTATTGCCTGTTTATTTATTTATTTACTTTTAAGGAGAACTCACAGGATTCAGCATACTTAATAGATTTACATCTGAATATAATAAAATAATTCAAATTACAGCAGCTCCCTCAACGTCTCACACATCCAAGTAAGAGAATAAAGTATACACAATTAATATTTTACAAGATTAGTTAAGTTAGGTTAGTTAAGCCACGTCACATGACTCATGACTGATTGAAAATGATGGAGTTACCCACGATTTAACTCTTCTACAGTTTTAGAGTTAGTTAAATTTAAAAAACATCTGTTGTATCAAATAATTTGCGTGTTTTTCAAAATGCATCCTGTCATATGAAACGCATCCGCCCCCGCACAGATTGGGGATGTTAAAAAATGGATCAATTTTTATAATAGACTAAGGGTAACGTACTTTATTACGAACCGGAAACATTTATAACCTTTGTGCTACGAAAATCTATGTAATTTTAATACTGTATTGCAGCTGATGAATAATAGGTGCGAAATGCAAGTCTTATTTTAATTTCGCTTCTATCTTAAATTTGATTTAATATGTTTTTTATGAAATTGTATTTTATTCAGTTTATTAAATAATACTACTGTTAAATGATAATAGTGTATGTAACATAATTATATTTTTATATATATATAACATTTTTCGGTTATATTTTTTTTTTTATAGAAGAGGGGGCAAACGAGCAGGAGGCCCACCAAGGTGAAGTTGCCGCCCATGGACACTCATGTGGCTGGGAGCTGATGAGTGCGTTGCCGGCCTTTTAGGGATTTGTACGCTAAAATAATATTCTCCAAAACCTCATATTCGCCTCGGGTTACAAACATAAACTGATCTTTCATTTTCCACAAATAATCGTATCAGCTATAACTTCGGTACCTTCGTCAATATTTTTGGAGCCTTTTTATCGAAGCCTACAAGATTTCCGAAATAAAACAGTCTGTGATACACACAACAAAACTCAGTTGGTTCACCATCAGTTTTACTATAAAATTAACATATAACAATGTATTTATAACATATCGTTTATGTTACATCGTTACTACAATGGATTATGTAAACCTATAAAGAAAAACTAAGTACACGACAAATACTAAGTTCAAAGAGCTTGATTATGTGCGTTATCGTTGCTCGAAGTGTCCGCCCTGGCTGCGCGGACCGCCCAAAGTACGCACACGCGTAGAGAGGGACGCGAGATTTGTGTGAGCTAGCGAGCTCACTCAACCACCGAACCCTACAATTAGTAGGCGAGATTCAGTCGCGGCATCAATTCGTACGGAAGGATTTTTTTTATATGATATGATTTCTCTGTGTGTGCTGTGATTAGTGATGAATTGTGCGTACTATCAGCAGCACGGGGGCGGCCCCGTACCGCATAATGCCAACAATAATTACTTCAACGAGGTAATGAAATATAAGGCCTTATAAGGAATATATATTAGCTTCGATTTGTGATGAATCAATATGACAAAAGTGTCAAGGAATTTTTCAGTCAGCGGTAGCGTGTTAAAGAAAATAGTGTGATTTTCATGTGTAATATTTATTGTCTTATTAGAATTTTGAAAGGAAAGCTTTTACCTAAATATAACTTACAATTTTTAATTCCAAACAAGTTGACTTGTTTATAAAATCGTTTTTAAATTAAATAAAATACGACATAAACACTTTTTTGATGAGCGAGCAATGTCTGATTGGCATGTTTGGAAAAACTTTAATATTATAAAAGCGAATGATATTATAAAAATGTCAATCTAAAAATGTCTAAAGTTCTATAAATGTCATCATGGTAAAATATCGATTCGCGCTTATCGAAAATGAAAATCGACGTTGAATAATGAGCTTTCGTATTAAAAAAATGGCAAAATTGTGTACAAATTTGCGTCATGTCAATGTACGAAAATTAATCTTCGATTGACAGTTATTTACCTACCTGATGTAAATAAGAGTGTCGTATAATGCATATCAAAATCTGTCACAATCTCAAGATAAATTTGATAGAATCCTCATGGCTGAAGAATTCTTCTCTCTTCTAGACCATATGAGGTATCAGAGGTAGCATTCCAAAAATCGCTTTGTATAGCTACGTGTGCAAAACTGGACCGGAGAAAATACCCACAACAAACTTCTATAACCGGACGATAATATTCCTTGATTTTCTTTTCCAAATAGCCTGGTACTGTATGTGATCTGACACCAAAAATTCTACGTAATTTCTTTGTCCTAACTTAAAACTAGCTTAAGCTATAAGAATAGCTTACTTTTACTTAACAACAAGACTAACTAAACTTTTCAGAAAATTGGCTACGCATTTTTTTTTTATTTTGACCTATGTTTAGTTTACCATTTTGTTGTTATTTAGTTAATAAAAAAATGATCTTACCAGATATCGAACTTAGTTACACGGATGATTAAATGTAATGTAATTAACACAATATTTTAATTAAGAAAATACACGTGTAAGAGTAGTATAAGATATATCTAGTCCATAAAGTCATCATATGAACAATTCTGTTTATGTCGCATGAGTTAAAATAAAACTTATTTTTTTGCATTTGAACGCGTTTTATATATGTACTTATATAACCATATACTGTAAGTATACTCAACGAGATATAAGCAACGTGGTTATAACTTTTGTAAATTTAAAAAAAATAATCTGTTAATTCCACAAGTAAACAAATATATTATTGTGTAAGAAGGTCTCCGGTTCATTTACGTGTCTCTGGAATACGTCATTTGTAAACTAGTGTGAGCTTATGTTATAGTTAACATAATAAGCCTACTCACACGATATACAAAAGCTTAATAAGTTAACAAAAGTACATTACGACAATGAAAGAATGCGAACAAATGTTTAATTCGTGGTGATTATACAAAAACCGCCCGTCGTCTCACAGCCCCGGTTGATATTTGATAACTTGTATTATATTAGCTTGATGTTTGTATAGCTATAGGAGAAAACTCAACTAAACAACTATTAGTAACTATGAGTTCTATTATTTGTCACTTCATCTGTTTAATAAGACAGTTTAGGGGAGCTAGGTGCTTGCTGTAACATTATTTATTAACAATGATATCCTTGTGATATAGTGGTTAAATTATCAAGAGCTAAATTGTGTTAGAAATTTTATTTAAAAAATGTTATATGAGTTAATTTCATTCTAAATAAAAGTGTGACAACTTACCCCGTGCTTGGGGTTAAATGGAATGTCGCTAAAACGGACTGCTTACACACTGACTTGCTTGCTTACACTTACTGCTAGTACTTACTTACTACGACTTACTTACTACACTTACTGTGCCTTATCGTGGGATATGGACTATGATCACATAACGGGAGTTATAACTTAAAGATTCAATCAAAGAAATACGTTAATAGTGTTAAAATTCCTAATGAAAAAAACTGTTACTTCTTCTTTTACATTTTTCTTCTATTACATAGTCCTTAGCTCCCTTAAATCTATTCTATTACGCTGACCAATCAAATTGTAAAAAAACAATTACATATCATACATTAATTAACAATTTAAGGTTTTTTCTTTTAAAGAAAATTTTAATTTAATTTCTGGAAATTAGTTTGTGTATCAATTAACTGTAATATACTATATTTATACATTACATTTACATTAAAAACACACTAATTATTCATTCTTAATATTAACCAAACTAATATAAGTAACTTAAAATACAACAAAACACAAAACTAAAACAAATTTGAAAAAGTTTGGTCCCTGTGGCGGAGTTACAATTTTGTATTGACAAAAGGTCTATATAACCCAGTAATAGTTAGGTACAGCAAATAGTCTTGCGAGTGGGCACCTTGTACACACAATATATATTATTTTTTGAATCTTAAACTTACCATTAAATCTTTTTTTAAGGCAATTAACATAATGCATATGTATTGGCCGAGTCATCATAATTAAATACAATCCTTTTAAGGCGGGTTACGTAACCGAGTGCATCGGATGATGTGTTTTAATTACATCACTTAAGGATATTGATTTTAACTTATGTATAAAATTAGTAAGTTAAAAGTACCCTATTTTACCCTATTCGTTATAGAGTAATTTTGGCAATACAAATACATAGGTAAGTTTCATACATATGAATATAAAATAAAAGACTTTACAAGGTCGTAGAGCGAACTAGAAGAACTCTCAAGATTCTCCGCCGCACCTTCTAATTATTGACAAGTATGTTTTACATGAGCCGTAACACCATGCTCCAGTGAATGCAGCACAAAGGTTTAAAACAATAAAATAAAACACCTTTTTTTACCGGTGGGCATGGTGAAATAGGAGCACATCCTAACGTTATAGTGAGAACAAATCGCAAAAGATAGATAAATGATTAAGCTATGGTCTGCCTTCACTATCCAATCGCAAAGCTCCATTTCATCAAATGCACAAAATCTATTAAGTCGTAACATGGGATATATTAAAGGTAAATAGAAAATTCGACCGTTAAATAATTATATTTAACCTCGATGGTCAATAAACTGTAAAAATATTCTAATATGTATATTATCTATGTCTCTCGATCTGCAATTGAATTTGAAAAAATTTTTAAGTGACGGCTTTGGGAACATTGATTTGATATAGTTAAGACGTATTTCACGAAAATATGATTTTACGTTAAATACGCAAACTTTGGCGCGACTCCTCCCATCACGCTAGATTGTAAGGTAGTCTTTATAATAGGCTAATTATTTTGAGTCTGTGCCTGATGAGAATTATGTCAATTTGATCCTTACTCATCAGTTGTTACCAAAAATTAACCTTACCCTAATGTTTTAATTCTGTCCCATTCTTGTTTCAGCGGTAATAAACTAGACCTATACAGGGTTGCTAACTTAGCTAAAATAACTTAATCTTAATTTAATCATTTATAAATAAATATTAAACTCAATTGACTCAAACAACCTAAGACTAATAAAACTAAAACATGAATGAAAACCTTTGGTCCTGAGACCCATTTATTATTATTGAGTGACGTACTATAGAAAAATTGATAGAGATTTTGCGGTATTCTTTTTCGGGTTATATTATAGATTTCTTATGTTTCTTGAATAATTACATTCACTTATATGTGTAAACAGACTTTAACACTAGAAGCCTCTTAAGCAGACCTTGAAATTTGTGCACTTTTCTAAAGCTCTTTTTGAATAAAATATTTTTTTTTAATAATATCTACTGCACAGTTGACAGCCCTAGTTGCGGGTAGGAAGGGAGAGGAGAGGTCTCGCAATTACAGGCCCCATAATTACAGGGCTGGCAGCCGCTCGGCGCCGAAACCGACCGACTCTTCTGCCATAATTAAAAACGTTCAGAATTAAATTCGCTCGGACTTATAATATTAACTTTTTAGATACTTTCTAATTAGTTTTTATTCACGAATAGATCCATCCATTTGTATATGTTGAATAATTTTTAAAATCATTAACGAATCGTAAGTTTAATCTATTTTCGCTTTAAATCTGCGTGATTACTTAAAAATACTCTAACACTGAGTTGCTGTCTATGTTAATTTGTATTGATTAAATCCTTCAAGGGATAAACTAATTACCTATCAACAAGACAGTTACGGTCGATTAGAATTTCTTAAATTATTTATAGGACATTTCAGACGTGTTAGGATTGCGGCATAAGCTTGGACTTTACCCTTATATATAAAACCCAGATTACAGGCAAATATGCTCATAACTCTGTTCGGCAGTCCATGCAAAAACCAAGCCCTCATTGTATAAATAATAATCATAACTCTCCTTTCAGGTTAGTATCGCATCCGCGGATCACAAGGATATGAAGATCTTAGTAAGTGCTATTTCTAGCAATAGGTGGTTTCTGTTCACTAACAATCAAGCTAAGTTTCTTCCCTGCTTGTCAGCATGGTTGGAGTCATTAGTTTTAAGACGATACAAAAATATTAATAGTGAAATCAGTTTATTCAGTAAGGTACATTTGAAACGAACATCTAAATAACTCTATTCCAGTACGTACGCGATCAAACTAAGAAGACGCAGGCAAGAAACTCAGCTTTGTTGATTTTTTTATTGGTTAACCCAGTACACTTTTTGGAGTGAATTCATTGTATTAATACAAATATTCACTGATGAAGCATCGAGGTTGTATCCCTTGCAGACAACCAAAAAACTAACCTTTGACATTAAAAATCCTTGATATAAAAAACACAAAATCACGATCATCGTAAATTAGATCGGAACGGAATAATAAAATCGATAATACAGTTTGATTTGTTTGATGCTGTGAAATGTATTGTGAGAGGCGGTTGTGATTGATTCGTTACGGCGCGCCACGAGGCCGGCTTATAAAAGACAATGTTCGCGTCCCGGCTTCACTTACAAATGTGGATTAATCACGATCTGTTGACAGATTCTATGTTTCTGTATACATTCTATTACATATATTATGTAGCTTTTAATTCCTTCATGTTGATATTGGGTATGGAGAAATTATCACTTGTTTAGAAATCCTATTTTAAAATCTCATTGTAGTAGACGTTTTTGGACCTTGGGGTGAATAGGTGACCCAAGAGTTGGTGTTTTGCTCGTTCAACGTCTCGCATCGCGATACAACGAGGAATATCTAGTATTATAGGCCGTCTGCCACAAGGAACAAACATTTTAAAATTATTTTAGTGTCTTAGTTTTTATTGTTTATAGTTTTTAAAAAACTGTTGGTGTGTATATATTGTCTGGTATTTTAAGTTAAGCCGTATAACCGCAGTCCATGGACTGTGATGACCCATTTAGTGGGTCAACCACACCCACCATACAGGGAATTTTCGTTATTTACTCTATTTGAAAAACTTAAAGTTTAAATCGTTTAAATAAAGTTTAAAAATTGCTTAATGTCTCGTGATATCGATTACCCGAAGGAACAATAAACAATTGATTTGAATGGAATTATAAAGGTTTAACATACAATGCGCAATGGTAACTGCAAAAGAACACGCGACGCCGCAGGCGTTTGGCAATGTACGTGTGGCCAATTCTATGGCACAGTTCAACGCCTTCAGGTCCATATGATGATGTAATTTTATTGAATATTTTGTTTTACGAATAGTGTACAAATATAAACGTTTTAAAGAAACAAACATAATTATTAAATAAACATAAAAAAAATTCTCAATATTAACCTAACTAATTTAAGTAACCTAAAACAAATTTAAAAATGTTTGGTCCGTGTACTTTTTTATATTTTGTTGAAAATCTCAGATACGTTGCTGTTTCTTTATGAAAATACCACAAAATAAATTTAAAAAAATACTTATTAATACCTAAAGTATTTACTCTTCTTACATATCACTGTCACAGACACTTTTCAAACTTTAATAATATATTATATTATATTATATTATATTATATTATATTATATTATATTATATTATATTATATTATATTATATTATATTATATTATATTATATTATATTATATTATATTATATTATATTATATTATATTATATTATATTATATTATATTATATTAAATTCATTCTAACAGTCAAAACACGTATTTTTTAGTCAAACTAAGAAATATATAAAAGTATCCCTTACAGGGATACAGGCTGTGTAGGAATTCATTGCTCGCGAAGTGGCCGTTAAAGCCTGCAACACCCTCAAAGGTAAATTATTGAGGGTTCTTCTGTCCGAGGGTAAACCTAGCTACTTATCTTGATATATCTCTTCATAGGGGTTCTTTATGTATCAGACTTACCTCAAGTAGTATTTTCTTTCGTTAATACTTTTAAATACAGCGGGGTCAACTTGTTCATTGTTTTAGCCTTTCTCGATAAAAAGAAACAAATAGATATTAGGAAATATTTAGATTTAAAGGAGTTGCGGAGTGCTTCTTGCCAATTCTTCTCGTCTGGTGTTAAATGTAATGAGTCTAATTTTTTATTTAATTTTCTGTACGATATAAATCGAATTTTCTTACAATTATGAATGTAAGAAACTTGTGAATATAGATATTTTTGTCTTTTTTTTTTGATAGGCGTTGCACCGCTTTTTATAATTATGTTTATTTATGTCACAAACGATGTTTGCCATCATGCTAATGTAACCGATTGATATTTATGTATTAAGCGAATAGATAGTGATTATTTTAGTTTGATACAGTCGAATGATAGTCGGGAAAGCCGGCGTCGCCAGTTTCCGTTAGTTAGCTCAATTTCCGCCGGTCATTTACTGAGATCCAATACCCGTGGAAGTCCAATTGACACTAGAGTTTGTTATTGATGTTTCTAATAGTTACTCATATGAAACATCAAATAACTTGCTTTAAAGACCTCTTATTGTCTTGTAAATATGTCTTATAAAACGTAAGCACAAAATATCCTTTACAATTTACATTACATTACACAAAAAATTGATTTTTCTCATTTCGTATAAAAATATTAATAACTTTTATCTGTCCTCTGATACTTTCCACGAATTACTTAGTCTTGCCATAAATATTGTTATAAAGAAAAGCACGATTTTTTTTTTATACGTAACATTTATTCCTTTCATAGTGAGTTAGTTTAATACATCAATATATAACTATTAAAAATATACAATGTTTATTCGAAGTGGTCTCCATTGGCTGCAATACAGTCTTTTAAACGTTGAGGCCAGTTATCAATAGCAGCACGAACTCTTTCTAGAGGAAAATTCTTCACTGCCAACCGAATGGATCGTTTTAGGGACTCCAAATTATCATGGCGTTTAGAGCAAGCCTTACTCTCTAAAACTGACCATAAATCATAATCCAATGGATTTAGGTCAGGACTTGACGACGGCCAGTTTTCAGTGCTGATAAAGTCCGGAACGTTAGTTTTCAACCAAGATTGGGTGGATCGAGCTCTATGACCCGGTGCCGAGTCTTGTTGAAAGCACCATTCTTTGTTATTGAACATGGTGTTAGTTAAAGGCTTAACTACCGTCTCAAGAATGGTATTTTGATAAACTTGTGCCGACGTTTTAATACCTTTTTCACAAAAATATGGCTCAGTCACCCCTTCATAGCTAACACCCCACCAAACCATCACTGAAGTGGGATAATGCCCACGTTGTGCTCTGTTTACTAATTGCGAAGCTTCTTTAGAGCTTCCAGCATAAATACGGTCATTTTGTTTATTAAAATACTGCTCAATTGTAAAAATTTTCTCATCCGTAAACAAAATTTTTTTGTGACCTCCCTTTGCGTACCGCTTAAGTAGTTGTTTGGATTTTACCACCCTATTCTTCTTTAAATTATCAGTTAAGAAGTGACCAGTACGTCTCTTATAGGCTGCAAGTCCTAAGTCATCTTTTAATATACGCGACATGGTTCTAGGAGCTATCTTCATCTCCCGAGATAAAATCTTTTGCTTACGGACAGGATTTCTTCGAATTCTTTCCCTAACTGCTTTAATCACCTTTTTCACACGAACGGTACGTGGACGGCCAGATCTTTTTCTGTCACAAACAGAGGAGGTATCATTGTACCTATCAATAGCCCGGTAAACAAACATTTGACTAATACCAAGCGGGTGGAGGGTTTTAAAAATTGCACTTTTCTCCATACCTACTTTATGTAAGGCAATCACAGCGATTCGGTTTTCTTTATCACCCCACTCCATTTTAATATAACAAAATATTTAACAATATAATGGCGCGAAAATAAGAAAACACATCAAGCAATCATATAAAAATGACAGATTCCAAATTCAAACGTAATATTTTCTTTTTTTGAATAGTAACAGTATTTATGGCCAGACTAAGTATAGTTTCGGTTATTTTTTTTTAGACTAATGGATAGTACCTACTTAACAAGTAAAAATCTTCATTCGCAAATAAACAATACAATAACATTAAGTAATGTTGAATATAATTCTCCATGTAACGTCGCTTAAGAGCGTTTGTCGATTTAACGACAAACTCTCTAAAGCGTTCAAATCAATTGCCTTTGGTTGGTTTAGCTTGTATTCCATATATATATCTTCTGTCATGTCTTAACGCACAGTTTCTTCAGTGTCGATATATAGAATTTACACTGTATGTTGTCACTCGTATTCAATCACCACTCCTATAATTGTAGTAGCATTAAGTTTAATATGTTTTGAAGTAATATGTTAATGGGTCCCGCTTATAATAAAAAGATTTATCATAGGTACAACAGTAAATTCAGTAGATTTGATTTGCTTCCGTAATTTTGGATCCCAGCATGAGATCCAATATGAAATTAAATTGTTTATTAAATTTTCGCAGTCGATGGGTGAACATTTTATCTCGTTACGAACACGCCTCCAACCCCCCCTCGCCCCTCAACCTATTACAATTCTAACCCCTATCAAAAATACTATAAAGCCCATTATTCAATGCGTGAACGCGATGATATTTTCATATTATGCGTGTCATAAAACTATTAGACGGTTTTACCTATTCTTATGGGGTCAGGCGCCATTTTTTGTTGCCATGGTGTTTTTATATGCCATTAAGAATTTGGTCGAGTTAGGGCTGAGCATTATTTCATTATTTAACACCTTGTTGGTACGTTAAGGGTCGAACAGATGTTTTTTTTTTTCAAATTACTTGAGACGTTAGGGCAAAGATGGATTGATACGGACATAGGGCAGATGTAAATTCAATTTAAGGTGAATTATGTTCTAGCAATATATTAGTAGGTATTGGGTGTTGTAATTAATTATGTAATGCTAAGATGTTCTCAAGTTGCTACAAAGTATCAAAGGTTAAATTTCACTTCAATCGAAGCATGCAAAAGTACTTGGAAGAAAAGTTTATGCAAATCAAGAGTCAAATAAAATGGAGTCTTGGTCGATCGATACGACCTTGAGGGCGGGGCTTCGCGTGGGCGGGGTTAAGTAAGTCCGACCCGCCCACCGCCCGCAAGCGCACAAAGCCAATGTTCGCGCGCTGCGCTCCAGCACCGACGTCATGTGCCGCGCTCCTCGCGTCCATCACAAACTGTGTGACCATCTGTCAAGTCGTTCCGAATTTGAATTTATGTCAATTGAATTGACAGTTATGTGTTAGTGCTCTGTGGACACAATGATTACCGATATGTACGCGCCGCTGCCGGCGCCTAATAAGACAATTGTAAGTTTTGTGCATAAAAAAAGTTTATTCTCTTCTTAAAATTAGCATGTTTTATTTGGTAGGCTTTTTTGATGTAGTCTTTTTAGATCTATAGTTAAGTAAGACAAACATAATCTGCTTACTAAATAACAAATTCAGTTTCATATAAAATTGTATATATTTCTTATCCAAATAATTCATTATATTAAACAAAAATCATCTGACGTATATAGCATACAATATCCATAGAAAGCTAACAATATAAGTATATATTAAAAGCCCTAGTAGGTTATCAAAGTTTGTATATAGGGGTGTGCTTTATTTGAATAATGATTGGACTCGCATAAGATCTTTATATAGATAACGACGCCGAAAATTAGGTTTTTGACGGACAGACGGATGACTCGATCGTGTAAAGCTCTGTTCATTTTAAGGTAACAGAACATATTAAATGCATAATAATAAATAATTAATTCCACACTACAAATTCACACATTAACACCAACTCACACATCCTAACAAAACTAGAAAGTATTGTAAGAACATAGTGTAAACAAAAAAAAACCAACCTAGGTTCTGTATTGTCAATAAAAAATTTAAGATCTCCACCCGTTTATAAATCACAAGTGTCAATTTCTCTCATCCGTCATGTCAATTTAAAAAATTTTGTCATCGAACAAATTACGTGAACGATTTTGACACATCGAACACCGACCGAGAACAATGCTGTATTGTTCTGTATCGATTGAATTCTCTATTCAATTTTAGAATAGAGGCTGATAATGATTTTATCTTTTTAAATGTATTAAAAAGTAATTGATATTGAATCTTCATACAATGTTCAATTACATTCATCTAGATGAAAGGCCACTAAGATATGAATTTGTGTGGTAAGTGATTTTTGGGGTATTTATAGATTGAATTCGTTCTAGTAACTCTTCATGTTTGGGAATTGTTATTTGCCCTTAATTACCGCTTCACAACTCTTTAACTACACCATATAAACAAAAAACTCTCCTGTTTTATATTTAGACAGAAGTCAAAGTCAAAATATCTTTTTTCACTATCATAGTACCATTTTGAATCGTCTTAAATCTAAGTGATTCTACGCCTGAACGTACGCGACCAAGCTGAGAAGAAAGAATCTCGGCTTGTTTGTTTTTTTTTTTGGTAATTATTGTATATTCCCGTATGTTTGTTATATTTTATTTTATTACATCTGTCCCCAATCATCTTATCTGCTAAATATATTTTAAAAAACAATAAACTTATAAGATAATAAATAAAGGTATACACACAAAACAATTATATGAGAACTTGAAACATATGAACCCATGCACAGACGTACATAGTCTCATAATAATTCATTGTCCATAAAATGTTTGAAATAAATTCTCAAATAATAATACATAGTAGATACCTAATGAGTGCTAAGTCTAAAATCGTATATCAAAATAATGTTATTGATTCGTGATGTTTTACTGAATGAATTGAATACTTGTGTGTATTTTCAGATATAAGTAAGTGTTAATAAATAAATAAATATCTAAGCATAAAACTCTATCAATACATCTTAAATGGAAAGTCCACCAGAACATATCCGCTATGGGTGTCTTATGTCGGCGTTAGCCCATTCACGGGCCCAGCGTGATGTCCCATGGCATTGTGGCTATGAGCCGATTTTTATTTGTAATCACACTAAATGGCTGTTGGGATTATGGTGCTTTGTCATCCCGAGTGCCATTCGAGAAATCCACAATGACATTCGCATAATGCGTACGTCACTTTTTGTATGCTTTTTGAATTGCTAATCCAGTTCCGGTGATGTGCTTAATCTTCGAGGGTCCTTGAAATATTTGAAGTAATTAAGGAGTTTAGTCAAGTGGTTCATAAAGAAGCTTTAAAAAGGTTAAAGCTCACGGTACTAAAGCATATCTTATACCCAATATTGACATATAGATTCAGAAAGCTTATTAACGCTTAACAAAGAGGTTTATTCGTTGAACCGTCAATTGTTTTTATGTATGAACCGTATTGTTATACTTTGGTGTAGGTACCTAATAAATTTTAGCATTAATATGTTCCTCGATGTCACACCCATATAAAACACTCGTTTTCGACGAGAGATATCTACGTTTGAGTGTCTTCTATAAATTTAATTGTGTTGTTGTACAACGTGTATAAAATAAATTCCTGTTTGAAAGCTTTATTTATATGTCATAGTTTATTTCATGTACGATTTATAGCTACGAAAGAGTAGGTGACATATAGACATAAAATCAATCTAAGGTTATTACTATGCTAGGAATCTAATACAAAGTCCAGTTGTAGTTGAAAAGATTCAACAATACAAAAGCTTGAAAATTGCCTTAAGCACGTGTGTGAAACGATGTCACGCTTATAATAATGATATCTATATTATTAGGTATAAACTGAGTTTTCTGTGGGCATCTCGTCAGACCTACTTTAGAATCTTCGTACCCTTCCTTGTAAGGAGGAAGTTGAACTCTTTGATACTACATACCAAATAATCTCTTCAGGCATTTTACTCAGAATATGGAAATATTATGGAATGTAAATTCTACTAGAATAAGCACCAGCAATTTCTTGATTTAATGGTTATCCACAGGCTGCTGAGCTTCTTTTTAGGCAACACGCAGGCTCTTTCTAGGCTAACTAAAGTATTAAAACATACGGTAACTTCAGAGGTAAGCCTACCACTCAGCCCAAGCTAGCGTGACTAAATAAAGAATCCAAACTTCATAACACGTCAACAGATATAAATTAAGTTAAGCTCAGCTTACATCTAATTAAAATATTTGTCACATGGAATTATGAAAAAATAAATCCGGAACGGTAGCGGGTGTCGTTCATCTTTTTTTTTTATTGCCGAATCGCGTCGTGTTTAACCCGTTCATTGACAAAAAGGTATTTAAATGAAGCTGTCAGGAAATATTTAGTGCGCGAGCGACATTCCTACCGTGAAACAGAGTCTCGTCAGTTTTACGAGTGTTTAATTATAGTACATGTAATGATTTGTAGGTTTGGTTTGGAAATATAGCATTGTTCAATAATAAAGCACTTATGAATAAGAATGTATCCTCTCAGTAAGTTCAGATCTTAGGTTTACTATACAACAAATTAAAACATAATTTAAAAAAAAGCTAATAACGAAATCATGCTTCCTTTCTTCTTTTTCGTTTCCACCGTATTTTTGTAAGGTAGATTTAGAAAAGTGTTACTTGTAAAAAAAATACAAACAAAATTGACGGTAGTTACAGAAACAAAAAGTTGTGTTTCAAGTTCCCATGTAATTGTTTTGTGTGTATAACTTGTTTTATTATCTTATAAGTGTATTGTTTGTTGATATATTTAGCATATAAGATGTTTGGGGACAGATTTAATAAAATAAAAAAACTAAAAAAAAACACGCAATTCGCGTAAATGATAGTAACAAATATAATACGTATAACGTACATCCAATTGAACTTATCTCGCGCCTAATTATAAATTTCAAAATTAGAACACGAAAGTCTTCATTACGCTTTACCATTATTTATGTGAACATCCGTCAGCGACTGTCCGTTGCGAGACAAAGTGTTAACTTTAATATATTACCATACCAAAATACAAACATTAAATCACAAAAATGTATAAAATATGCCTTTGTATTTCCGAGGTGGAAATGCATTTGATCCCAAAGGGATATGTGAGACTTAACCAACGCCTGCGTCTGATTTTGAGAGACGAGGTGGACCATACCCACTAAAAGACGGCATTGAAAGGGGCTCTGGGTTCCAGAGGCTGCTAATGTTACAGCCGTCTGCAAAGGAGGAAGAAGACTGGCAAACCTTCTCCTGCGCTCTCCGCGTGCCCTAACCCGCAGAAACAAGGAACAAGGAACATTGTTAAGCGTATTATATAATTAAACATCTAAAACAACATAAATAATTAGATTAAAATATCATATACGACCTATTTCGTATTATTTAACCAAAAATATAGAATGCGTTTAACTCTCTTGCAATTACTCTATGGTTACTTTGCCATTTAGATGGACATTCGCTCTACATTGAACGAGGTAATTACGATAATGACATAGACAAGAAATAATACAGGAACAACATCCCGTCTTTTCGTGTCGTTGACTGAATTAATAAAGCAGTTAGCATTAATTTCAACCTTCATTGATATATGCATATTTATGTGCGGTTAAAAAGTAAAACAGTTTAATAGCTTGACCGCACTTCCTGTCGCGACCGCAGCCATTTTATATAGCTTGTTATTTATGTCATTACTATCAATTTTTTTAATTAAATATCTTCTATTGATCAAATAAACAATGGATATAGGTATATAATTCAATAGAAAAAAATATCAACAAAAAAAAAAAACAACGCATTTCAAGCATGTTTTTAACAAAGAGAACCTACATTTCAAACTGACACCAAAAAAGCTCGTAAAGTTCACATAACCTCGCAAATGTGAAAACTTCAACAAAAGCTTAAAAGAAACAAGTTAAATTCATACTTATTTATTTTCTTTGTGCGAAACGTATATGTGAGAAGTCGTTAAAGCTTTTACAAAAAGATGCTTATTTAATCTTGCTCGTTCTCACTTCTCGTTAATTCAAAAAAACAATATGCTTATAATAAGATTTTACGTCGAATTAGACAGAGCACTGTCAACAGCTATAAAATGTTGAATTTAACCTTAATTACTCAAAAACATTTCACAATAAATAGTGTCACTTCACACTTCACACTTCACTTCACAAACATAGATAATAGAGTTAATAATACCTTCTTGTTCTGTAAAGACAAATACTAGGTACATATTCCTTAGTAGAGTAGGTACCTAAGAAGCTTCTTTGTACACATTGCCTTCTAAAAACAACTTTGACTTAAACAATAAATATAAATAATGATATTCCTATGTATCGCGTTTTAAACCTCTCAAAATGTTGCAATACCGGTTGATAATGGTGATCAATAACGATGTTAATTTCACATATATTAATAGAACATTTAAGACAAAATCCGTTGAACTGGTCACGAGTTACCAAATTCGCTTTTGGAAGCCATTAAAAGCACATCATTACCAAAGCTTCGAGGATATCATAAAGTTTCTTACCAACATCCAAATAAACAACAGATTAACAAAGAACCAAAAAATTATCAACAGATATGACATACTTCCAATAAACTATAAAAAGTTATGACCTAGATAAACGTGCGTTTTAAGCTGTAAATTCGCATTTAATTATATAACAGTTAAAAATACATATAAAATATTATTTACTTTTCAATTTAAAAGAAATCCTTTCAACACACCGCTCTAATAGAGGTTGAAATTAACTAATCCCTTGAGAATAAGATAAGTCATGTCGTCGGCTTCTGAATGGGTTTTATGATGATCCGAGACCGCACTGCGGATACAATACTGCAGTGTAAGCATTCGATGGACGAAGTAATTCCTCTGAAACTGTAAAGAACTTTTTAGTTCGCTTTTAAATAATCATAGTCAAACTCTATATAACGGTGAGAATCAAATAGTTACATAAATCTAAAATCATTATTAACGCCGCGTTTGTTTATTAATTAAAGCAGCTAGTTTATTTATGTATGTTTAGTGTTTGTCCCTATATTAATCATCATTTATATCACGCTGTGACGATACAGAAGACAATCCACACATCACAAACATTCTTGGTTGCGTTAAAGCGCATTTAAAAACCGCAGTGCGTCCTAACGTTTTGCAAATCACGGCATTAACCCGGCTTGTTAGTCGAATGCAAGTCATTCGGCGCCATTGCCTTCTGACATAGTTCTGACATAGAAAGATGCAACTCACTAATTAATACCCACACTATCGGCGTCTTTGTTCTACTGTCATCGGACTCTACCTCGGATGCTCATTTGTGTCGAAATTACCGCTTCGATGACACGGTTCTGTCAATATTGAAGGGTACAGAGAGATATTTCGGGTATATTTTTAAATAAGCTTATAGCCTGTGCGGAGAGACTTCTGTTGTGTAAACTTATTTTTGTATGGTATATGAAACTTAATGTATATAAAAATAACTACAGTGATCCAAAAAGCTCAAGAGTATATATTTTTTTAAAATTATATAGAATTAAACTCATGTTTGAGAGAAATATTTACTTAGTTATGTAGTCATATGTAAATTTGTTCGATATAATATATTTAAAGTCGCTTTTCTATTATCATCTATGACTAGTTCAACTTGAGATTCAAAATTGCTTCAAAGCACACGAAACGTCAATTAAATGTTATAAAACGCGTTTATATCAGCTAAACAAGTTTCATTTATTATGTCAAGGATGTTGTTTTGATAATCTGTGTATCGTATCACCAAATATCTGATCTGTCATCGACCCAAAAAACCCTAAAAGTGTCACTAAACTGCCTCATGAACAATTAGTTTGGCACTTTTCACACAATGGGCACCCCGCGGCTCGCCACCCGTTGCGACTCTCCACATTCTATTCACCTTATCATCAGAGTATAGCCACATGAGATTGTTCTTATTTTGAAATTATATGATTCAGCATTGTGACATAACGGTTGTCTATTTTGTATATTCTATGGTTTAAAACTATATGAAGATAATCTGCGTGTGTTTATTATCTTTATTTAACGGCTTTCGTGTCTATTTTATTTTTGTTTATTTATGAATGAAAATTTGTTGCTGCGATTTTTAAAAAGGATACATTAGACAAACAATATAAAATAAAAAAATATTTATACAAAACATAATAATAATAAATGTAATCTAGTTCTCATGCAGAAGAGAAGATAAGTAACTTTGAATATTAGTACCTCATGTTTTGGACATATCAATTTAATTATTTGAATATAAATCTCTAAAATATTAACCATAGACAAATTATCAATTTGATTAGTTTGTCTATGGTACGCAAATAGTGCGCACAATTAAAATTCGAATTTCGAATATTACAAAAATAAATCCCTCACAATACGAGAAAGCCACGCGTCCCATTACTGCTAACAAGAATGATAGGAAATTGCAAACTATTAAATGCAGCATCCGGCTTTTAACTGTAAATTTTCCGATTGCAATTTGTCGTTGCGTAGGTACTTTAAATTAAGTACATTATGGACCGTGGAAAATTCCATTGGTAATAGATGACTGTGGCCATTCATTATAAACAGTGACTAACTCCACATCGAAGTAATGAAGGAAGAATAAGGTTTATAAGTGCTTTTTATTTAACGATACAAAGTAATTTACCAACGTCTATAAGTTTAGATCTAATTTACTTACCCGTTTAACTAATGTATAGTCTACGGACTTATAAAAACATCCCTTTGTCGCAACCCACCGCAATTCAAAAGACCTCAGATCAAAACAGAGCCAAATTGTTTTCTTCTCGGCACTTCACGTTCCATTAGGAGGGTCACGTGACGTCGCCCCCCTGCCATAACTCACGATACCCGAACTCAATGAATTTCACTTTCGGCTTAAACCGCGTCTGTCGTTGATGGCACTAATGTTCACAGTGATCACTTGAGGGTCTCTATCCCTATTTGACAATCACCATGGTTACAGTAAATAACCGCAATCTGTGCAACCCGATATATAACCTGCTTACGTTAATGCTCACTGGCTGGTACGAAAAAAAAACATTTCTTTTGTGGCATAGCTGTTTGGGTTGAATACAATCAAAGTCATAAACGAATCTGACAGCCGCTGTAAAGCATAAAATATAAACATAGTTTATGATAAAATAATGAAATCGGATGTGAGATTGGTGGTCGCGTGGCTAGGACCGCCCGCTGAGGCAACTCCGCTATGCTAATTCAATTGTTACAAGAGCGGATAGCCAACGATACAATCGGCCCCGCCCGAATTATCATAATAATGCGCGAGTCACTCTTGCCTCAACAACGATAGCTATCGATATCTTTCAAGTACTGTAAATCCATGTAAGTCACGACAGGCACCGTGTCTAATCGATTCAGAGTAGTGTTGAAGTGGCGAAGGCAGTTCTCATAACGCCCGCGGCGTACACTTCTTACCAACGATTTTCTATCATGCAAATTGAATTATGAGACTTTTTCATTGGCTTTGTTCTTAGCGAAAGTACGTGACGACGGAACACTCAACGCCATGTAATAAACCGATTGTTCGGCTCGACTCCGCAATGGAAAATTATAGTGTTTTATATTATTGCTTATCTAATTGCACATATTACAGGAATGGCCCGTCTTTTTTTGTATCAAAATCAACATGTTACTAAGACGCAAGAGCATTCAAGCAATGATTATGCATTCCTAGAGGAACTAAAGTGTATGAGTGCATTATAATTATTTATTTTATGAGCTCTAGAGTTTATGACGAGTATTTAAGCCCTCGGGGCTAGTACATGAGTAATTTTCTCAGCAATTAATACCTTGTTCAATAACAGGAAAGAAAATTGTGAAGGAAAAAATTCAAACCACATCTATTGAATGACGAGCCACGCTCGGAGTCAATGTCCCAGACTTATATTGAGATAATTAGTTAATTGCGAGCAAAGCTTTTGTTTGCAGCTGATGCTATTAAATAACGTAAAGTATACAAACATTATATATTTTGTGTAACGGGTGGTTACTGGCACTACCTTCATTTGGGGATTCGCAAAACGCATACAGTCTTATTATATAATCTTGTTCCAGAAATATAAATCCAGGCGTCAATAAATTAGTGAACGAATGACGTAAACCAAGTTGAAAAAGGCCGACTCGCGATCGCCCGCGGCAATGTTCTACATTATTTTATTTGTTTGTTACAATGGTTTAAATGGAGCTAATTATTATAATTTCAGTGAGAAATTACTGGAATTATGCTGCTACCAAAAATACGTGAGTTAACGATTGACGATTTCTCGGAACCGTCGGAGGCCTTGAGGCGTGAGCACGCAACCCAACGATCCTTACAGCTGAAATGGTTTACAGCCTTGAACCTTTTAAATATCCAAAGGCTCCGATTACAATATAAAACGTACACAGTATAAAAATTGAATAAGATCATTTATTATGTATCTACTATTTAGGTAAAACAATATTAGGATACATAGTTTTAACTGAACTCGGCTTGTCTCGAGTAAGATAACAATCTAGTTTATTCCTCATTTTTAATTATATATATATATATATATATATATATATATATATATTTGCAATGCGTTTGTACGTACATGTGCACAATGGCCTCGCTGAAAATCAGTGCTGTGGTCACTATTCTTCCCTGTTAGGTTAGAATGTTTCTTTCTTTTGTAATAACTAATATGAAACATCATCTTTGAAGCGCGTAAGTTTTAAGTTTACGAGCTTATATTGTGTATCATGTTACAATGTTGCTTTTAACTAAACCGGTTTTTTGAAATTGCTCTTATTATCTCCACCCAACTTATGAAGGTCGGTCGTCACATTAACCATTTGGAGCAGATTCCATCACGCAAATTATATTATTAATCAGGAAAAAATTAGCTTTATAATAATTAGTTATAATTAGGTACTATACCAGTATGTAATCGAAAAGGTATCTCTCTCCGAAATTTTCATTTGTAAAAAAAACATGCAAGATTTTCATGCAAGGGTCAAGACACAAATATCTTTATTCAATACATAGGTACATACGTATTAAATCTAAGTTTTAATAGTCTTAATATTTGTAACTATCACATACTACCGCAAATTTGGTATTTGCAATTTCGTGTTCTATACGAATCTGAAGTAACTGACTAGTCAGTCGTTTTTATTTAAATTCTAAAGTGGACAAAGACCCCTTGATGTGAGTGAAGGCGTGAAACCGCGCTAGTTACGATCATTAGTCTACTTCACGCGTCCGCATGCCACACTGGTCCACAAAATTGTTTCGAAAATTATTTATTTAAATGGCAATTATCGGTTTGTGACGTGTACGCATGTGCGATCGACATGTGCGAGGGGCACATTTTTATATTGTCACGGTCTATTCGGCCTCTTTTGTTTTCATAGAGTATAAATATAATTTCATAGATAATAAATTTTTGAATATAGAATACATAAGAATTTCGTTCGCTACGCGCGAAATAACGAGCGTGTTCTGTGTCGTTTAAAATTGGTTTTTATTTGACAAATTCAGAAATAATAATAATGTTAATTTAAAGATGACAGAGGTGGTATGAATTTAATTGTTACAATAAAGATTTCCTGAAACTTAAATTAATTCACGAGTAGTTTCGACTGAAAGAGATCGCTTGGCGATAAATCCGCCTGTTTGTTTGATTAAAGTGTGTAACTTGCAAAATGCAATCATCATTACTGAAGTTAAACAAATTGTAAATATAAACAACTAGATTTTTACCGTATCGATCTTTCAAAGTTTGACATCGAAATGTAATAACAGGGCTCGAATTAAGTAAAAGATAATGACACCCAGACATTATTTCGACATTAAGCCCCAACAAAACACGCGATATTGGATGACTTTGGTATATTGCAATTTGTTTTAACTTTTATTAAACTCTGTTGAATGCATTAGAAGGCTTATTGATACATATTCATAAAGTCATAGACAATTATTTTAATCTATAATGGTGATACCACATCAGGGGTACTTAAATAACTCTTACATACAAAACATACTATATGTGTATAACACTGTAGTTATAATAAATAAATAAAAAAATACTTCCTAAGCCTAAGCACTGACTCAGCGCTTTAATATGCAACCTACAACGCTTCACGAATGAACTTTTTAATTTTTATATAAATAAATTATTATTTATAATTAATTTTAATAATTTTATAATTAATTTATTAAATAAATTTAATATTGAAAACGTTTCATTAAATTTATTCATGAGTAAGAAGCCTGTTCCGTGATACTCATTACGTCTGAAGTATTTTATGCCCTATAGCGAAAATCGAACGGAACGAGCTTGTCCTACGTTAAATACAAAATGTGTATATATATATTACTATATTTAAATGCTTCAAGATGTAGAGCATAGTGCAGGTTGTAGCTTTAAGCTTGTAAGCTCATAGTTATCGCGGCATACCGATACGATTGTTTGAATAATATAGTACACTACTGACTAAATAAAATTGAACCCCGTCCTCAACACCGGAATAATATGGAACCCTCAATAGAATCGGATTTCTAACCCTTGTCTTAATAATGTCCTGGCAATTATGAAGTTACGCATCCACCGAACACATCAAATTATTTTGTAATTTGACATCAGTCCCGCTAATTGGGCGCCAACGGGCGCAATAAATCGATAACTAACTCCGGTTTACAGGAATTATAAAAGCTACAGTTTATATACTATTGACATATTATCGTCCAGAGAAATGCATTGATTTCTTTGAATAATCAATAGACAATATAAATATAGGGACAATCTAATGATAGTCTAAAAGTCTAACAAGGTTAATAACTACTAAAGTAGAGTAGTGTACTAGTAAAAGCTACTACTCCACCTAAATATTAGGGTCAGAAGCTCTATGGCCTCTGGCTTTGGGCCAATAAGAGTCGTAAGATACAAATTTTTGCCGACAACCTGGAGTCGTGGAGTCTTTTTAAATACCTTAACAAAGGACCTTTAAATCTTGAATTGTGCTCGCATTTATATTAAATATCAGTTAACAATTGATGGTTTAGTGTGTTTACTTTATGTTTTAATTATTTTAAAAGGTTTAGATTGTATAAGAAATTTAGCACATGAAATATTTGACCATGTATAATACCAAAATGTTAGAACTGAAAGCCGTTTCTAAATTATCATCTCCCCTAATTCGAGAATTGGTTTAAGCGACACAACCAGACAATATGTCATAAATTGTGGATGCAACATGAGTTGATTTGCATTAGAATTGTGTTGGGGTTACAAACATTTTCAACTGGCATTAAATCACTAATTTCTAACGTTATTATTGCAAATTATGTTATTTTCTGTACAATAAATTGAGGATTTATCTGATGACTCAAACAGTAATATTGTTTAAAGCTTACACCGTATCACCTTGATGTCTGTCGTTCCATCACTGCGCGTTCCGTAAGACATTTCTTACGACGCACCATCACGTTATGTAACCAGCTGGCCGCCACGGTATTTCCTAATAATAATTACGACTTAGGGTCCTTCAAAAGCGTACCACTCCCTAAAAGGCCAGCAACGCACTCACGAGCTCCCAGCCACGTGAGTGTGTATGGGCGGCTTCAACTCTACGGTGGGCCTATTGCTCGTTTGCATCCTCTTCTATAATAAAAAAAAATCTGACATTCGATTGACATTCGACTCACCAAAATTGTTTACGCAATGATGATAAATTCTTAGTCCAGTGTGCTTTATTTAGTATAAGCGGTGAATATAAATTATTAAATTTATCGATTACATAGAGAATAGATCTCATTATATTTAATAATGTATTTGTTAAAAATGTGATGTAATAAGTATGGTTATGATTTTTATGAAATACAATTTTCTCTGTAACGACTTCACGATCACCGTAATAACATGGGGAGGGCTAAATGTTTCTCTTGAATATTCATTTGGGCTCATCATAATTTTGGTAGATAATTTTAAATTATCAAATCAGACGTCGAGGTGCGCCCACGCGATTTATTAACCTCTCTACATTATTGCCAGTAATTTAATTGTGATATTTTATAGATTATATAAATGCTGCATAAACGCTAAACGAGTTATCAAATTATAATCTGTGGTAGGGCTTTGGTTTAAGTATAGTTACGTACGCGCCTTTGACTATAAAATGTTTAGTTAAGCAAGATCTTTATTTAGTTTAACAACCGATTTGTTATTAAAAACAAACAAAAACTTGTGAAATGATAAAAATAATGTTTTTTTTTTATTTACAAAGCAATTTGAAAAAAAAAAAGATTCCCATTAAAGTCAATTTATATTTGAATTCTTGACACATAAAAGTACAATATAAAGTAACCACAGATAAAAAAGAAACACACCGGTTCCGCGGAGTTTTTATAACAAAAGATCTTCGTCATTTTTTGACAAGGAAAAGGCCATCAAATTTGTAATGGAGCGGCGCCGCTCTGTCGGCGCGGAGGCCACATCTACGCTTTGATCCAATCTGCCGTCGGAGCCAACTTTGACCAATTATCCACCTATATCACTCATGGCTCCAACCCGAATGAGCCATAATGCCTAGGTAATTATGACGGCGTCATTTCTTCTCTCTTCTTCAAATTTAACGCAATGTCACGCATTATTCCTTGTCCCTTGACATATATTTACTTGAAATCTAATATTGCATTTTTTATGACAATTTAGTCAATTATATTTAGAGACCGTTTACCCTGTAAAACTTACATAAATATAGGAACTATAAAACAGGAAGACATACAATATTGTGAAACAATACAAAATTATTCATTTGTTGACGAGACGAAATAGCCAATGTCCAAAAAGTATCACCTTTTTGCCATCCATATTTAATGCGACACCATAAAAATATATGTCATACATATGAGAAAAACAACAATAAAATATCAAAAATATTATTTACTAGTATAATAAGACCACGTCTTAAATGTACTTTGAAATACAGGTATGAGCATTAAATCAGCTTAAATAGAAGTTATATCTATTTATTTATTTGCCATTTCAATGACCCTAATTACCAGATATTAACAATCTCGCCGAGCAAGATTTGATATCGCATATAATTTTGTAAGGACGCGACAGCTGCACCAATCACAATATAAGGGGCGTGGCCGCACCCCACCCCACTTCCCGAGTGATCCCGGATTATTTTATTGTTCTCAATGAAACTTTTTTATCGAGCCATTGTCTCGCATCGGGGTGAAATATCCGGTCGGATATACCGATTCAACTCATCTTTATTCGCTGGGAAACGCTGGCTTGAAACGATTAAATTTTTAGGGGCGAAATATGGTTATATTAATTGTTTATGTTAGATATACATAGTGTCTGTATATAAGTGCTTATGTTTGTTGATTGTAGTATTAAGTAACATTTTCTACAAGTGAGGTAATCAAACTCAAAATATCTTTATACAAGTAGGTCTTTATAAAGACACTTTTCAACTGTCAATGATTTGATTACTACAATATTGATAAACAGAATACGGTCAGTCAATACACACCGATCCAAGAACAATATAACCAATGCCTAATGTCATAAATTAATTTCTTTTCTGAATATATTTCAAGTCGTTAGGATTAATTAATTAGGACGTCCCGCCGCGGTGTTGAGCGGTAGCGGTCGGGAGCTGTCACCGATCCACGTAATTGCAAATACACCTTCTCTTCGTTTATTTATATTGTTATTCAAAAGCACCTCGGGCTATAATAAGCTGAACATTGATTCCCATATAAATTAGACTATAAATCAGAGCGAACACTAAAACCAATTCTCACGGTCGAGACCGGTTAATAAATATAAAATCGGATCTCGTTTTTCGATTATTAATTAAACATTTCTCATATTTCAGGAGCATCCGAGCTTACGCGGTACGCCATTGGCGATGCTGGCGGCGCAGTGTAATAAGCTATCAAGCAAGTCTCCACCGCCCCTCGCTGACGCGGCCGTCGGGAAGGGCTTTCATCCATGGAAGAAAAGCCCGGGAGCACATTCACCACCGGGTGCTGGAGGGATGCCTCGTACGCAACCGCCAACTTGTACACCCTACGGTCGTGGTCCCACAGCGTGCGCAGCCGCTCCCACCTACGGAAATGACTTATACTTTCCATCGTCTGGAGACCAACTATTAGGAAAGAGTGAATCCAGCGCAAGTCTAGGCTCAATGTACTCAAGACACCCATATGAATCGTGGCCTTTTAACGTCGGCGGAGGCGGCGGTGGTGGGGCCCTTAAGGCTGCCGAAATGGGGGGCGTCAGTGCAGTCGGCAGTACTTGGTGGGACGTCCACAGTGGCTGGCTCGATGTTGGAGGGCAAATGGCTAATTACGCCGGACAAGATTATTCTCAACTCACTCATTCCCTGTCAGGTGGTGCTCACTTGCTTCCACCGGCTCCTCACCTCTTACAAGACGCTTACAAATCAGTATTGCCTTCACAAGGATCGTTTGGATTACATGCGCCCGGCTCTCCAGCACCTCCGGCACAGGCACCTTCACCCCGATCCCAGCGCCGCTACGCCGGACGAGCGACATGCGACTGTCCCAACTGTCAAGAGGCTGAACGCCTAGGACCCGCCGGCGCTCATCTCCGCAAAAAAAACATTCATAGTTGTCACATTCCGGGCTGTGGAAAAGTGTACGGGAAGACTTCTCACTTAAAAGCTCATTTACGTTGGCACACCGGCGAACGACCTTTCGTATGTAATTGGCTATTTTGCGGCAAACGGTTCACGCGATCTGACGAGCTGCAAAGACACCTACGTACACACACTGGCGAAAAGAGATTCGCATGCCCTGTGTGTAACAAGAGGTTCATGAGGTCGGATCATTTAGCGAAGCACGTGAAGACTCACAACGGTGGCAAGAAGGGAAGTTCAGACTCTTGTTCAGATTCGGAGGAGAACAGTCAGGGGGAGAGTGGTGTGGGTGGGCAGTCGCCTGAGCACCAGTTAGACGTGAAGCCTGGGCCACTGTGACTGGGGCGGGCGGCGCTGCCGGTGCCGCATCATCCATCGTCGCTTCTGTGATACCATTGGCCGACCGCGCCCTCTGTACATACATATCAACATGTATAGTGAAAGTGTTTAAACTATTCAATAAATGACGAACTCTGTGAGACGAAGTGTACAGTATAAAATACTAATTAGATATAATTATTATCCTACTAACATAGTTTAAGTAGATAACACGTTTGTCCAAAATTGCAGTTGGTAACTTATTGTAATGAAATACCTCACGGTTCCAACGTAATCAGAGTTTATTTGTAAATTGTAGAACTAGATTACGGTGACTATAAATGCATTTTGTGTCAATCCTGTATAAAAGTAGATTAGTTATTGTTTGTTGATGCTGTCATAACACATTAAAACATTTATTTTAAGTAGCCTATAAAAATTACAGCATATTAGCGGTATGTCACGGAATTTTCTAATCATGCCTCATCTGCACTATAAACGTTGGAGTATACATAAGAAAATTTATAAATTTGTATAATAGACAAAGCATGCTATGTGTATGTACAAATACTATGTAAAGACGATGCAAATGCCTGAAATTGATTTTATAAACTTGAAATATATTTTCCGAGTGGATCTATGCAGTTTTATTTGGTCAACCCACACTAAAAATCAAACTTAGGTTTAAATTTTGATACACAAATACCTACTAATAACTTAGTTCATTATTATTGCGCTTTTAAATTAAATGAATTATGATTATGCGAATATTTTATTATATGCCATATTTTGCCTACGTTACCATTCCAAAACAATTGTCTATATTAGGGATTCTTTCTGGCATTAGATTTCATCTGCGCTGATAGTATATTCACCATAGGGCGAATATACATCATAGGATGCTCAGACTTTTATTCTTAATTCTTATCAAAAAAGTCAAACAGTAAAGAAGATATTTTAATTTAATCAATTAAGCACTGAATATAATTAAGTATATTTTTGTGCAATGCGATGTTCATAGCCTTTTAAAGTCTTTTATATTCAAATGAGTATACCCAAAAACCAAGAAATATTTTTCCTACAAATCCAAAGCATTAATTATACAACTACCACAGTAATAATATACGGAACTAGAAAGAATGAAAACAGATTATTTATTATTATTTTATTATTATTAGTATTAGCTTACACAAGGTAAATGCAAGAACACAATGAGAAACATAAGTAACCTAACTACAGCTAAATTAAGTAGTAATAAAAAATATTATAAGCAACGATATATACTAGCACAATATATATATATATATATATATATATTGTACATCTTATACTCCGATTGCATCGGTTCATTCAATCTTCTTCTAGTTGATTCGTTCTTGTGACCCGTAAATCATTCTCGTTCACTCATGAACAATGTTTCGTTCATGGGTCAGATCGTTACGATGTTCTATTAATTTCATAAACAAAAAGAAATATCGATTTGTGCTGTACCCTTTAAGACGTCGCACCCTTAAACCTCAAGGCCAACTCTGAAATACGGAACTGATTGCAAAGCAAATAAAAAATACATATTGAATTACAAAACAGTAATTTAATACATTTAATGAAATCCGTTTGTTTACACAAGAAGCCGACGTAAAAAGTAAATTGAAACCGCAAATGAGAGGGGGATGGGAAGGCTTCGCGGGTGGCGTCAGCTCGTGCCGTAAAAACCAAACTCATCTGCGACACCCGCAAAACCCATTAAACCTAGCTTTATCCTCTCTTATTAATGACGTTTTCGCGGTGGTCCGACCTTTTATTGACATCTACATTTGCCAAAAGTCGCATTATTGACGTCTTATTAAAATTCTGACGTGTAATCTCTCAATGCGGTTCATGTAATAATAGGCAATCTGTTTTAACTTGACACATTGCATTTGGAAAGATTAATCTATGCTAAGTATCGACACATCGTTCGATCACAGATATTATGAAAAATGTTCGAAATTTAAAAAAAAAGCTATCGGTTTTGTTTGCATAAGAGAATTATTTATCAATATAAAACCTCTTTGTCATAAAGACGCAAGAGGTTAAGTATTTAGTCATATCTAGTACTTACTAGGTATGTGTATCGCGCAAAGCTACTCTATACCTTGTAAGGTACTTATTGCAATATCTTTCGCAATCACATAGGACCTATCAATAACTGAATTAATACAAATTATAAATTAGTCGATGACATAGAGATAACAAACGACCTGCGACTGATCTTGATGATCTCAACATACATACTCTGTAACGGTCATGAGCCTTCAGGCCGCCAAGCTACCTTTGATGAAGAAGCTTCGACTATTACGCTATTCTACACCCTACTTTAGAACAACCTTAAACAGCGTAGGGTCATCGCTTTAGAATTAGCAGTTTCGTTTTCAAACTCAAACTCAAAATATCTTTATTCAAGTAGGTTAAAGACACTTTTGAATCGTCAATTTTTACACTACCACCGGTTCGGAAGGCAGTCACCTACCGAGAAGAACCGGCAAGAAACTCGATAGCTGCTCTTTTAAAAATAAACAATTAATACAACATTGTGCTACTGACAATTAAAATAACAAAGCATTGTAAGGCTACTCATGAATTGAACTGTCCCGATGCTGAGCCAATTGCCGACACATTAAAGGGTTCTTTGTCCATTGCTAAGATTATTCGCCATAAACTTTATCCGTCCAGAGAGCATTGCTGGCTAAGCCACCGTCAGCAAAACACTATTCGGATCATTGATTAGATATATTTATGACATTATGATATGTGTGTACGTCTTTAATTTGTATTCGTATTAAAAATATTAAAATTTTGTACTGTTCAAATATAATTGGATTGTACACCATTAAGAGTCACATATTAAATTAAGAACTTGTTAACCTCTGTAATCGAATTGCATAGACAACAGCCCTTCTTAATGAAAGATTTATCGGCATTAATGTAATAACGTTATCCGTAGGGACTTTATTAGAATGGTATACACTATCATATATATTTATTTATTTACACTTTATTGCACTAGAACAGTAGAAGTAAATGACGTTAATAGATGTTAGTACATATAAGAGTAACGGGAGGCTTTATCGCTAATAAGCGATCTCTTCCAGACAACCCACTATATAGTTAGTAAGCAGTGTATTTTTCCCTTTGTTGGAAATTAATATTATATAAGTTTATGTAAAAAAAATTGAAGGATCCGAATTCTTACGGACGCTCCCGTTAATTTAAAGTGGCCATGTGCAAATCATTCCAAAAAGGTTTAAATGTATTTTATGTACTTGTGAGACTAACTTTCAAATTACAACGAAATAAATTTTCAAATATTGTTTAATGTATAATTGTAGAATAGTGAATATGAAAAATTATACAAATAAATCTGTGTCATATTAATTAGCAAATAAAAGTTGATTTTTTGCGATATATTCTGAGAACACGATCGGAGCACGTGTGGCGGCTTCTTTGCTTTACGAGGGTCAAAATTTACGACAACTTATTCGTCTTACATTAATGAGGTGGTTTTTATGTTAACTTTGTTTCTCTAAATGGCCACGCTTTTGGATAGGTTCAACCTCTTACAATGTAACCCTATCCATACATTATTTTGCAAGAAAATATAAGTAAATTTACCGTAAAGATTTCACATCCAACAGCTATCGGAAATAATAACCAAATTAAACATACTTCATATTAATCTAAATATTATAACTTAAAATAAAACAAAACACAAAACTAAAACAAATTTAAAAAGTTTGATCCTTGTGGGTACTCTGCCCCATTAATGCTGGCGGCATTCCTCGGCTCTTGGATTACCGGTACTGACTACAAGGTGGACAACTAAATAATCAAATTTAATTGGGATTGTCAACAATCAGTTTTGAACGTCACTAAAACTGAGTTTATGTGGATTAACGCCCTGACAAACATCCACAAGAAAATTGAAATAAATATTATATAATAATGATTTTCGTACCTGGTACCAGTTTCAAACAACTCTGATTTTCTTGTGCTTTACGATTAAAAGAACTTACTAGAGAAGAGTTTCTACTTATTCGACTGTTGCCGGTCAACTTGCGCGCGTTATGTATATTTTCAGCGTTCACTTGTGTACCTAAGTCAATAATTTTCTTATATCTAAATAAAATAAATATCATAATAATATCATTTTTTTAAAGCGTGATCACTGTTTTCAAATGTCCGTATCTCAGCATATGAGGCGATTAATTCCCAAGCTTTTATATCGTTAGTCCTTTACACTATAATAAAACTTTCCCAACAATGTTAGCTACTCAAATTATATAATCCTGTTTTAATCCGTTATTCAGTTTCAATCGTATATGGGATCTGTATGTATCCCGCTTATTAGCTCCACTACGCTACTAGAGTTTATTATACTATCAACAAATATTTCCGCGTTTTATACGTATTTATTTATATATATCTATGTGACCGTTATCAATATGTGAATGCGTGAATAATATAAATTCGTACCAATATTTCCTGTGATTAATGCAACGACAAAATCCTTTTCAGTCATGTATTTGCGAAAGGATAATTCTGAAGACATTGTATTGTACGGAAACTGAGGCAGTTAACAACTTTTTAAGAGCACAGTCCGCTCGCAGTAAATCACGAGTTGTAGAACCCCTTCAGATGTAATATTGGCTTCTCCGAACTCGCATTAATCTGCCATTCCTCATACAAAGAAATGTTATACGGACTTTTAGTTAGTAAGTTTATTATTCACGAAACATACAGACACATATGTGGTCGATATATATATATATATATACCGGTTACACGTGCTGACATCCGTTCTGTTTACATACAAGAAATAACTATATATTCGATATACATAAGTTTTAGATAATATTATCACATATGTATTTAGGTTATGTAACATCGAATGTGAACAATAAACATTTACAATATCTATGTCTGATGAATGATTTATTTGCTTATAAGGATTGTATAAAATTAATAAATATAATAGTACTACTAACTTATAAGGAATTAGTTAAAAAACTAACAAAACACAACATTTTTAGTATCCTTAACGAAAAAACGTAGAATTTTTTAAATAAAGGATGCATCATTGCATTTATTATTTCATTGACAAACGAAACTCTTCGATTTTCCACATAAAATATATTTGAATTACTAAAAAGATAATATCAATTTAGCAAACAAAGCTCAATTGAGAAGTTGAACATAAAGCCAATACCGTTAGCACGCATGCGAGACACAACTGTCATGTTTAAACGTCATAATTTAGTGTGGCACTTCGTCATATCCGCCATCCGATACTCTGAGAGGTGATAAATCTGTAGTCATAATCACGGAAATGAGTTTTTTACAATGTTCCACACGAATGCCACTGTTTTAAGACTTCACATGAACCATCAAATGGGTATGACGTGTGTGAATGTTTTATGCTTATCGGAAATATACATATTAAAAAAGTATTAAAACTTTTAAAGTATCGTTATTTCTCTCTTTTATAATCAAATAGCTTCGAAAACAATCATATTACGTTGAATAAGTTTTTTTCTGGCATTTTTTTTGATGAAAATTATATAATTATTGTAATTATCACATTTTCGACATCTCAACGGCTTAATTCGTATAACAGTGTGTTTATTTACACAATTCACATTTTATAATAAACAAAGTAAAAGAGATAAACCACAAACTTAATAATACTAAAATATTCCCAAACAAAAAGATATAATAATAAAAAATCTGCATAATAAGTTGGTACCTAAGTAAAGTAGGTAGTCATTTTAGATCCTTCCTATAACAAGCTTGCAAAGCTGGCGCGGCTGCAGAGCAGGCGGAAAAAAAGAAAAGTCTTTCCTCCAATTTGTTTATTTTCCTTTTGGAGTAGAGAGTTTTGGACCATGGGGTGCAAGTGCACAGGCTCTTATTAAGAAATTAGGTAGGCGCCTGTTAATCAGTACCGGTGATCCAAGAGCTGGTGCTTTCCTTGCTCAGCGTATAAGCATCGCGATACAGTGATGCCACAGGGACCAAACTTTTAAATTTGTTTTAGTTTTGTGTTTTGTTTTATTTTAAATTATATTAGTTAGGTTATTATTAAGAATGTTTATGTTAAATGTTTTTGATTTTTAAAATCAATTTTATCAGATATATCTGGTTTGGATCATAGGTTTAGCTCCAACGTACATTACGTTTAAATAATATGATAGCTATAATAAAGAGTATATTTAAATAAAATTTTAATTTATATATTTCATTCTAATTATATATCGTATTGCATACTTATTTATTCAGTTTGTTGGTCGGGTTCCGTCGACATAGAGCTTCCCTGTGTTTATTTGTAAATACTCACAATTTTATGTCGTGTTTAGTATTATGTCTGATAAATCAATTACAAAAAGAATCCCTCCATCGAGAGCATTTATTGTCCATAGCGTAATTAATTACATTTTTAGATTTAAATTAACATATATTTCATGGTTTACTTAATTCAATGTTTGCACCAGTCTAACTGTGTATAAGTTTATTTTTGTAGGGTGGCCTGAAAGAGATCGCTTATTAGCGATATATCCACCCGTTGCTCTCATATTAAGATCTTCTTCTACTGTGTAAGTGCAATCAAGTGTGAATAATAAAATAAATGTTAAAAAAGAAACCTTTAAATCCTGATGGTGTTAACACGTATGTTGTATCTTGTTCGTACTATTATATATATTATATTTTGTTATTGTATAATGTTTCAAATTCCCATATAATTCTTTAGTGTGTATACCTAGTTTTATTATCTTATAAGTTTATTGTTTTTTAAATATATTTAGCACATAAGATGTTTGGGGACGGATGTAATGAAATAAAACAAATAGATGATGAGATATATTTAATCATGTGTGCAGCATAAAATCAATCAGACGCGGGAGTTAATAAAAGCGAGGAGCGTCGTGTTTTCACACACTGTCGGGCGAATTTAAATTGTGCAAATACACCTAATCCCGATGTCTTTTTTGTGACGTGATAAAATAATGACAACAACCTACCTTCGGATCCGCTTTGACGACCCCTTTGTTCAATCCCCACAGATATAAACTAGGTTTTGAGATGTTAACGATGTTGAAAATAGAAATTTAATTATGGCAATTATCATTTAATATTGTTACAAAACACAGTATGGTAGTGTAATCTATTTATTCTCGGGTATGTAGTTCATACTTTACAAATGGTGGGTTGCCTGGAAGAGATCGCTTATTAGCGATGAGACCGCCCGTTGCTCTTATATCTATTAACATCTTCTACTTCTATTTTATTATGTCTGTCCCCAGACATCTTATGTGCTAAACACATTTAAAACAATAAAATTATGAGATAACACAACTAGGTTTACACATAAGACAATTAAATGGGAACTTGAGACAACTACTACTATTGCTAGTGCAAAAAAGTACAAATAAATAGTCACAACATACATATATATATATGAAATAAATAAAGATCTTTTAACGAATATTATTTAATGTATCTGTAAGTTAGTTTGTTGTTACCTTATGCTTACTTATGTGTTTTCTTTGTTTAATAATAGGTATTTTTAAATTTTTTATATTTTAATTAAAATCCATTGCATTCGTAGCTCAAAGCTGCATTTAAAAGTGTCACCCAAATCAAAAAGCAATTGTATATACACATCTTTGATGTACCAAATGAAAATCCCAACACAGAATCAAAAGTTGTATAGTAAGCACAGATTACCATAAGTTGAATATATTTAAAGGATGCAAATTATCTATTCAGCAAATACGCTGGGGAGAGTTTCAATCAGCCCTCGTTTGGGGTACATTAAAGCAATCTCGCGCGTCACATTATTAGCTTCTGGCTCATGCTCTTTTTGATGTTTTCACTCCTTTGTGCAAATATTTCGACTATTTGATCACTTGTAAAAAACACCGGCATTGGTTTTAAGGGAAATTTAACTAGATTTCATAGTAGATATGTTGTTGAAGCTAACGGATTTTTCAAGTTCGCAACCTGCGGTGGACGCAAAGTATCACAGAAAATGGTTAACTTAAATTATAGAGAATAATAAACATAGCACTGTTTCATTGTATTGACAATGATTATTATACAGTGTACATTTAAAGACAAACTCTCTAAAACGTCGAAAACAATGGGCTTTTTAACGACCAGTCTCTATAACGCCCTAAATTGCACAGTACTTTCAGTAATATGGAGTTGAGACTGTATATATAAACAGAAGATTCATTAATTTTCATTTAACGTCAAGAACTCGCATTAAATGAAGGTCCCGACTTATTTGAAAGATTTATTTCGACATTCCAAGGAATGTTCGTTTTTGCTCTGACACACGACAGTCGTTAACGTTTATTGAGTGTTTCAATAAAAACTTGTCAAATCCTCTAATTAAGGGTCAATAATTGTGTATGAATATTTGTCAGATCTATAAATAACTTAAATCAAATAGAAAAGTGAAATAATTAAAAAAAAACTGAATATAGATTCAGTTAATTATAGAATTACATTGAGCGTTACCAAATCAAGGGCGTAGAGCGGACGAGAAGAAATTGGCAAGAAACTCTTCGGCTTTACATCGACAAGTATGTTCTACAGAACAGCTGTAAAGAGCCATTACACTATACTCCAGGGTATGCAATAATATATATAAAACAATTAAAAAATATTTAACCCGGTGTAAACACTTTTGGTTTTTTGTTGTTAAATATGTTATTGTAAATAATTTGTACCATTGCAATATATAGTTTAGATAGTGTAGGAGCTAACCGACGATTTTTTATTCCGAGGTGAAAATGCATTTCCGCCTTTCCTAGTCAACCCACGCTTTGCATCTTTTCAGAGACGAGGTGGGCACTAATCACCTCGGGTACCTACAAGACCGTATTGAAAGGGCCCTGGGGTCGCTCTCACTCAACAAGATGCTGACCGACAATATGAATAATATCTCATTTCGGTTAAAGCAATCGACTTAAGTTTAATAATAAGTTTTAAATGTTTATACTTTATCTAAATGTATACGGAACTGACTTAACATATTAGGGTGGTGAAACATCCTACAATAATATTCACATCCGTACAATTTGATTGGCGAACGGCGAACGACTTACGACTCACCGACAAAGCCTAAATTTGCATCCACTTTGTCATTCATGTCTTCTCTCAACCTCATTCCTATTCTGCGCTTATGTCATTCGATGTGGTATGCTAATCAGGTACCGTTTCCCAACTTAAGTTAACCGTTATTCGTAACTTCGTTTGTAGATAGACCCAAAGTTTTCCAGTTAATCAGTCCAAATACGCAGAACCTATTTTTTCACACAATATGTTAAGAGTCATTATAATAATACCTGGCTGATTCGATTGTATCAATTATATTAAAATATGCACTCATATGACTTTTAATAGTTTTTTTTCGTACACGATGACGTATAAATATATATTATTATGTACCTTAATTTCTTTAAAGAATATCGCATTGCATAAATTGTGGGCGTGAGTGACGACGTCTGCGCACGCGTTTCCGGACACGGAAGTGTGTAATTACGCAACTATTTGGCAAAAATGTCTGAATCCGCCCCTGGCAGATGGCGTGCAATATGAACTGCTTCATTCTTTGAAGGAACGTCAAATGCGTCTCACAAAAACGCTAGTGAAGATGAAATAAAAAATGCAGTTCTACCACATTTCTGCAATTGTGTCAAAAATAACTCCAGCTTTTTAATTAAAGAAAACTTCAGCCTTCTTTGCCTGACACTCACAGACGTCCGCGCCATTATAAACATTTGAATACTTTTTTTGTTAGAACAACAAATTAAACTCGTATTACTGATATAAAATATGAATTTATTAATTACCCAAAACTATTTGGCAAATAACGGAGACGTAACGGAAAAGGCTGTGTGCCACGGGTTGGCTCAGTCAATGACCATCAAAGCCTTAATATCCTGATTATACCAGTATAGTTGATTGTAGTCAATGGCGCTGATCGTTTTTTTTTTGTAATTTATTAAATGAAGCTTTGAATGAAATTTGGAAATATTACGTTACGTTATAATGTATCAAAAATGGCTTTTAATTGTGGCAAAATTATAATCTTTATTATTAATTATAGATTCAAAGTCAAAATATCTTTATTCATTAAGGTACTAAGGACCATCTTGAATCTTAGTCTTAAATCTAAGCGATTCTTCTACTATAACATTATCTTATGATAATTTTCTCATAGTCTTGCTATTTGAATGAGCTTTAAAAGTTTGGATGCATCATTTCCACAATTTCTAATACAATCGTTAAGACGAATTTTCCTCTCGCATTTCCTTTTTTTAGTAAATCGTAAGTTGTAATTTATATTTCTTATCTAACATGTCATTTAAATCCTCGTGATTTTCTAATTTCTTGTACCTTTAAAAAAAACCTCCGTCAGTCTGCAGTCTCTCACAAGGTTGAAAATGTTAAATTTACTGTGCATCCTCAAGACAACCGTAAATATTATTAAAAACCTTTAATTCAATATACCATTAGAGTTATCTATCGTGCCTGCATTCAACACTTTTGTTCTGTAAATAATGAATAAAATAAATTGAATGTCTTTTTAATAAAGAGCTTATTGTTTTATCGGTATAAAAGCTTTTGTGCCGTGGCGCCGCCCAGCTTCCACCAAAATAATATATTTTGTTTGGGATTTCTGCGCTCGGTCGCATCAATTGTTCCGCTAATGACTGAAAATTTTATTGAATTATAACGCATGAGTTGAAACCAACACGGCGGTTGTTTTAATGTTTGGACAACAGAATTAAAGCTTTTTAAGGCGTAGCCATTCGTTTTAATTTAATTACGACGGTTTTTGTTTTAATCGTGTAATTTAATTAGGAAAACAATGAGGTGTCAACCCTCGTTTATTCATTTGTTTCTCGCTTAAGAAACGGCCTGAGAAGCGATTTGCTTTTTGCTTTTTGGCTGTAACCACACATCTTTAAATCGTTTTTTATCGTAATATATATTACTTTTTATAAGTCACTACATTTGAAGAAAATGCAGGTTGTTTATTATTGTTTTTACCAATGGGGAAGTCCCATCAATGGGGAAGAGAGCGTCTTCATCAATCACGCTCTATCCACCGCTGCGTTTTACCTCGCTCCAAGTTTTGTTCTCTTCACCTCATCTGCAAAGTCACCAGGTCTATTTGAGACTTCCCTTGAGGATTCCAGTCAAGTCAGCCAGCTTGGGGATATATTTGATGTCTCTTCAGAGAGTGTAACCAATAGACCGTAGACCCTCTTACGGCGCTTAAATTATAATCGATAAGAATTAAGCAATTTTAATCGCAATAAGCTGAAGTTTGTTGCCTCGTTAGTTTTGGTTAGCAAAGCACAATCCACCAGTCGTCCCTGCAATGAAATAGATAGATAAATACGTCCACTCACCATCCAATTGTCACGGGACTTAATTCTAAACATACAATTACATTATTTCGAAATTATTGCGGTTCGAGGCAACCCAATAATTTCACGGCAGTTTGAAGACCATAAGGAAACTAACTTTCTACCCGACTGTACTTTCATTTCTTTATTAGGTACATAATTATCATTCAAATGTAATGTATGCATAACAAAAGCTAGCGGGTTGAGTTTCAAAGAGTGGGATGTAATTATGGCGACAGATGGCGCTTAACCACAATTCGTCCGGTGACGAACGCTTCTACCACAGATGGTTTAACATTGAACGTGTATACTGTTCCAGGCGATACTAATTCCTCACAGATAAACATACAATATAAACATCGTTTAGTCTCATGGTAAGCGATTTATAGCTTGTGCTTTTCCTACATAACTGATAAATTATATACAATGTAACCTCCTTACGTGCAGACACTCGATTTAACGACAAACTCTATAAAGCGTTGAAATAGCTTTTTGGTTTATTTAACTTGTATACCATACAATGATTTTTGTTCTCTCTTTTAACGACTACTACAATATAATTTACAATTATAATTTAAAAAAAAATCCAAACCAAAGTCAAAATCATCACATAACCGACCGCACAGATATCGAACCCGGTACCCTGTTGTATTGGGTAATCCATTGGAACTATTGCTCGAATCTGTAATAATAATAAATAACGTAAACTTAAGCTACTTCGGATATCTGCGACACTGTTACTGTATACTGTTATATTTGCCGCTTTAACGGCGTCTCAAGTTAGTTTTTAGTTAACTTCTCAACAAGGTAGTCCATAATTTGTAGAAAAATACAATATAATATTTATTATCATAAATATAACGCTGCGACAACAAACTAATCTTTATAATCATTTTAATTTTCAAATTTCTAACTACGAAAACAAGTTTGTTTATGGATAGAATATTATCACATTGAGAGTACTGATGTATATAAGCACAATCCATGCATTTAACTAAAAAAGGCTATAAATGTGAACAAAAACCTCTTTACGATTACTTGATTCTATTACCAACCAGTGTTTACCGGCAATAGTTGTAGTTTTTAAAGGTATCCTAAGTAAAAGGGGCACATTATTATCTATGCAGTCATAGACAATGGAAGATAGTGATGACGTGATTTATCAAATAAACAATATGTCTTTCTAATGTGACAAAATTGCCCTTATTGATCGGGTAAGTGAATAATGCATTGTGAGACGACAAAATGCCAGCTGGAAGCAAACGCGACCGCTACTCCACAATTCTCTATGCCTTTTTGAGTTTGATTTATTATTTTTTTATACACCATTCACCCGTCACGGGTCCTCTGCTCTCTGTGGCCGAATTGAAACGATTGACAACTTTACGCTAATCACCCAAGGTTGAGTATAGAAGACAACGAAGTTTGAAATTTGAATTTGCGCCTGCGTATCGCTACGTCACCTAATAGTAGGGGCCGTTAAGTTTTTATCGCATTTTCACAGTAATTTATTTTTGTATGGATGTTATTGTATTTAATTTTAAAGCAAATATGATTTTGTTGCGAGTTAGGGATACGGTTCACACCCACTCGGGAGTGTTGTGCGTTGGAAAATTTTACAATTAAGTACACGATTTTGAAATAATTTAATTTATCAGAAATATTAACATTGCACCTAATAAATCCTAACTCTACCAAAACGTGTGTACACTGATGTGTTTAAACAATATAGAATCTTTTCGTCTGAATTATAAGATCCTTTTAATGTGTCAGAAATAGTTCAGCATCGGGACCGTTTAATTCATGAGTAGTCTTACAATGCTTTTGTTACATGAATTAGTCTAGTAAGTAACCGTTGTATATAAAATATTTATTCTAAAACAGCATCTATCGAGTTTCTTGACGTTTTTTCTCGGTAACTAACTGCCTTCCAATCCGGTGGTAAGGTTAACAGTTAAATCAAAAGTGTCTTTATAAACACCTACTAAATAAAGATATTTTTAGTTTGAGTTTTGAAAAAGTTAGGCATTTTTATACCTCAGATATAGATTAGTATCTATGATATATCTAAGCTATCTATCTTTAACAGAGACAACGCTAACGGATTGTGAATTCTTTGCTACAGTGAAATAATATCGAATTGAATTACACATTTTCGTAAAAAAAACACGAATTATCAATGAAAGATGCCATATTTTTATTGATTAACATGCTAACATTATTGTTTTTAGTACTTAAAAATATTTTTTTCCTACTTAATCCAAGAATAACATTTTACATGCGAATAGTAGATGTTTTTCTTTGCTTACTTATGAATTATTAACAGTTAACTATGTTCCATATGAAATTTATATTCCCTCTGTTGGATGTATTTTTTTAATAATTAATGTAAGATGTAGCTGTAGGAATAGCAATATTTCAAATTGGTCTTTTAATAAATTCAAAAACTTTATTAAACAATATTTTTTGAGTGCGTCTTATTAGCGCGGGTGTAAAGGGCTACTTAAAGATATTTAAAGAAACAAGTTTCAGAATGAATTCCATTCCAATTCTGAGATAAAGATTTTTTTTAATAAGATTACATTAAATGATAGTTAAACCTCAGCGGGTTAACTATTGTTTTGAGTATTTTACTCTGGCTTATTTTGGCCAATTTAAGCCTTAATTATAAGATTCAAATTGACGTACACAAGTGATAGCTGATACCATCCATGTGTAAATAATACAACAACAAAAAAAGCGATCGTCAATATTTTACACGCGGCAAGGATTTTAACAAACAACAATACAATAGAAATTGTTTGTATTATTCATAAAAATTTTCTGATGCCGACAATAAAAACCAAACAGTTAATATTCAATGCGAATGAATCAATAACGTCTAACGGCAAGACACAATAAAATCGATTTGTAGGTGAAAATTATACACACAAAAGTGGATTTGGTACGATCGCATTGTCGTGGAATGATGACAAAAGGCTTCAACCATTGCTTCGGTAGCCAACAATGTGGCGGCAGGCGAGAGGGGTAATTTGTCAGAATCGACAATGCCGCTCGACATATTGACCATAATTTATGATCCCTGTAAAATACGTCGGTTTTATTGCGAGAACGCTCGAACATCGTGTATAACATACGATGATGTCGAATCCACTTTGTTGCATTTATCATTTATGACTGTGCATGTTCAGTTGGACGATTTGAAAATGGAATGCCACGGGAGTCACTAAACACCAATGATAACTGATTTAATCAAGAAAACTGTATTTTTTGAGTGGGAGTGCCACGCTGTTAGAGTTTCAGCCGAATGGGCAGGCACGGCCGGAGAAATACCACTCTCTCTCTCACAGAAAACCAGCGTGAAGTGATGCAATTGGACTTTGTTCATTTTGTACTCAGTGAGTGAGATCTTCCGGTGACTATCCTTTCCCCTCCACTGTCCTCTTCCCCTACCGTTCCATTTCCTAATTTTACTTTAAAGACCGGCAACGCACTCACGAGCTCACAGCCGCGTGAGTGCGTTGCCCGCTTCTATAAAAAAAATTTACCCAAAAAACACGCGTAAATCCCATTATTTTACAGATACCTTCACTCCTCTTTCTTACTTAACGTTCCAACAAGTTTTTGACAAACTGAGCACCACTTCTTTTATTATATATCAATAATAGTTTGTTAGAAAACTGATAAAAAAAGACTAAATAAGTGATGTGATAACTATTGTTAGTACCTCAGTCTTTATCTTTAGCACGCGAGTGGTTGAAATGGGCTGGATTAACAACAAATAAAATTATTCACAAAACTTGTCTAAAAGCACTCTCAAATGTATGCCCTATAATAGAACTAAAGTACATACAGCAGATTTTATAATCTTCTAACATACATACAATATTCCATGTATTGGTTTGTAAATCTCAAAACAAGATTCGAGATCGTTCTATGATTTATTTATTTTATCAATTGACATACTATTTAAATTGTTTATAAGTGTTTACTTAACAATGAAGGCCTAATCGAATATTGAATGCAGGTCGATGCGAATCCGCGAGGCGGTGCGGTGCCGCCCCGACGCCCCCTCAGCTGCCGTACCCAGCACGCGTGAGGTACCAGAAAGTACAAACCTGAACCTTAAACATTAATATATGAGTGAATTTATGTCACCCACATTTTTTTTTAAATGTTCGCTATTTTATTGGCGTTTGTTTTTAATGTAACCACTACTACTAATTCCTGGTATTCTTGTGGGTATTGTTATAATAAATAAACTTTAATTAATCTCTCGGTCTCATGCAACAGACTTTGCCTTGATCACCTTACGGCATGTTTGTACAGTGACTGTCTCCTCTGACATATGAACTAATAGTCTATAAAGGTAAGATCGAAATATATAATAAAAAGAAAATAAATTCATATTATAGTATCCTTCACTATGAAATCTCCAACTTGGGATTTTTTGTTTTATAAGTAACAAGCGCCCTCTATCAGCGAGTAGCGGAATAAACGTCTGATTCTAACAAATTTGTTATTTCAAATGTAGAGAAAGCTATGTGCACACTATACGTTCAATCCTAGAAAAAACAGAGATAAAAGTTTATATATTTTTTTCGTTGTTAATATCAAAGAAAACAAAATTCCCAATAATAAGTTGTAGTCACTCAAATTGTTTGTTCAAATCAAATCTTATTTGATTGATAAATAAACAATGCGGGATGCAAATACGCCACCAATTATCATGCATATATAGGTAGAACCTAAAAATAAAATAAAAACCTATAATTATGTCAAAATAAGATAAAATAAAACATAAATGAAACAATGTCAAAATTGTCGTTAACATACATTTGTATATTAATAATTCCACCCAGCTACAATCTCAAAAAACGCTATCCTATGAATTAAAGTTGTTATATTCATTCTAGAATGTTTTTAATATGATTAGTCACGCTGCACAATAAGATATAATCTAGTCTGTGATAAATCACATAACTGTCTGTCTAAAAAAGCAATGTACAAATAAAACTTGAAGAACTAACCTTAAAAGGTCAACAACACACCCACAACCCTTACTATGGGTGTGTATGTCATCACATCAGAATGTTTGCCGAGATTTATTACACAAAAATAATTAATAATAACTAGTACAATACAATTAAAATTATTAACAGGTGTAGTTAAAGTAAATTTTCATTCGGAATATAATTTGAAGCAATCATATGATTTAAATGTTCATTCAATTTGGTTGACTATAATAATGATACAATCTTTGTCAAATTTGTGTCAATTTAGAGTAATAAAAGCCAGTTTTATGTCGCATTTAGTTTGATGCGGTCGATAGAAACATATAATTACGAACAGTCAAAAGACCTTTCAATAATTTCGGTTTCCTATTAAAATTATATTAACTTTTAACTTTGAATCGTGCGATTCTCAACTCTGAGATACAACACGCGGTTAGAATGTAAAATTATAGTTTCTTTCTTTATAAGGGATTCACGGGCCATATGAGCGTCTGTCATATCACCCTATATGAGACTGTTTACAGATTTAAACAAATAGACAGACGTGAAACTAAGATAAACCATTAATAAAAAATAACTAACACTTATACTAAAAAATAAAGTTTTGTTGAATGATAATTTCCATAACAGTTTGATACAGTTTTCACATGAGTGTCCATGGGCGGAGTGTCGACCTTAATGCAGTGCCTTCTACTCGTTTGCCCCGTCTTCTATAAAAAAAAATAAGCAAATAAGTTCTGTGTCACAGTTCTCAACAACTGTGAACACTCACAATATAATTTGCCTAAAGAAACCATTTTAAGCACGCCTAAACGAGAATATAATTCAGTTTTTACAACAATGTTATAATAATGCGTAATAAGTATGCGTTGATAAAAAGAAAAGATATCAGGACGAATCGAATATGATTCGGTACATTGAGTTATTGAGAACGATCACCGAGTATCTTTTAAGCTGATATCTTTGGTATATAATTGAATTTTTTTCAAACTTAAGAAAATAAGTTAAAAGTATCTCAGTAGCTTTTACTTAAAATAACCTCTAATTCAAATAGGTACGTTTTAGTTGGCGTACAAAATATTAAGAGATTGTGTAAATATTGTTCAAGAGAATTATTTTCAATGAAAACTCAAATATGAAAATGTTCCTTTAATGAAAGTAATCAATTTTTCTATAACCTATCATTATGAACTACACAATGTTTCATTCCTTTGTAAACGCAAAACAAAAGGCAATAGAATCATTGCTAATTTAATAATCGACCAATTTTCCGGTTGGAAAACGACAAAGCGTGTAACAATATCACATCTTTTGTTAATACATTTTGTAAGCAATGCTTCGAACATCACAACAGTCCACTCTATAATCTAACCGTCATTTTGCATAGAAAACATTACATTAAAAAACTTTCCGCAATGGACAAGCAAAAGCTATTATAGGCTATTACACAAAGCTAACTCCTATGCACCGATTGTTTGCAGGTGGTTGGGAATTTGCATTTTTTATATAGAACGCAATGATTTTTGAACAGTTATTAGTTCAGCCTTTGAATATGTTGCAATTACGTAGGTACAAAAACTTTAATATTGCATTTTTTAATTCAGGATATTATGCAGTCTGGGAAATGTATTATTAGAATATGGGGAATACAATATAAATCCCCGTAAAAAGACTTCAAATTATGTGCCAATAGTTAGTTACAAAAGTTCTAATATTATGTGTGCCACAGGGACCGAACTTTTTAAATTTGTTTCAGTTTTGTGTTTTATTTTAAGTTACTTATATTAGTTAGGTTAATATTAAGAATATTTGTGTTTATCTAATAATTTTGTTTCTAATAAATATGATTTATTACCTATTCTTATTAACTATATATATATATATATATATATAGTATATATTATTTTTTGCTACTTATAGTTATATAAGTAGTAATAACTATAAGTAGCTGTAAAAATTGGCAGATTTAATAAAACAATGAAATAATGAAATGGTAACCCGCTATATAGGTACATTTTTTTTATAAAATATGAGATTTTGTATGAAGTTTAGAATTATAAATCATTTGACTCATTGCTGTTAGGTGAGAAATATAATTCACGAAAAACACCCTGCAATTCTTAAACCTATATTATGTGTTCAAATACTGACATAGATTGTCTAAATGCGATATAATAAAAATTACATAAAATATATAAAAATAGAAAGATACTACATAATAGCCTAAATGTTGTGCGTTTGCACAATGTATGTCTACTTCACCGACCTATCTTTTGGTGCAATACGCCAAGACTTGGCTACCAACCTTTATAACCATAGATATTAGAAAAATAAAATTATTTGGATACTACACAATACGCAATCAAGTTGTTTATAAATCTCACCTAACTTTTATTTTATTATAATATATTTAACCTCTTACGATTTCTTTGGCTCGTGCTGGCTACTTTTAATAGTAAAAATTAGAATGGCTGCTTTGAAGTATTCGTTTCGTGTTAATCCATTTCTTATTGTTGAGAAATAAATAAAAAATATGTATATATATAGCTTCAAAGTTATTGTTATACATGTATTATTGTATAGGTCTACTTTGTACGTCCTTGTTTTGTGAATCACCCATACTATCATGTATCAATGTTTAGGAACATATTTGGTAAATAGAAATAAAAAAAAATACCTAAGTATGCAATAACTTACCTAATCTTTAAGTCGAAAAGCGTTTATGAGGTCGCTGCAGTGTCATTGAACTTTGTCATCATACTGATAATACATATTTATTTTAAAAGAGTTTCTTATGTTCTCTGTACGATAGATAACCTTCCGATAACCGGTAATGATAAAAATAACGATTCAAAAGAACGTACACGTTATATACGTTACGTAAATGTTAAATATATTTTTAATTTGTGTTTGAGAAGTTATGAAATGATTAAAGTCTATTGACTATATATACCGCAGAAATATTTTTCTGCGGTGTTCATTATAACTATGTTTGATGATATTCAAAATTACATTTTAAAAATACAAAATCCTCGTAAAACTGTGTACCTACCTAGATAACTGTCGCCATCTATTCGAAATAGTCAGGTGCGGCACTATGCCGCGAGGAACAATTCGTTTTGCAACAATCTCTGACCGCTGCGCTTTCCGCTTTCAAATAACAGTTATCACAAGGAGACTAAAGCCCCGGGCCCCGATTATGTTATTAGCCTGGACAATCTTTGATACCGTTGAAGACAACTATAGCCGTGAGTTATAACGCGGACGATATGGGCTAAATGTCTTTGATGTTCCGTAATTTCTGGTTAAACAGAAATAGAATTACACTTTAAAGCTAACAGTTAACAGCTAACCTTACATAAGGTTAATAACTACAGGCTGACAACTTGTACTAACTAAAAAAAGCTATACATAAGCTGTATGGACTGGAGTTTTAAATTTAGGAATTAGATCGATAAGAAATTAGGCTCAGATTGATAATAAGTTAATAGGTATGTAGAGACGTAATGCTGAATGACCCCTTAACCAAATAAATAAATAATCATGTTAAATATATATATATGTCAAAATGACATAATTAAACGTGGTAATAATTTCTTAGTCCTTGTAACGTATGAGCCTCGTGTAAAAACTTCATAATAAAATTATCGTGGGATGTTATAGAGTGGTTTTGTTTTGTCTTATTATGTATTAACAATCGGACGATGAATGATTGATTTTCACTACATCGCATGCTTAGTTCACATGAAATACAATTTGCATGCAAAGAAACCCGACTACTGTGCAGCGCGCGCGCATTGGTGCCTCCGCCTCCAATCCCCGCTAAGCGACACGCCCACGTCTATAAACTTCATATTTTCAACACGTCATATGAAAGGTGGTTTTTTCCATTCCCTCTAGACATATCTCTTCGTAAATTAACGGTCATAGAAAAACAATTAACTTTTGTACATTTTGATAACACCGAACACGCGTAAGCTCTATAAACTCTTCTTATTAACCAACTGGTTACCATAGCAACAATCACATAATATATTTTAACCGTAGCAACAGAGCAAATCCCTACAAAACGGCTCCACAAACGTTTCAGCTTCTTAAGAACATTTAAAACAATATAACCTATTATTGAAGATATCCAATAATTATCTGCCGGTTAATATTACTCAGAATCATCGATTACGATGTACGGACTACGCATCCTAATAACTATGATAACACATATTGATTTGTTCGGAATTTTCGATGGAAATGGCGAAAACATTACAGAAAAGTACAGGTATCCAAGTCGCCTGGGGCGGGAGGCATGTTCTCCGCCTATATGCAAATTAAAAGCAATCAAAATAATCATTTTCGTGTCTGAAACGAGCTGAATTTCCACCATGTTGGATTTGCCTTTGTTCTTTGTTATAGGTTTTTATTTATTCTATAAAATCTATCCCCAAACATGTTATGTACTAAATATATTAAAAAAACAAAAAACTTATATGATAATTAAACTAGGTATACACACAAAACAATTATATGGGAACTTAAAACAATACAAATGCGAAGAAAATCAGGATTTAAAGGATTGTTTTTTATGGTATTTAAAAATGCCTCCACGAAAGGTAAGCAGGGGATTTATAAGATAACAGGGATTATTGATAATTATCCCCGAATGATTCTCTAGAACGAATACATATATTTTTATTGAGTTGATATTCAATTAAATTTCAATGACAGCAACTTCATTTATTTTGATAATCATAATATTCAAAAAGGCTCCAAAATCACGAAATGCGCAGATGACAAGAACCAAGAACTAATACAAGTACCTAACTGCGTTACTTTTTTATCCGGTTTGTTTTTTTTTGCACCCATCTAGGCATATCCAAGTAGTCCTGTCCTTTATTCGATTCGCTTTTGGTACATGTAAAATGTCCTTTTCTTCTTATCATAACTATATCAGACACACACGTCAGCTGAAAATCAGTGTTGTGTAAATCACTTTTCACACACAAATCCTGAGCAACATATATTGTGACAATACAATATTTATTTACCTGTCACAATAGTCATAAAATATATTTATCTCGAATTTTTAACGCATTTTAGCTAAATGAATAAGGTCAATGAATTTTTCTTATTGTGTTCTTGCATTTTACCTTGTGTGCTAATAAATGTTGTCTTTCATTCTAACTTGCTTGTTGGCATAAAAAACTTATACTCAACTCTTACTGGTAAGGTATGTCACAAGCTATAAAATCGCTTTAGACCTAAGTTGCTCTGCCAGTTAATAGTCATTCTAATAAGAATGATAACTTCGTCAATTGGTTGCGATAAAAAATAACTTTTCTCTATGCCATAGATACAGTAATACTTGCTGCGAGTAACTGTCTATGGCTTATCATCTAGTAGTCATCTATGGTTTAATGATAGTTTTAATCTACATTTCAAATAGACAATAGACTTTCAGTAGACTTTAATCAATGTCAAATTGTCAATCGCGATATATAATGAATAAAAATATATTTGGATATTTAGTATTTACATTAAAAAAGGTTTTTTAGTTATAGTTAGCTCTCGAAAGAAATGTTTAAGTTATAGCTGAATGTAAATACCATCAATAATTCTATTTCCAAAAGTCATTTCAAACTTGTCTTGAGAAGTGTTCAATACGCACTCAAAATTGTGTATCATAGGTCTATTATAATATATAATAATATATAATAATCTAATATTATTTAAAGTCCTTGTTTTTAGTTTTGTTATGCATTGCTCTTTTCTTGTGTCTTTGTTTTCGCACTTCGCCAGTTTCTTTACCTTTTCTCCTTATTACAGTTGTCTAGAAGAGATCGCTAATGCCGAAGCGATAAGTCCGTGTTGTGTGTGCATTTCAAATAAATCAACCAAAGTGTTAAAAAATAAATGAAATAACTAAAGTTTACATTAAATATTGTTCATATTTAATTTGTAGTTAGTTCTCCTTTTCTCAATAATGTTGTTTTATGCGTAAGTAAACCGCATCATAAAAAGAAGCATTACATAACCCGACTGATTAGCATAGACTTAATGTCAAAGCGATTCAGGCTTTTACTGGAATTATCAGCGGTTCAGCAGTGCGTTCGAAGCGCAATTTACCTCCATTTGTTGTAATGACAGACCGCGGCCATGGATGTTGCATAATGAGCCGTTTGATCCTGACTATCCTACATATAGAACATTAAATACTAGTTAGGTTTTAATTTCTATAAAATCGGTACTAAGTCATTAAACCTCTTTCGACGGTTGCACTGTTAACAAATCAACTGTCAAATCTTTCAATTTGTACAACATATTACCTACATTAAAAAGATATAAAAATTATGTTGTCTTGTTTATAAATCGAATCGATTTGATATTTAGTTTAACAGTTACAAAAGGTCACCATGATATTTCACATTAGAAATATCCTGTTTTTATAGTAGATATTTAAATTACGTTAGGATATTTAAAAACACACAGACTTATCTTATAAGATAAGTCTAGTCTCTCTGGTCTTCTCGCTAAAAAGCTTCTGCACTGTATGTTTGCACTACAAGCAAGATCTACTCATGCACCCTATAAAGCAGGATAAAAATTCATAACTTGGGCAGTGTGGCCCAATCTACCGCTATCAATCTTATATAGTCATCTCTAACTCTTACATAGATTGTTCCGTTCTGAATATGGACTAACTAACAATAACCGATCATTTCTTAAACCGTTTACACATCTTAAACAGTAATGTCACGTGCGTAATTTTGCGGGGCGGAGTTCTTCCATCAATATAACGCCTGGAGGTCTGAGGGTTACTTCCGGAGCCTGCTGCTTGGCAAATCGCTGAAGAAAGGGTACCGTGCGCCGCCATTGTCAACCGATTTTAACACAGTAGCGATTGGTTCTTTGTGCACTGTATAATTATATCAGTGAAAGGGTCATATTTTCTATTAAATTTATACATTGTATACAGCGTGTTTTTAAATTAATGTACGGTTTATGTTATATGATATTGTATGAGAGCTTTTGAATTTTAGGAACGGGTCAGCCGACGCTTTTTCTTGTGATACTCGAGAAATACGCAAAAAATAGAACATTAATATGATAAAATGTCAAATTATAATAAATAACTTATTAGATAAGTTATTATAATCCGATTTTATTTTTAGTTTATGATTTTGAAAAAATCTAGTATTTGTAACACATCTGAGAGATGTTAATGCTTGGTATCAGTTATCAGTTTTGTAAAAGAAAAAACATTCGAAGATATAACCCCGTCATATCTTTCCTATATTAATCTAATATTATATATAAAAATGTAAACTACCCTCTATCCTTAACATTATTTAACATACCTATACGGACTGATAGATTTTCTGAATACGAAAGTACGACTCGAAAATTAAATTCCATCATACAAATTCCACTTAGAAATCTTCATGGTTCTCAAGAAACACCCTGTGAATGGAGGCATGCGGTGGCCCGAGTGCATTGCTATTGTTCCCTCATGAGCAGATTACTATAATCATTGCTCACGTAATGCGGTAAATGATAAGGTGCGCACTAACATTCAAAACATATGCTTTTGCGACTCGTTCGTTGCGCTAGGTCCTGCCTTGTTTTGTTTAAGTACCCTGTAAAATTTGAGTCCTTTGTATACTTAACGAGCACAAATCTAGGTCTACGTAAGAAAATAAATGTTCATTGTTAAGTTATATTTTTGGTTGAATATTTATTTTGAAGGTTAAAAAAACATAAAAAGAATGCCATAATTTTTTCCTTGAATGAGAGATATAATAGTCGATTTGTTTCACCACTTTTTGTCTGGATGGGATAAAAGATTCAAATTATGTATGTTTAAATAATCTTATTGGTTATAATTTTATTTTTTATTAGACGCGTCGCTTACCTATCTTTTGAAAGACAATGGGCCCCTCACTCATGCGCGGCTTCTAGTAACGGCTGTGTAATTATCATTTTTCTCTGTTTGGTAGTAACATTTGCTCCTTGGTTAAAGAACCATCGTGAGAAAACCGGCATGACTTCGACCCAAGACTCGATGACATATGTCAGTCACAGAAGGCTGATTATCAGTTCATCTACAAAAAAAACGGATGTAATCTGTGGCCCAGATAGGTTTTAAGCAACACTGTACCATTAGAATAAATAAGGCATGATATTTTTTATTTATTATATACTTTAGGCAATTCGTGAGAAATCTCAACTCTATTTAGTTAACATTATAATTTAGACACGAGACGCCGAAGACGTACAAAATTAAGTCTCAGGTGACCTTGTAACCAACCATTCATTACCGAATTATTGAAGCAAAGACTATACTTAGCTTATGCGCGATTTAAATAGTATTAATATAATATAAGAGCAGTGAATTTGTCTGTTAATTTAATTTGTTTAGCCTCTACGCTATAAGCCAGGGCCAATATGTCAAATGATAGACAGATAGAAAATTGTCTTTGGTATTCGAAATCATAGACTAAGCAATCGTTTCGCAAAACGAAAAATTAAAACGCATCTTTAACTTTCGTCTTTCGTATTATAAACCCAGCAGAGTATTTTACATTAATTATCCATAGTTTGCAAGTGAAAAACACGTTTTAAACAAGAATTTTATTATCTTAGCCGTGTTACCTGATACTAAATACAGTGTCTCTGGAGACAATACATATACTATATTCTAGAGAAATACTGGTATTGTGTTATATATGTGTCTATAGGTGGCAACTCCACCTTTATGGTGTGCCTCGTGCTCCTTTTACAAGGAACATTTTATTTATACTAACTAAATCATAAAGAGGTAGGTACCTACTTAAATAATATAATGTAGTATTTAAAACAATATGTTGAGCAAGAGCTAATATTTAGTTGGATTTTCATTAACTATTGTTATGTTATGTTTAAGACACAATTTGTAGTTAAAAATTATGTTTTCATTTTATTATATTTTTTTTGTTCGTAAATGCAAAAATGGTTTCATATCGTCCGTTAGTATATACAGCAGACAAAGTCGCCCACACAACGTTGTTTTAGCTAAATAGCATTGTGCTATAGTTTTGAAAAGGCCATACTAATGACCCATATTAACTTCAATCGGTAATAAAATTAGGTTCACCGCAATATTGACTTAATTTGCTACAATTATTTCTGAATCAGACACGCAGATTGTTAGAACTTTGCACAAAGTCCTTTTGCAGGTGCAAAAGGTTAGCCACCTTTAATATTTTAAATACATAAGCGGGATTATATGTCTGGAATATGAAAATGGTTTCCATAGTGGTAATGGCTGAAATTTAAGAATTATAAAACGAAAGGAAGACAATACATTCTGTAACTACCAACATACAGTCTTGTAATATATATTTCAAAATATTAACTGTAAATATATGAATTTAGTCTTTTGCGTTGGCCTCCATATCACATAACTATGGTAGCCTAAATTCTATTCAATAAATAGGAGAAAACTATAACTTTAATGCGAAACTATAAATATAGAGAAGGAAATTATAATTATGTCAAAATCTATCATATGGTTTAATAGAAACGTAATTTTTTTTATAAAAAAACATAGTAATTAATCCGCCATATTAGTTAATTGTTCCCGCCTTTCGCTCGTTCCGGTAGCTTCCGCGATACGCTTCAATCGCGATCGGATAACCACACTAATTATTATTTGCAACATTTATTTACATAGTTTTAATAAATGAATAAATATTTTAACCAAAGTTAACAGATATAGTTTAGTATAATCTGTTTTCTTTCTATGTTTTATGTTATCTTATCTGTATTACTTGTAATTATTATTAATTTACTTTAAAATTATGATAGTACGTAATATCGATGAATGTTACCAACGACAATTTTTCTTTCTATGCATAACGGTCTTCTTAGTTCTTTGTTTTCGGAAACCCTAAATTTCGATATATACTTACAATTTTTTCTCGAAATTATATTATTTGAATTTATTGTTTATTGAAGCATATACTTACTACTATCAAAACTGAAACTCTTGTAACCGATTAGGCCGATTATTATTGGACCGCTGATTCATATTAGATTTTGAAGGATTCGGAAATGTACGTTGAATCATCCGTGTTTGAATGTTTAATCTTTCATTAGCATAAAGTACTACTAGATGACATACGTGATACGTCTATAATCTATGGACTAAAGTCCAATAAATCTGATAAATAAATGCGCATTTTATTATTACCATGACATATAATTGTAAGTAGTCAATAAAATGATAAACGTTTAATGTAATCTCGTGAACGTAAGTGCACATAATTTACATATGTAGGATCATTTATGTAATTTCAGATTTCACATACAAATCGTTGGGCGAGGCACTGCGTGCCTCCGGTGGTGGGCGTGCGGCCAACAGCCAATAGTCAAGGATTTTTCAAGCCTTCAAATATATTATTAAATGGGTAATTGAGATGTTTTGCATAATTGCAACATTAAAACAGTACTTTTAGCGAATTAAATAGTTCAAAAAAAACAGTTTTTTCTTTTTTTACGCATAGTTATTATATTAAGCAGTTTTGGCCAAACGGTTCATTGTTAAATCTGTAAGGTTGCCTTCGATCCCGGTTGTTAACCTATACATATTTCTCTTTAGATATACGCAATTAACACTTTAAGCAAGTGTCCGGCATGAAACCGGCATGTCTTTGATCAAACAAGCTAATATATGCGTCTGGCAAGATGGCATGACATAAAATGTTGCATTCTGTATTATTATTACACTTAACGAGGTCAGTGTCGTAGTTGGTAAGAGTATAATTTAAAAACTGAATGAATTTAGTAGACACACGTAAAATGCTATGTTATAAGTATCAAGATATAATTATGGTATAATAAATAATTAACAACAATTTGATGTCAGAATTTGATAAATCTATTATTATTACAATATAAGCACTGCATAAGTCAGCGATCGAGGTATAGCCTGGGTCTTGAGATTTATACAACTGTAAGAGGTGGAGGAGTTCGGATGAATACTTGCAACTGAATTTCATATGACGTTATTACAAGAAATTTCATACGTATCACCTAGATGTCAGTCGTTTCACCACTGAGCGTCTCGTAAAAGACACTTACCGCACACATGAAACCATCTGGCTGTCACGCTATTTTTGAAGCAATACGACATAAGACCTTTCAAGAAGTTGGCGTAGCGCTTTTTAAAAGGCGGGCAACGAACTCACTACCCCCAGCCATGTGTGTTATGTGGCAAAATAGAGATATAACGATAATGACAGACAGATATAAAGCTCTTGCTACCTTGAGTAGAATATACCACCACAGTTTTCTTCTCTAAAACCTTTTAAACAACTACATAGGTAGGTACATATGTATTGCCGTGTCATTAATACTGACATAATATAAAAAAATGTATTATTGTCTTTACAACATTATATTTTAAATAAACATTATGTTACTTGCATGATGGAATTTGAGACATGTTTTGTAAAGTAGTCTACAACCAAAATTCAAACCCACGATCTGTGGTCTGTTATGTATCAGCTGACATTTGTCATTGTCAAATTCAATTAGCGGATGACGAACTAAATATTACTTTGAAGATTTTTAAATAAATTTAAAATAATAAATTTAGTGGTCATCCAAAGTCTCTAAAGACTAGTTTAAAATTTTATTATTCTTCTGTGATCTGTTTAATAAATATATATTTCGCATTGAAAATCGTAACCTGCTACTAAAGTGCCTAAGTAACATACTAAACAAACATAAAATTAAGTTATCGTAAAATTGCAATAATTTGTGGGCCACTTATTACATCAGGAAAGGTAAATAGGAAAGCGCTTAGAGATTGCGAAGTAGCTTCTATTTTCACTAAAGGTATTTTTTTAATAAAATAATATTGTAATGCCCATGACCTAAATTCTTAAACATTTCAGATGCAGTTGTCACTAGACCCAAGACGAGCTGATCGTGAGCGCCGATACAAACCACCACCTGCTACTTCTGCTCCAGCTGAAGATCTTACTACAGATTATATGAACATACTTGGTAATTCTAGTTATAATCCCCCAAATCTGAAAGATTTCATATTATGAGGTTCAGCATTGGCTTTAACTTCACTTCATCATTCAAATTATGATGTTTTTCAATCAGTATTTTTACATACATTTTCTACATTACTAATATGTTCCTATATTAAATTACAGGTATGGTATTTTCAATGTGTGGATTGATGATGAGATTAAAGTGGTGTGCTTGGACAGCTGTATTTTGCTCCAGCATTAGTTTTGCTAATTCCAGGGTTTCAGATGATACTAAACAGGTATTGTTGCCATCTATATTAAGTACTTCAAATTACACTATAACTTAAACTTTATCCTTAAAGGCTGGCTACTCACTTGTAAGCCTCCTGGCGTTGCAGGTGTCCATGGGCGGCAGTTGGCACATCACTCAAAGTGATGCTTGCCTGCTCGTTTGCCTCCTCTTCCATAAAAAAATCTTCAAAAATTTCTACAGTAATCTTAACTATAAAAGCAACAAAAATTATCCAATAAATTATGAACTATATCTAGATGCCATTGCTGAAAATATGGAATGAAATTTGGTAGTTTATATTGTATATATCTGATCCTCATGTATTTGCATAATTTCAGATTATCAGCTCCTTCATGTTGTCCATATCAGCGGTTGTTATGTCGTATTTACAAAATCCAGCTCCCATGTCACCTCCGTGGGCCTCGCTTACAACATAAATACATATATACATTATTCATAACTTATTTTTATTTAATAAATAAAGAATATAGGCCAATTAAACTGAATTATTATTATCAATGTGTGAATGTATCTGTAGACCTCTTTTGTATAAAAATCAAAAATGGGATATATAAAAAAAAACAATTATCCTCTTTGTATTAATAGATATCATATCAAGTATATGTATACTTTGTTTCCTTACTAAAGTCTTATATAAACATAATCCTAGTAGTGTGTGATATTTTTTTTTACAATAAATGTCTGTATGGACAATCTGTTTTGTACTCAAAATTATTAATGAAGTCAAGCAATATTTTCAATATTGTCGGGTGATATTAGACAAAACAAGAGTTTGAGAACATCAGTCTACATATAAATTTTCATAATAGCATTAAAATTTTAATTGCACAATTGAAGACAAATATTTGTAGTCAGCGCAGATTAATAAAATTAGGATTTAAGACTGTATACACTATCTATGTCCACAACAGTTTGAAAGTACGTCTTGACAGATTTGATTGACACAATTTACACCGGTGTTCAAATTTCAATGGCAATTGGCATGAGGTGTCCTTAACACAGTAAAGCTAGGAATATCAATTAATTAAAAAGGATTCGATTCATTAAGTTAGCCGCAAAAAATGTATGTATAAATAATTATCTTTAAATTTTTTACCGCTTGAGGTTATCACTTACTTTTAAAATTATTATGATATTAAGGTTATAAATTATATTCAACACAAAATATTTTTGAAATATTATAACATATGTAAATATACCCCACTATGGTTACTTAAATTACAGTGTAATGTTGTAATGTTTTATTAAAAACAAAATAGTAACAGTTGTAATATTTAATTAAAGTAATCTTATTAATGTTATGTCAATTTCAGAATAATGCCACCCAAAAAAGTAGAAGAGCCTGAAAAAAAACCACTTATTGGCCGTGTCGGAACAAATTTAAAAGTGGGCATAGTTGGTGTACCAAATGTAGGAAAATCAACATTCTTTAATGTTCTGACTAAGAGTCAAGCCGCTGCTGAAAATTTCCCCTTCTGCACCATTGATCCTAATGAAAATAAGTATCCTATTTTATTTTATCTCATTTCTAATTTGGATGAACTTAACATTTTCCGATATGACGTTTTTTAAGGTAATATTACATTTCTGTATGTGGTTTTAATTAGAATTTTAAAATGTGGCATAAGTGTAAAATTTAAAACAACATATGTTTTATAAAACCAATCTAATATTACCTTACTTATTATGATATTATATATGTATAACATTATTTTTTTTTTTAAATAATTAACTTTAAATATATCTAAATTAAAAAAAAAATGGTATACATACTTGTTTGTTGAAACTTTATACTGTCAAATGATTGATATGTCAAAGAGCAAAGCATAATAAGAAATGAATCAATTCGAAAAGTATATTTCAAACGTTACAATAAATGATGATAACTGTTTAAGTGGGTTAGACATTTGCAAAGGTGTCTGTTACAGTGGAAGCTACAATTCAATAAAGAAACAGGAAAATGTATGTAAATGTCATCCGCCACCGTTAGCGGCTGCAGTTCTTGGCATAGAAAATACAGATATTCCTATTCCGGATCATTTACAGTTCTACAATGCATGGACAGATTCAGATGCTCAAGAAGCATACTTAAAAACAAAACCAACTTCCTATTTAATTTTAGGAAAACCAGGAACAAATTCATATTCTTTAGGGGAAGCAATCTCTAAAAAGATTAACTGCATTCATATTTGTCCAAAAAATGTATTAAACGATGAAATTGTCCAAAAAAGTCTAACGGGACGCTGCTTAGATTTTAACATGAAGCATAATAAAGTTTGTCAATCTGATAATATATTGTCTATAATGAAAAGAAAGCTGGAATCGCCAGCAGTAAAACATAGAGGGTTTGTTATATCCGGATTGCCATTGATATCATGTGAGAGGAATTTGAAAATATATTTTAACAGTCTCCATGGCGAAGAATCTGTGGATGTTGTTGAAGGAATGCTCTACGATGTAATCTGTAATTTAAAACGAAAAAAGCCTAAAGTCCAAAAAGGCTCAGTTGCATCGTCTATCACCAGTGGATTTGGAGGTGAAGAAAATGAAGAGGAACAGGTGGAAGAAGAAGAAAGGGAGCAGGAGGTTGAAGAACCCCGGGTTGAGTTGCCGAAACACATATTAGACACTTGTTCCAATATCATTTCCTATAAAAAACCTTATTTTGAAATTATGAGAGCCACAATTCTTCAACAAATTGAGGAAGTATTCAATTTTAAGCCAGATATATTGATTTATATCACATGCCCAAATAGTGATGTGATTACAAAGAGAAGTCATAAATATTTCAATTATATCACAAGTGCCAATAGTGTTTCCCCTTTTTCACTGAACCCTGAAAATGAGGTAAAATGGCCGCCAATGTATTGTTTGCGTGATTACAATCAACCCTTTGATAGTCATACATTCAATCCGAAGTACAATTGCAAGCATCCAAACAACTTTACTGATAATGCCCAAACCCAGATATGTAATTTTAAAGACCATCTTCACGGATTCTTGGAGAGTCGGATTAAAAGCTACGATCCAAAACACCTTATAAAATTAGATGGTCGTGTTTCCATTCATCACATGATGCATAATATTATGGAGAGGATAATTTTATTGCCGATAAAACCTGTCTTATTCCCTGAGCCGCTGTACTTGGAGGAACCACCGGAGGATATGGATGAATTTTGGAAAACAGTAGAGGAATTGAACGTTGTTAGAACACAGAATGTTAATTTTAATAGATATTCATCACCGTGGTACAATAGGTGTCCCGTGGAGTTAATGAAAAGGAGATCGGTACAAGGAAATCCTAGATTTGCCGTATCATTCTTCAAGCATGTCTATCTATTGTCTTCTCTAAATAATATGATATCGTTCTGTAGGAATCCTCGGCCCTATCTCAAACTCAAATACCTGGAGCCCACGTGCAGGATTGTCGTTTTGGGCACAAAATGTTCTGGAAAGACGCTGGTTTCAAACTGTCTGTCATGGTTATTCGATTCAACAATTATTAGTTTTTTGGATATTTTCAATGAAGAGAAGGAGAGAAAGTTCGATTCCTATGCTAAAAACATTTTATCTGAAATAATAGCCACCATTGAAGATGCGCGCTTTATAAAATGGGAGAATATAGAAATTCAGAGAATATCAGATTTAAATATGTGGTTCAATACAAACAACAACATTTTAAATAGGTACATACATGTGTATCGTGAAGTATTGGAAAAGAAAGAGACGGGTGAAGTTAGTGGACTGTTGAACAAATTAAATAATATGCGAGTAAAATTACCATCTTTTCCATTTTTGGATGATTTGGAACAATGTCAGATAGTTGTTCAGGGGGAAAATTTACAGAAATATGCCCCAGCTGATTTGTTAATAGAAACCGAGAAACCTAAGACACCAACTCTCGGAGATGAGGACGTCACTAAGGGAATAGCTGATTATATAAAAGCAAATGATTTACAAAAAGAAATTGATCCAACCTGTGATGAAGTGATGACAGCAGTTACGAATCACATTAGAGCTATTGAAGATGTGTTATCTCAAAATTCGGAGTCAACTTATGGTAAATTCATAATTGATGGTTTCCCATCTGAAGTTGAATATTGGGAGTATCTAGCTGATGCTGACATGTTACCTGACTATACTATTGCATTAATGGAAAACCGAGAAATTGACGGCGAACTTTTGCAGCATTACAAGCAAATAGATAAAAGCTTCAAAAATTACCCAGAGCGGTTTCTTACTAGCAACGACGCGTTGGTCAAAATAAAGCTACTCAAAGGTGTTCCTTTAAATACAACTTATTTGAATATGAAAACAACTGTGAACGAAATCATAGACAATGTGTTAGGTACGATATTTACTGATGATCTGTATTCGGATGGAAACTCCAATTTACAAATGTTACTCACTGAAGGGATAGAGAAACTTCGCGAAAACTGGGATTTGGTGAAAGCCAAATTAGACGAAAATTCTAAATGCTATGGAGAAGTAGAACTTGAAGGTAAAAATGATATTGAAGTCGTAGACAAAGTCTTGTTACAAGTGAGAAGAGCATACTGTACAGTTGCAGTTGTCGATGAAGATAAAGATGTTCAAGATCAGGTGGATGATGAAATCAACCAGGATGCGTTAACATACAACAATGATCGTTATTTATCAGATACAAATATATTTTGTCCGGTAGCTTTCGTTGATCACAACGTGCTTTGGGAAGGTAACCCCGAATTTAGTGTTAAATATAATAATAAAATGATTATGTTTGGCAAAGAAGAGTGCTTGGAAGCATTTCAAAACGATAGCACGCGTTTTCAATCTTTAATAAAACCTTTTAAAAATACGCCCAGTTTGAGAATTTGCACCTCGGGTAACATAGGCAGTGGAAAATCAACATTATCACGACGCCTCGCTAAAGAATCTGGCTTATTGTGTGTAAATTTTGACGAGTTTATCAATGATAATGTGATTCCAAAACATTTTAAAAAGGTTGGTTGGCAGTGTGAAAATAGTTTTGTGGAAAACGCTGTAGATGAAAATGTTATCGAATTTCAAATGAATGAGGAAGACCCCAACCTGATATCTGATTTACTTTTCAATGAAACTGAAATAAGAAGAGTAATTTTTAATTATATTGAACAGGCAGTCCCAATGCCATCTTGGCTTTTGCAACAAATTTTAAAAATATTGTGGTTCGAGGAACCTTATAAGTCGACAGGTGTTATAATCGACGGTTTTCCAAAATTGCCAAATGATGTAGATGATATGATATCCTCGTATTGTATTCCAAACGCTGTAATAGGATTAGAATCGAGTGCAGAAAAAGCAATAGAAAGAATTGCACCTGCTATGTTTAAGTTGTGGCGTAATCAATACAAAGACGCAAAGCAACAGGCTCAAAGAAAATTTGATGGCGAAAAACGAGAATGGCATAATTTCATCACCAAAAATGTTGTCACTAAACTTATTGTTGATGATATAATAGAGTTGGTGATTCCCTACGACAATGATGAGATTTTACAAATGTCTATGCAAAGCACAATCTTTGACGCCAACCCTCTAGGATCCTCGAACGTTGATGTGAACTTATTCAACACTTATAACGAGTTCATTAAAATGTACCCAGAGCCTGTTGATGGAAGCGAATGGGAGAAGCAGGATGATGTATTGGAAAGAATTAATACTAGAATCGAATCTATTTATGATGCGTTTGAAGATAATATCCAATCTGCATTGGATACCCTGATTGAACAAAGAGTGAAAGTTATTGCGGTTAACGGTTTAAATTCTATAGAAAAAGTATTCAGAAATACATTGGTAAAACTATCACCGCTGCTTAACAGAAATGAATCGTTTTTAGAACAAACATACATTATCAATTGCGACATAGCTGAAATGTTAATAAACGAGGGATTTTTCTTCTTGAGCAAATTTAATAGAATGTGTCCGGTTTTCCTATATGATAATCCGTTAACGTTACATAATCCATACTATGTTGCAAAGCGCAGGGGCACCATATTTCCTATAATCCACCGGGCCTATATATATTTTGTTGCATCTGAAGATGGTGTTAAGAAATTCAGATCGAACCCCTTAAAATATATAAAGAGTAGGCATATCGAGGCGTATGTTGAATATCCATTGCGTATAAGCATTATAGGACCGCCTAAATCTGGAAAATCGACTATGGCTGCAAAAATTGCGAAGCGCTTTGGATTACTTTGTATTAGTAGGGGAACATGCATTCGGAATGTTATGGAGAATATGAACTGGACCAAACTTAATTCTAATATAACCTCTTCACTTGAGATGGGCGTTGAATTAAACACGGAGAATATTATAAAATGTATTCAAACAACAGCCATCGATCACAGATCAGTCTCATACGGAGTTATATTTGACGGTTTTCCAGAAACGGCTTTCGAAGCCTCGCAATTGGTGAGACACGGTCTTTATCCTTCAATTGTGTTTGATCTTAAAACAAGTTTGACAAAAGTATTAGAGAATACACATAGGGAAGCACATCTAGACATTATCAAGGTAAAGCCGACATTATCAAAAGCATTTGTGGAGTGTAGATTTCGTGAATGGGAGAAAACGTGCACATCCGTCCGAAAATGGATTCGCGATGACATTCAAAATATTCATGAATTGTATGCTGATGGTACATCGTGGCAGTGTTTACACTCCGCATTAAATATCATTGGAGATATATCGAAGCGAGTTCACGTGTATTTATCAAATTGTGATTCCGAAGTTGTTCGTGCCAATGTAATGGCTATATCGAATCAAATGTTTGCATCAAATATGTCCGCGTTTAGAAATTTTTGCCCAATGTGTTTCGTGAAGAAAATTTATACAAACAACGATCATCCCGTGGACAAATCAGGTGTTGTTCAATATAAACACGTCTACTATTGGCTGTGTCGCAATCATATAACGGATCTACACAAACTACCTAACCTATCTAAAAACTATATTCACATACCGGAAATACCAGCGATCATAAAATCTATTCACCCGCCACTTGTCTATGAGAATGGAATATGCATTGTGACATATGCCGATAATCTTCCATCGCAAAATGTTACAAAAGGCGTCAAGAAATTCGCGGCGGGTTATATGGGTCGGCATTACTTGTTCTGTAGTTCCAAATGTCTCGACACCTTCATGCACAAACCGTCTCGATATTTCGACATACAAGTTTTTAAGGACACCTGTGGTTTCCCAGATGTTTCTGTTAACGCTCTGCCGAATCTTGGTTACCTGGAACAGACAATAGGGAATTTAATTACCGCGGCGTGCTGTTCCGTTAATGTTTTACGACCGAAATACCTGGGACTTGATATATCTATATCGGGAGCGATTTATATCGGTCTCTACTTGAAAATTCATAATACGCACGATTCGTCTCAAATTAAGTTGTATAAGAGGGCTTTAGAGGTTTATGAAGCCAGATGCAAACTTTCAATTGATATTGGCTTGAAGTTACGATCGATGGACAATCCATTCGCTGACTATATGAACTGTTCTGGGAGAATCCAGTGTTTGGAAACCGCCTCTGGTACAGAAATGCAGTCCAGCACGGGGTCAACGCGAAGTTATAAATTTACTTAATAAAATATATTTATAATTATTAGTTTTATTTCCGACACATTCTCATATAAATAAGGTTCATAATTTATCGCGTCTTAAAATTGTAGTTAACCAAGTGAGTTTATCGAGGGTATCTTAGAACGGGCTATTTTAAAAGAACTTAAGGAGAAGGCAATCTTCCGTAAAGGCCGGCAACTCACTTGTAAGCCTCCTGGCGTTGAAGTGACCCGCCTCTTACATAAAAAAAGAGTTTGACGTAAAAGTGTTAAAGTTAAAATGTCTAACCTCCCAGTTTGTTCCAGCACGTCGTGTTCCAGTCCCGGATGAACGTTATGACTATCTCTGTCAGTACCACAAACCTGCCAGGTATGTGATTATCTTAAAATAATTATGGTAACGTATATTTAGGTACTGACGTTAATCAGTCATTACAATTATACAGAGAATTTTTGTTTTTTTTTTAATGTATATAAATATGTATTTACAGTAAAGTGCCTGCGTTTTTGAACGTTGTGGACATCGCTGGTCTGGTGCGAGGGGCGGCTGAAGGCCAGGGGCTGGGCAATGCTTTCCTCTCGCATATCAAGGCCTGCGATGCCATCTTTAACTTATGTCGTGAGTGCTTTCATGGTCTTTTTAATGCCACAGTGTTTATATTGCATCTATTACAGATGATTTATATTTCTCAATAAACCAAAAAAGCTTCTTAAAAACGTGCTTGAATACGTATATTTAACTTAAACTCAAAGTGCGAAACTTTATATGATTTAATATGTTTAAACTTAAAACAATTGAAGCCTAGGATAATGAATGTATAATCTCTATCTCTCTAATCTATTGTATACTGTGTGTGTGAAAGAGAGAGAGAAACGAAGGTGTATAAATCCCAGGGGCGTTCGACGATGAAGACGTGATCCACGTGGACGGTGATGTAAATCCCGTCAGGGACCTGGAGACAATCGGTGAAGAGCTGCGTCTGAAGGATGAAGAGCAGCTGCTGCAGAACATTGAGAAGCTGGATCGGGTTGTCGTTCGTGGTAATGATAAGAAACTCAAGCCGGAGTATGTAAGTTCATTATTATTTAGTACTAGCTTTCCGCCCGCGGCTTCGCCCACGTGTAATTTGGTTAAGTATATAGCGATTTTTAATGATCTCGAAAGGGCTTTCTTTCACGGGCTAAAATCTTGTTACAATTGGAATTATATATAGCCTGTGTTACTCCGGGATGATGTAGCTTTACATGTACAAGTGTTATCAACATCCTCTGTTTCTGTGGACTTCATGTTTATTTACGAATTACGTGATTATTTTTTTGTTCGGTAGAGGGTACTTTCAAGTTGGTCCCGTAGTCAGGATCCGATGGTTCACAAGTTTTAATATTAAGATTAACTTATATTAGAACATATTTAACAACTAATCAATCAATATAAGTGTTTTTGAAGCCGTGATTGAAGTAAATTTTCAATTGACCATAACTTCTTTTTCCCTTAACCGATTTTGACGAAATAAAGTTTTGACAACGCTCCTAATTGTATGTAATCCAACTGTGAAAACCGTGTTCAAATCCGTTCAGTAGTTTTCAAGTTATTACGTACCAGACAGACAGACAGACAAGAATTCCAAAAATTGTTTTTTTGTTTCTATGACTCTTCTTTAATTGCCTTCTTTCAATTTTTTGGAAAAACATTTAATGTGCAGACATTCGATTTTTACTGTCTTATTATTAGTATAGATTAAAATGAATGTTATGAATTTATATAACTAGTCATTTTGTTTTTTTAATTCCAGGATTCCCTAATGAAGATTAAGAGCGTCTTGGTCGATGAGAAGAAACATATTCGTTTCGGAGACTGGAGTGCTTTTGATGTGAGTTTTTACAAAAAAAAACTAATATTATGAAGTACAGTACAGTATGAGTAAACTCTAATAACGACACTACACACCTGAAGGGAGTATGTATTTTATGGCGTTATAGAGAATGGTCGTTAGGTGGCGCGAAGCAAAATCATTGTATGCAATACAAGCTAAACCGACCATTGATTTTGACGCTTAAGACAGTTTGTCACTAAATCAAGTGGCGTTACATGGAGTTTACACTGTATTTGTATAATACAATTTATTTTAATATTAATAAAAATACTTTTTCAGATTGAAATTTTAAACAAATACCTGTTCCTGACGTCGAAGCCTGCCTTGTACCTCGTGAATTTATCGGAGAAGGACTACATTCGCAAGAAAAATAAATGGTACATTTGTTTTTTTTTTCTACTAAAAAAAACTTCTAGAAGGATTTATTACATCTGTTCCCAAACATCTTATGTACTAAATATATTTAAAAAAAAAACAAATAAACTTGTAAGATAATAAAACAAGGTTTTTTTTGCAGGTTACCAAAGTTGAAGGAATGGATCGACAAGAACGATCCCGGTGCGCCTCTGATACCCTTCTCCGGGGTGTTCGAGAGCAAACTCCTGGACATGGACGTGGAGGAGAGGAAGGCCTTCCTCAAGGAGCAGAACGTCACCAGGTGATTCACATTGATCATGCCTGAACATCCTGTATATAATCATATTTCAAATCTCTTCTTCCAGAGTATTTCTTGTTTCACATAATTTAATGTATGTTGTGTATTTTTTGCACATTTTGCACTAGTTCAATTGTAATTTAAATAAAATTTATTTAGTGGGTTGTCTGGAGGAGATCGCTTATTAGCGATAAGGCCGCCCGTTGCTCTTATGCGTATTAACATTATCTATTTTCAATGTTTAAGTAAAATTATGTGAATAAATAAATAGTAAAATTATTATTTATTCGTTTGTACTATGTTTTTAATATTTTAGTGCCCTAGACAAGATTATCGTGATGGGTTACAAAGCTCTGCAATTGGAGTACTTCTTCACGGCGGGGGCTGATGAAGTTAAAGCCTGGACTATTCAGGTATTACACAATCTCTACTACTCTAACAATGAATCTCCCTTTCATTGTTAAAATCTAGATTTTTTCAAACAATACAAATGTCCTACATTTTCCAGAAAAGCACAAAAGCACCTCAAGCCGCCGGTCGCATCCACACGGACTTCGAGAAAGGCTTCATCATGGCGGAGGTCATGCATTTCAAGGACTTCAAGGAGGAGGGCTCCGAAGCAGCGTGCAAGGGGGCTGGAAAGTACCGTCAGCAAGGTAAACCGAATGGCCACTTGGACGTGTATTCCCCATGCAATATGAACGCACAATATCCCCTACTCATAATTATTCAAAAGCACCAGACACTCCGATCAAACTAGCCTGAGGGGCTGGACGGAAGCTCATTGGAGCAGTGAGAGTTTTTAACCCTAACTTCTATCGGCATCTAGAGTGTTGTTAGCTACAGTAATGGGATCATCTGGATCCATTAAGGCGTGTCGGAGCTCCGGTATATGCTCAGCCCCAACGGCCGCATCCAAGTACCCGTCGTCAAAATTGACAGAGACACAGATAGATAGATTGGCATTCATGTGATTGCAGGCCGCAACTACGTGGTGGAGGACGGCGACATCATTTTCTTCAAGTTCAACGCGGGCGCGGGTTTGAAGGACGCGAAGAAGAAATGACGCGACAAACTGCTGCTTCTCCTGGTGCATGTGCTCTACATGAACCTGGCTCTATACTCTCTGCTACACGTCGCTTGAATATTCTGTGTTTAGAGGTTATTGATGGGTGGCCATAAAGAGTCACACGGATTAAACTGCATTTTGAAAGTACCCTCCTTATGACACTATTATTAGCTATCAATTTTTTTCAACAATGAATTTGTAGTTCTTTAAGTGGAAAACGAATTGACTTTTAAGTGCTTTTTTTAATATATAACTCTGTCATTGTGGAACGCCATTTTGAATAATTTAATGGAACTCGTACAATAACTTCTATAATACATTGTAATTTATAACATTTGTAAATTTTTTATTAATAAATCGTAACTACACCGCGACTTTGCTAATGTTGATGCTGTCCCATTCTCGCATATTGTGTCAGAGTGAGACAACGTGATCTAAGTATGTTGTACCTTGGTAAAATAAACAACGTTAGAATATATATTGTTTCAATATCCTTAGAGTATTAAAACTTACACTAGACCCTTCACATCCCTAATGTCAGTTGTCTATGGAAATGGATTTGTCAAATGTCACACAGTAGATGTTACAAAACAAATGACAATAGATGGCGCTGATGTCAAAAACTACAAATTATGGTGCTAAAATAAAAAGTAGTTAATTATGAATTGCACAAGGTTTTCATACATTCTATTACATCACTATAAATTAAGTCGTTAAGGCTTAATATATCTATCTATATTTTTTCCACAAATCGTATCATTTTATACAAAATATCATATATAAGACCGGTCTGAAAAGATACCTATCCAGCCAGTTAATTGTCAGTTTTATTATATATACCAGCTGAAATCCATTATCCTATGGTATGTGAAATATATCCTATATTTAATGTTATTTATTAAATACCACTGATTTTAGAAAAGTTCGGATGATGAATGATGAACGTATTAACGCACCAACGTAGTAGTACTCGTAGGCGGCAACCGCGGATCAATAGGTGCGTTCTCACACGAAGCATGTTTCGCGCGAGAACATATCATAAAACTATTACATTTGCATTATTATTATTTTAGTATTTAAAATATGAAAAAAATCGCGTATACAAGTTACTATGTTTTTCTAAAAGCAATATACCAATTCAAATAAACAAATTAACCCTATTCATTTAAGAACTAAAATTTTCATTTAAGATCTAAAATTTTCATTTAAGATCTAAAATTTTCATTTAAGATCTAAAACTTTCATTTAAGATCTAAAATTTTCATTTAAGATCTAAAACTTTCATTTAAGATCTAAAATTTTCATTTAAGATCTAAAACTTTCATTTAAGATCTAAAATTTTCATTTAAGATCTAAAACTTTCATTTAAGATCTAAAATTTTCATTTAAGATCTAAAATTTTCATTTAAGATCTAAAATTTTCATTTAAGATCTAAAATTTTCATTTAAGATCTAAAACTTTCATTTAAGATCTAAAATTTTCATTTAAAATCTAAAATTTTCATTTAAGATCTAAAATTTTCATTTAAGATCTAAAATTTTCATTTAAGATCTAAAGTTTTCATTTAAGATCTAAAATTTTCATTTAAGATCTAAAATTTTCATTTAAGATCTAAAGTTTTCATTTAAGATCTAAAATTTTCATTTAAGATCTAAAGTTTTCATTTAAGATCTAAAATTTTCATTTAAGATCTAAAATTTTCATTTAAGATCTAAAACTTTCATTTAAGATCTAAAATTTTCATTTAAGATCTAAAATTTTCATTTAAGATCTAAAATTTTCATTTAAGTCTAAGGAAATATCCAAATTTACTTGTAATTATAATGTTCGTACTCCTTTTTAAGAACAAACTATATAAAGCTAAAGCATATGTTTTTGTTTTAAAGTAGTTTCTAGTAATTTAACTTGACTTAGATCTTAAATTTTCATTTAAAATCTAAAATTTTCATTTAAGATCTAAAACTTTCATTTAAGATCTAAAATTTTCATTTAAGATCTAAAATTTTCATTTAAGATCTAAAATTTTCATTTAAGATTTAAAGTTTTCATTTAAGATAAACTTTCATTTAAGATCTAAAATTTTCATTTAAGATCTAAAATTTTCATTTAAGATCTAAAGTTTTCATTTAAGATCTAAAATTTTCATTTAAGATCTAAAATTTTCATTTAAGATCTAAAGTTTTCATTTAAGATCTAAAATTTTCATTTAAGATCTAAAGTTTTCATTTAAGATCTAAAATTTTCATTTAAGATCTAAAATTTTCATTTAAGATCTAAAACTTTCATTTAAGATCTAAAATTTTCATTTAAGATCTAAAATTTTCATTTAAGATCTAAAATTTTCATTTAAGTCTAAGGAAATATCCAAATTTACTTGTAATTATAATGTTCGTACTCCTTTTTAAGAACAAACTATATAAAGCTAAAGCATATGTTTTTGTTTTAAAGTAGTTTCTAGTAATTTAACTTGACTTAGATCTTAAATTTTCATTTAAAATCTAAAATTTTCATTTAAGATCTAAAACTTTCATTTAAGATCTAAAATTTTCATTTAAGATCTAAAATTTTCATTTAAGATCTAAAATTTTCATTTAAGATCTAAAATTTTCATTTAAGATTTAAAGTTTTCATTTAAGATAAACTTTCATTTAAGATCTAAAATTTTCATTTAAGATCTAAAATTTTCATTTAAAATCTAAAATTTTCATTTAAGATAAACTTTCATTTAAGATCTAAAATTTTCATTTAAGATCTAAAGTTTTCATTTAAGATCTAAAATTTTCATTTAAGATCTAAAATTTTCATTTAAGATCTAAAACTTTCATTTAAGATCTAAAATTTTCATTTAAGATCTAAAATTTTCATTTAAGATCTAAAATTTTCATTTAAGATCTAAAATTTTCATTTAAGATCTAAAACTTTCATTTAAGATCTAAAATTTTCATTTAAGATCTAAAATTTTCATTTAAGATCTAAAATTTTCATTTAAGATCTAAAATTTTCATTTAAGATCTAAAACTTTCATTTAAGATCTAAAATTTTCATTTAAGATCTAAAATTTTCATTTAAGATCTAAAATTTTCATTTAAGATCTAAAATTTTCATTTAAGATCTAAAACTTTCATTTAAGATCTAAAATTTTCATTTAAGATTTAAAATTTTCATTTAAGATCTAAAACTTTCATTTAAGATCTAAAATTTTCATTAAAGATTTAAAGTTTTCATTTAAGATAAACTTTCATTTAAGATCTTAAATTTTCATTTAAGATCTAAATTTTCATTTAAGATCTAAAACTTTCATTTAAGATCTAAAATTTTCATTTAAGATCTAAAACTTTCATTTAAGATCTAAAATTTTCATTTAAGATCTAAAATTTTCATTTAAGATCTAAAATTTTCATTTAAGATCTATAATTTTCATTTAAGATCTAAAATTTTCATTTAAAATCTAAAATTTTCATTTAAGATCTAAAACTTTCATTTAAGATCTAAAATTTTCATTTAAGATCTAAAATTTTCATTTAAGATCTAAAATTTTCATTTAAGATCTAAAATTTTCATTTAAGATCTAAAATTTTCATTTAAGATCTAAAACTTTCATTTAAGATCTAAAATTTTCATTTAAGATCTAAAATTTTCATTTAAGATCTAAAATTTTCATTTAAGTCTAAGGAAATATCCAAATTTACTTGTAATTATAATGTTCGTACTCCTTTTTAAGAACAAACTATATAAAGCTAAAGCATATGTTTTTGTTTTAAAGTAGTTTCTAGTAATTTAACTTGACTTAGATCTTAAATTTTCATTTAAAATCTAAAATTTTCATTTAAGATCTAAAACTTTCATTTAAGATCTAAAATTTTCATTTAAGATCTAAAATTTTCATTTAAGATCTAAAATTTTCATTTAAGATCTAAAATTTTCATTAAAGATTTAAAGTTTTCATTTAAGATAAACTTTCATTTAAGATCTAAAATTTTCATTTAAGATCTAAAATTTTCATTTAAAATCTAAAATTTTCATTTAAGATAAACTTTCATTTAAGATCTAAAATTTTCATTTAAGATCTAAAGTTTTCATTTAAGATCTAAAATTTTCATTTAAGATCTAAAATTTTCATTTAAGATCTAAAACTTTCATTTAAGATCTAAAATTTTCATTTAAGATCTAAAATTTTCATTTAAGATCTAAAATTTTCATTTAAGATCTAAAATTTTCATTTAAGATCTAAAACTTTCATTTAAGATCTAAAATTTTCATTTAAGATCTAAAACTTTCATTTAAGATCTAAAATTTTCATTTAAGATCTAAAATTTTCATTTAAGATCTAAAATTTTCATTTAAGATCTAAAATTTTCATTTAAGATCTAAAACTTTCATTTAAGATCTAAAATTTTCATTTAAGATTTAAAATTTTCATTTAAGATCTAAAACTTTCATTTAAGATCTAAAATTTTCATTTAAAATCTAAAATTTTCATTTAAGATCTAAAACTTTCATTTAAGATCTTAAATTTTCATTTAAGATCTAAATTTTCATTTAAGATCTAAAACTTTCATTTAAGATCTAAAATTTTCATTTAAGATCTAAAACTTTCATTTAAGATCTAAAATTTTCATTTAAGATCTATAATTTTCATTTAAGATCTAAAATTTTCATTTAAAATCTAAAATTTTCATTTAAGATCTAAAACTTTCATTTAAGATCTAAAATTTTCATTTAAGATCTAAAATTTTCATTTAAGATCTAAAATTTTCATTTAAGATCTATAATTTTCATTTAAGATCTAAAATTTTCATTTAAGATCTAAAACTTTCATTTAAGATCTAAAATTTTCATTTAAGATCTAAAATTTTCATTTAAGATCTAAAACTTTCATTTAAGATAAACTTTCATTTAAGATCTAAAATTTTCATTTAAGATCTAAAATTTTCATTTAAGATCTAAAATTTTCATTTAAGTCTAAGGAAATATCCAAATTTACTTGTAATTATAATGTTCGTACTCCTTTTTAAGAACAAACTATATAAAGCTAAAGCATATGTTTTTGTTTTAAAGTAGTTTCTAGTAATTTAACTTGACTTAGATCTTAAATTTTCATTTAAAATCTAAAATTTTCATTTAAGATCTAAAACTTTCATTTAAGATCTAAAATTTTCATTTAAGATTTAAAGTTTTCATTTAAGATAAACTTTCATTTAAGATCTAAAATTTTCATTTAAGATCTAAAACTTTCATTTAAGATCTAAAATTTTCATTTAAGATCTAAAACTTTCATTTAAGATCTAAAATTTTCATTTAAGATCTAAAACTTTCATTTAAGATCTAAAATTTTCATTTAAGATCTAAAATTTTCATTTAAGATCTAAAACTTTCATTTAAGATCTAAAACTTTCATTTAAGATCTTAAATTTTCATTTAAGATCTAAATTTTCATTTAAGATCTAAAATTTTCATTTAAGATCTAAAATTTTCATTTAAGATCTAAAATTTTCATTTAAAATCTATAATTTTCATTTAAGATCTTAAATTTTCATTTAAGATCTAAATTTTCATTTAAGATCTAAAACTTTCATTTAAGATCTAAAATTTTCATTTAAGATCTAAAATTTTCATTTAAGATCTAAAATTTTCATTTAAGATCTAAAATTTTCATTTAAGATCTAAAATTTTCATTTAAGATCTAAAATTTTCATTTAAAATCTAAAACTTTCATTTAAGATCTAAAATTTTCATTTAAGATCTAAAATTTTCATTTAAGATCTAAAACTTTCATTTAAGATCTAAAATTTTCATTTAAGATCTAAAACTTTCATTTAAGATCTAAAACTTTCATTTAAGATCTAAAATTTTCATTTAAAATCTAAAATTTTCATTTAAGATCTAAAATTTTCATTTAAGATCTAAAATTTTCATTTAAGATCTAAAATTTTCATTTAAGATCTAAAACTTTCATTTAAGATCTAAAATTTTCATTTAAGATTTAAAATTTTCATTTAAGATCTAAAACTTTCATTTAAGATCTAAAATTTTCATTTAAAATCTAAAATTTTCATTTAAGATCTAAAACTTTCATTTAAGATCTTAAATTTTCATTTAAGATCTAAATTTTCATTTAAGATCTAAAACTTTCATTTAAGATCTAAAATTTTCATTTAAGATCTAAAACTTTCATTTAAGATCTAAAATTTTCATTTAAGATCTAAAATTTTCATTTAAGATCTAAAATTTTCATTTAAGATCTATAATTTTCATTTAAGATCTAAAATTTTCATTTAAAATCTAAAATTTTCATTTAAGATAAACTTTCATTTAAGATCTAAAATTTTCATTTAAGATCTAAAACTTTCATTTAAGATCTAAATTTTCATTTAAGATCTAAAACTTTCATTTAAGATCTAAAATTTTCATTTAAGATCTAAAACTTTCATTTAAGATCTAAAATTTTCATTTAAGATCTAAAATTTTCATTTAAGATCTAAAATTTTCATTTAAGATCTATAATTTTCATTTAAGATCTAAAATTTTCATTTAAGATCTAAAACTTTCATTTAAGATCTAAAATTTTCATTTAAGATCTAAAATTTTCATTTAAGATCTAAAACTTTCATTTAAGATAAACTTTCATTTAAGATCTAAAATTTTCATTTAAGATCTAAAATTTTCATTTAAGATCTAAAATTTTCATTTAAGATCTAAAATTTTCATTTAAGATCTAAAATTTTCATTTAAGTCTAAGGAAATATCCAAATTTACTTGTAATTATAATGTTCGTACTCCTTTTTAAGAACAAACTATATAAAGCTAAAGCATATGTTTTTGTTTTAAAGTAGTTTCTAGTAATTTAACTTGACTTTGAATTTAATTTTAGATCTTAAATGAAAGTTTATCTTAAATGAAAGTTTATCTTAAATGAAAACTTTAAATCTTAAATGAAAATTTTAGATCTTAAATGAAAGTTTTAGATCTTAAATGAAAATTTTAGATTTTAAATGAAAATTTAAGATCTAAAACTTTCATTTAAGATCTAAAATTTTCATTTAAAATCTAAAATTTTCATTTAAGATAAACTTTCATTTAAGATCTAAAATTTTCATTTAAGATCTAAAACTTTCATTTAAGATCTAAAATTTTCATTTAAGATCTATAATTTTCATTTAAGATCTAAAATTTTCATTTAAAATCTAAAATTTTCATTTAAGATAAACTTTCATTTAAGATCTAAAATTTTCATTTAAGATCTAAAATTTTCATTTAAGATCTAAAATTTTCATTTAAGATCTAAAACTTTCATTTAAGATCTAAAATTTTCATTTAAGATTTAAAATTTTCATTTAAGATCTAAAACTTTCATTTAAGATCTAAAATTTTCATTTAAAATCTAAAATTTTCATTTAAGATCTAAAACTTTCATTTAAGATCTTAAATTTTCATTTAAGATCTAAATTTTCATTTAAGATCTAAAACTTTCATTTAAGATCTAAAATTTTCATTTAAGATCTAAAACTTTCATTTAAGATCTAAAATTTTCATTTAAGATCTAAAATTTTCATTTAAGATCTAAAATTTTCATTTAAGATCTATAATTTTCATTTAAGATCTAAAATTTTCATTTAAAATCTAAAATTTTCATTTAAGATAAACTTTCATTTAAGATCTAAAATTTTCATTTAAGATCTAAAACTTTCATTTAAGATCTAAATTTTCATTTAAGATCTAAAACTTTCATTTAAGATCTATAATTTTCATTTAAGATCTAAAATTTTCATTTAAGATCTAAAACTTTCATTTAAGATCTAAAATTTTCATTTAAGATCTAAAATTTTCATTTAAGATCTAAAACTTTCATTTAAGATAAACTTTCATTTAAGATCTAAAATTTTCATTTAAGATCTAAAATTTTCATTTAAGATCTAAAATTTTCATTTAAGATCTAAAATTTTCATTTAAGTCTAAGGAAATATCCAAATTTACTTGTAATTATAATGTTCGTACTCCTTTTTAAGAACAAACTATATAAAGCTAAAGCATATGTTTTTGTTTTAAAGTAGTTTCTAGTAATTTAACTTGACTTAGATCTTAAATTTTCATTTAAAATCTAAAATTTTCATTTAAGATCTAAAACTTTCATTTAAGATCTAAAATTTTCATTTAAGATTTAAAGTTTTCATTTAAGATAAACTTTCATTTAAGATAAACTTTCATTTAAGATCTAAAATTTTCATTTAAGATCTAAAACTTTCATTTAAGATCTAAAATTTTCATTTAAGATCTAAAATTTTCATTTAAGATCTAACATTTTCATTTAAGATCTAAAATTTTCATTTAAGATCTAAAATTTTCATTTAAGTCTAAGGAAATATCCAAATTTACTTGTAATTATAATGTTCGTACTCCTTTTTAAGAACAAACTATATAAAGCTAAAGCATATGTTTTTGTTTTAAAGTAGTTTCTAGTAATTTAACTTGACTTAGATCTTAAATTTTCATTTAAAATCTAAAATTTTCATTTAAGATCTAAAACTTTCATTTAAGATCTAAAATTTTCATTTAAGATTTAAAGTTTTCATTTAAGATAAACTTTCATTTAAGATAAACTTTCATTTAAGATCTAAAATTTTCATTTAAGATCTAAAACTTTCATTTAAGATCTAAAATTTTCATTTAAGATCTAAAATTTTCATTTAAGATCTAACATTTTCATTTAAGATCTAAAATTTTCATTTAAAATCTAAAATTTTCATTTAAGATAAACTTTCATTTAAGATCTAAAATTTTCATTTAAGATCTAAAACTTTCATTTAAGATCTAAAATTTTCATTTAAAATCTAAAATTTTCATTTAAGATCTAAAATTTTCATTTAAGATCTAAAATTTTCATTTAAGATCTAAAATTTTCATTTAAGATCTAAAATTTTCATTTAAGATCTAAAACTTTCATTTAAGATCTAAAATTTTCATTTAAGATTTAAAATTTTCATTTAAGATCTAAAACTTTCATTTAAGATCTAAAATTTTCATTTAAAATCTAAAATTTTCATTTAAGATCTAAAACTTTCATTTAAGATCTTAAATTTTCATTTAAGATCTAAATTTTCATTTAAGATCTAAAACTTTCATTTAAGATCTAAAATTTTCATTTAAAATCTAAAATTTTCATTTAAGATAAACTTTCATTTAAGATCTAAAATTTTCATTTAAGATCTAAAACTTTCATTTAAGATCTAAAATTTTCATTTAAAATCTAAAATTTTCATTTAAGATCTAAAATTTTCATTTAAAATCTAAAATTTTCATTTAAGATCTAAAACTTTCATTTAAGATCTTAAATTTTCATTTAAGATCTAAATTTTCATTTAAGATCTAAAACTTTCATTTAAGATCTAAAATTTTCATTTAAAATCTAAAATTTTCATTTAAGATAAACTTTCATTTAAGATCTAAAATTTTCATTTAAGATCTAAAACTTTCATTTAAGATCTAAAATTTTCATTTAAAATCTAAAATTTTCATTTAAGATCTAAAACTTTCATTTAAGATCTAAAATTTTCATTTAAGATCTAAAATTTTCATTTAAGATCTAAAATTTTCATTTAAGATCTAAAATTTTCATTTAAGTCTAAGGAAATATCCAAATTTACTTGTAATTATAATGTTCGTACTCCTTTTTAAGAACAAACTATATAAAGCTAAAGCATATGTTTTTGTTTTAAAGTAGTTTCTAGTAATTTAACTTGACTTAGATCTTAAATTTTCATTTAAAATCTAAAATTTTCATTTAAGATCTAAAACTTTCATTTAAGATCTAAAATTTTCATTTAAGATCTAAAATTTTCATTTAAGATCTAAAATTTTCATTTAAGATCTAAAATTTTCATTTAAGATCTAAAATTTTCATTTAAGATTTAAAGTTTTCATTTAAGATAAACTTTCATTTAAGATCTAAAATTTTCATTTAAGATCTAAAATTTTCATTTAAAATCTAAAATTTTCATTTAAGATAAACTTTCATTTAAGATCTAAAATTTTCATTTAAGATCTAAAACTTTCATTTAAGATCTAAAATTTTCATTTAAGATTTAAAGTTTTCATTTAAGATAAACTTTCATTTAAGATAAACTTTCATTTAAGATCTAAAATTTTCATTTAAGATCTAAAACTTTCATTTAAGATCTAAAATTTTCATTTAAGATCTAAAATTTTCATTTAAGATCTAAAATTTTCATTTAAGATCTAAAATTTTCATTTAAGATCTAAAACTTTCATTTAAGATCTAAAATTTTCATTTAAGATCTAAAATTTTCATTTAAGATCTAAAATTTTCATTTAAGATCTAAAATTTTCATTTAAAATCTAAAATTTTCATTTAAGATAAACTTTCATTTAAGATCTAAAATTTTCATTTAAGATCTAAAACTTTCATTTAAGATCTAAAATTTTCATTTAAGATCTAAAATTTTCATTTAAGATCTAAAATTTTCATTTAAGATCTAAAACTTTCATTTAAGATCTAAAATTTTCATTTAAGATCTAAAATTTTCATTTAAGATCTAAAATTTTCATTTAAGATCTAAAACTTTCATTTAAGATCTAAAATTTTCATTTAAAATCTAAAATTTTCATTTAAGATCTAAAACTTTCATTTAAGATCCAAAATTTTCATTTAAGATTTAAAATTTTCATTTAAGATCTAAAACTTTCATTTAAGATCTAAAATTTTCATTTAAAATCTAAAATTTTCATTTAAGATCTAAAATTTTCATTTAAGATCTAAAACTTTCATTTAAGATCTAAAATTTTCATTTAAGATCTAAAACTTTCATTTAAGATCTAAAATTTTCATTTAAGATCTAAAATTTTCATTTAAGATCTTAAACTTTCATTTAAGATCTAAAATTTTCATTTAAGATCTAAAATTTTCATTTAAGTCTAAGGAAATATCCAAATTTACTTGTAATTATAATGTTCGTACTCCTTTTTAAGAACAAACTATATAAAGCTAAAGCATATGTTTTTGTTTTAAAGTAGTTTCTAGTAATTTAACTTGACTTAAGAATATCGTTTATTGTCTCTATTCTTTGTATTTAGAAATATTGCAAGTAAAGGATATTGAGTTAGAAAAAAGACACCCAGTTTAGTTACGAAAGTTTATTAAAAAAAAGTCACACAACATCGAACATATGAATGTACTTAAGAAAGTAATTAATTTATTATTTATGAAAAATTGTACTTTTGTTTGAAACAGACAGCAAGATACATACGTTAATATCTATTTTTATAAAAACACACTGTTATAATAGTTTTTATTGAACTAATAAAACAAACGTTAAATACGAAAACATGTGTTTTTAACTTTAAGCAGGAATTTTCTTTTCTGTATAAGTATTTGTATTTTATTGGAAGTTTAGTATTTTTACTTTGAGGTCTAGTAATTTATTTATACTGTTATAATCTCGTCTAAACAATGAGTTACGTCTTCTGAGTTATATTTTTTTTCGATAATTTATTACAGATTATTGTGTGAATTCTTTAACTACTAGTTAAAGAATTCACATTTACCTTATTAGCTATATCGCAGTTCAAAATATCTTCTATTCTTCTCAAACACAAACTTGCAGGATTTTGTAATTTATTTCGTAAAAGAAGAGTGTGTCTGTCACCTGTTTAGGTTAAACCCATAAAAATCCAGGGATGTTAGATCTGATGACGTAGCCGGCCCGTTTACAGGACCACTGCGAGGGGCCTATGCATCTTTCACGAAATTTGCTGTTCAACTATTTTTTTTATGTAAGAGAAGGCAAACGAGCAGGCGGGTCACTTCGAGTGATGTGCCAACCGCTGCAACACCGGGAGGCCTACAAGTGAGTTGCCGGTTAAGGAAGAGGAACGCTGTTATTTTGAAGGTTCCCAAGTCGTAGCGGCTCGGGAATACCTGCGCTGGCAGTTGGTTCCACAATGAGAACAAATCTTTCGTAATGGTCTGGTGCTGCAAGTACATTCCTCGTAGATGACTCAAAGTCAAAGGAACGTCCTCTAGCATTGTGTCAATGACGGAACGTATCATTTGTAGGGAAATACGCACATTTCTATTCCTTTCAATCGACCTCTAATCCAAATTGGGTATTTGAGGAGCTGGAACACCATTCCTACGCAAAGATTGCAAATGGTTTCATTCTGCATACATTTTTCTCGCACTATTAAAATGTTCACTAGAAAGGATGTAACGCACCCTTGCTAAATACCCCACATTAGAATATTCAACTAGAAGTTCAAGGATCTTAGGGCTTGGTGCGTCCAAAAGATGCTCAGTAGTGAGGAGGAGTGGAGTGCAGTGGAATCCTGCGAGACGGTTATTTTATGCGGAGGCGGCTGAACGGGAGAGAGAGCGTCCCACCACAAATCCACTGCGGGTTGGGAGACATGGAGAGCGTAGAAGATATGCCAAACTTCTTCTTCCAATGTAGACAACGACATTAGCAGCCGCTGGGTGCCTGGTTGAGTGCGAAAACGACCCCAAGGCTCTTTCAATGCGGTCTTGTAGGTTTACCCGAGGTGGTTTTAGTGGGTATTGCCCACCTCGTCTCTGAAGAGCAGAGACACCAGCGTGGGTTGAGACCCACATATCCCTTATCCTTTGGGACCAGGGAATGCGGAAATGTATTTCCACCTCGGAAAAAAAGGGCTTGGTGCGCGGCTTCGCACCGTTAGGGCGTTAGGGCGTCATCAAATTCATTCACTATTGTAGGGCGTGACTAGGGCGTCTATGATTTTGAATTTTATATTTAACTGGTCAAATTAAAAAAAAAAAACTAAGTTTATAAATATGAACGAAATTTACTGATATCTCTCAATTAAGCTGGTTACGCAATATGTATATTTAAATAAAATCAACCGATTCTTGAATGCGCGTCACATTTGAGTTTTCCGACAGATTTTCAAGTATAAACTTGGTCTGTTTGAGAAATCGTTTCAAATTCACACGCGAAAGGATATCTTGGTCGGTCACGGGTGAGATCTTTTCCTTTTCTCTACTCTTTTTTAATATTGTGTTCAGAATGTACGAAGATGCTTGAGTCACCGGCTCCTCCCAATCCTAGAATTTTATTATAGAATTAATCCTATATATAAACTGCTGTTCGAATGGAGGTTCTGGATTCTATATATCATAAATATGATAATTAAATTATTTTATCCGCAACTATTATGAATATATACCTGAATATATACCTGAAATCATCACAGAATGTGTCCAATGAGAGAGTTTCTTCAAGTATTTGAAGTTTTCCGCTTTCAATCCCAGAATGTTTGAGCACGCAAAGCAAAAGGTTTCCAATAGCACTCATCTCGCATGATATACTAAAAAAAGTTAGTTTCTATGGCCTTGGGTCCTAAATAAATATATATATATACTATATACTTTAACATTAACTTTAAGTATGGATTATTGGGTGTACCGTCAAGCGCACACTAATGCAGATTTGTATGATACTGTCAAACAACTCATACACACGCACGCTCAACTCTATTTTGACAGTGACAGATCAGAGTTGTCATATTAAATGACAATGACACGGGACGTGAACGTAAAACTGTCACACTCAAAAGAGTATATTAGCATTTTTTTTATGATTATTCTATGCCACGCGTCTGTTTCACTCTATTAAAATCAAAACTATTCTTAAAAATCAGAAGCGAGAGGTTAAAATTATCACCCGACGTACTATAAGCGTACAAAATATGGCCGACGCATGTTTAAAAAGGGACACTATGATAAAGAAATTATTTAAATAAACTACTTTTGACAAATTAAATAAATATTTATCCTACCTTATAACATTATCCTTACACGCCAACACATCTTCAGCTGTTTTAACGATCCTCGAATGTGTGTCTCGCATTAGAAATTCAAGAGCATCGCAATCACCCGGCGGCAGAGATCCGTATTGGACCAAAAGTTTCTTTTGAATGAGTGTGAACTGTGATTGTAAAACATTTAACTCAGCCTGAAAGTTTACAATAGTTAATCTCTATTTATGTGAAACTGTGAATATACTGTGAGTAAAAGAGATATGTTGATTACGACTTAAGGAAACTCTTAATGAAAGCTTAATTATGCATATTTTTACAAAGTCTTGAGAGTTTTGTCTATGATTTTTTAATACCGGTGACATTGACAAACGTAGAGTCAATTGTTTCTTTGACGATTCCTAAGTGTACCTACCCATAGTTTCCCATGTGAATAAAGATATTTTTGAAAGAAAACGAGAAAAAAATGACGCTTATCTGTCATGACTTCAAATATTAGCGTATCACCAACCTCATTCTGTTTCAAAACAATCCGTGCGTTAGCGTGCATTTCGATTGATTTCAAAAACCGATGAATCATCGATTTATGAACATCGGGATCGATTTTAAAGATAACTCGTAAATGTATTCCATTGCTCGTGTAATGTTCTTGTAATTTAATTAAAAAATAATTCACAATTGGATACATCTCGGTGAAATCGTTCGCTTCGATCGCGTATTGATCAGCGATTATATTCAATGTCACCGTTTTATTATTTTTGTATGAAAACGTTATGCTCTTCGGATCTGTTGCTTCTGAAATATACAGAAATTGAAAAAAAAAAAACTAACCCATTTTTTAATCGTCAAAAATAATAATTTTTGTAATATACCCAACTGTAAATTTATTGATTACGGTTTTTAACCGGTTTTACGATTCAAATTTTAGGTTTAACAGACATCTACTTTCACAGATGAATTAAGACTTAAAAACACTATAACAGCTTCGTAAGAGTTAAAAAATTCAAAAAAAAATAACATCCAAACTTACCCTCAAATATATTATCTAAGCCGATACACCCAACATTAGTTTCTATCGGCAATACAAGAGTATTATCATGAATGTGAGTGCTATGAGCATACAAACTCAATGGTATTAAAAAATCTTTAAATACCAAACGGATCTTTCCCAAATTATCCGTTATTGAGATGATAATTTTGATTTGATTATTTGAAACACAATAATCGTTGAGAAAAACACGCGTCTCCACAATCTCTGTTCCGTTCACGTCGCAGAGACAAACGCAACGATCGCTAAACGTGAATGGCTGATTGGCAAAGTATGTGATTTGTATGCTCTGTATATGTTCAGGCTCACATGTGAGTGTGATTATTAAGGAACAGTTAGCTTTGGATTGATTGAGAATACCCTCGGTCGGTTTACCCATTTCGATTTTTATTTTTATCAAATCGGGGGTAGGTAGGGATTCTGAAAAGAAATATGCTATTTTGGTGAAGACATCTATGTGAACAGTGGCATTAATTAAAACTCTCCCGATTAATTGGCGTTTAAATGCGATGACAACTTTTTTTTCTTACCCACAACGTAAGAGTGGGTACACTATTAATTATAATAGAAATCTATTTCTGAAAATACGATAAAATATATATATATTTATATTGATTTAAATAATAATCTAATTGTTTTTGTAGAAAACGCGCTTTCATTTATTCATATTATAAAGTACAAAAAAAACAATAAATTAAAATAAGTACCAGTACAAGATACAATATAGGTGTATTAGTAATATTGTTGTATATATTATGAACCTACCCTCATTCCCCATAATTTTGTCAAGGGCTTCCTCAACAGCGTCTATCTCCGTTTGGATATCTTCTGGGTCATCGACGGTTGTCATCGGTACAATAGTCGAATTGAGATCCGGGTCTGTTCCCAAATAGCTCACACTGATAATTCCATTGCTGGAGAGCGTAACAAGACCACCAGACACTTTTTTTAGGTAACATCGCGAAATCCCTATTGTTTTGTTTAATAAATCACATGACCACAACAACGCTGTATCTTCGTAGATATGGAGCTTTGCATCGTCAGACACAACCATGATGAGTAGTCTTGAGTTTGGCTCTAAAACGCGGGAAAAACATTCTAAATGTAATGTCGAATCAAAAGTGAAAATTATAAAACGTTTGTTTTGTCGATGACGATTGATCGGTTATCGACCGGAAATAAAAAAATTAGTTAACTAAAATGGCCATAGAAAAAAATAAAATTTAGGGTTGTATGTATATTTTAATGCCACATTATAAAAAAAATTAAAAAAAATCATCAATAAATAAAAAAATCTTTATGGGAAATTGATGAACAACTCTTAGGGGCATGGAAAATATATAGTAGCCGATTCTCAGACCAACTGAATAGGCATAGAAAAATTGGTGAAAATCGGTCTAGCCGTTTCGGAGGAGTACGGTAACATTGTAACATGGAAATTTTATATTTATTTACACTTTATTGCACTTACACTTACAGGAACGGCCTTATCGCTAATAAGCGATCTCTTCCTGTTGGAACCCACAAACGCACAAATTAAAATTTAAAATACAATTTGACTGGTGCGAAGTAGAAAAACAAAACACATACATTAAATTAAGATAAACGCGTTATGGAACAAGCTGCCCGCCACGGTATTTCCGAACCACTACGACTTAGGGTCCTTCAAGAAAAAAGCGTACAAATCCCTAAAAGGCCGGCAACGCACTCATGATCTCCCAGCCACATGAGTGTCTATGGGCGGCGACTTCACCTTTATGGTGGGCCTCCTGCTCGTTTGTCCCCTCTTCTATATAAAAAAAACGCAGTATAAGTACTATAAACGTAGTATTTTGATAGTTTTAGTTTTAAATTAGCGACTAGGTTCCGCTCAATACTATCGCCTTTATAACGAACACGGCAACACCCTCTTTTATGTTATTGTTTCTAAGCAATTAAATATACAAAAAATCAAAATACAATTTGGTATTAACACTGTTATAAAAAGTGTGACATTCCGTTCGCGATACATACCATAATACCAACCGATGAGGTAGGCGTAAAAGCAAACTGGCATAAAATCAAAACGTATCGTAAATTTCATGAGTCCGTTGTCCTGAAAACAATAGAGATACCGCTCTCCCAAAGCAATGATACTGGATATGTTACTGCTCGTCTGCAAAGCGAATAGTGTGTTTTTGTTACTTCACTACGCGTTTTAATCTGGTAAATTTAAAAAAAGACTTACCCGTATAACTTGCAGAGCGGATATTTCTTCACCGGCACTGTACGTCCACTGTGGAATAGTTTTCTTATTTTGTCGGCTACTCAATTCGCTCATCTCGCGTAACTGCTGATAACTAAAATATTTTTTTTTTTCATACTTTCACGTAATCGTTAAACAAATTTGTGGGTACTATTTTTCTCATTAATTAAAATGTAGTGACAAATTGTTGGGTAATATCGTTCTATAGTACCTAGTATGGTTGTTATTATCAAAGAACATTTAACTTCAAAATTATTCCCACTTTGAATTGTGTCAAATTTATTGACCATTTTAAGCAGTGAAAGGGCATTTTTTTAAACAAATAAATAATAGATTTATACCATTTTGTATGTCTATTTCCCTGTCTCCTGTATTATTACCTGTATATTTCCATAATCCACGTAGATTTGCAAATAATAAATACATCGCTGCTAGGCACATAGCTGATCGGTGTTGGTATTATTATATCGTCAAACAAACACATAAAGAGAAATGTGTCTTGGTCGAAGAAGCTCAATGCGCCATCTAACGCCTGAATGCAAATGAGGTCTCTACTTTTTGTTACACCGAACGGTCCAACAATAACACTAGACGCTTTTCTTGTGAACGAGTGCTTTAAAACGGGTCGAAGGCAGTTTTGAACACCTAAAATATATATATCCTAAGACTGTTATTAAATTTGTGTACATGTGACATTATTTTGTGAGACACATTTTTTGTTCATGAAATTTAAAAAAGTACCTGCATCAATATAACCATCGATCTTTTCAAGAAAATACGTTGCATAACTTTGAGGGTGCAATATCAAAATTTGTCGATCGCTAGAATCCCTGAAATAGATCATTTAATTATTTTCAGATCGTTTGGATATTTACAGCTATGACAAGCTGTTTCCTGTATGTACGTTGAAATAATATCCTTCAATCATTACATTATAAAATGAACAAATTTTTAACATTAACAGTTTCACAATTGAATGTATTTAACTAAGTACTGCATAAATAATATTGTTTTGGCGCCGTCCTAAACGTCTAAAAGCAAAATACTAAGATCTAAAAGATAATATTTAAGATCTAAAATTTTCAATTAAGATCTAAAATTTTCATTTAAGATCTAAAATTTTCATTTAAGATCTAAAATTTTCATTTAAGATCTAAAATTTTCATTTAGGATCTAAAATTTTCATTTGAGATCTAAAATTTTCATTTAAGATCTAAAATTTTCATTTAAGATCTAAAATTTTCAATTAAGATCTAAAATTTTCATTTAAGATCTAAAATTTTCATTTAAGATCTAAAATTTTCATTTACGATCTAAAATTTTCATTTAAGATCTAAAATTTTCATTTAAGATCTAAAATTTTCAATTAAGAACTAAAATTTTCATTTAAGAGCTAAAATTTTCATTTAAGATCTAAAATTTTCATTTAAGATCTAAAATTTTCATTTAAGATCTAAAATTTTCATTTAAGATCTAAAATTTTCATTTAAGATCTAAAATTTTCATTTAAGATCTAAAATTTTCATTTAAGATCTAAAATTTTCATTTAAGAGCTAAAATTTTCATTTAAGATCTAAAATTTTCATTTAAGATCTAAAATTTTCATTTAAGATCAAAAAATTTCATTTAAGATCTAAAATTTTCATTTAAGATCTAAAATTTTCATTTAAGATCTAAAATTTTCATTTAAGATCTAAAAATTTCATTTAAGATCTAAAATTTTCATTTAAGATCTAAAAATTTCATTTAAGTCTAAGGAAATATCCAAATTTACTTGTTCGTACAACGTTTAATGTATGTACTCCTTTTTAAGAACAAACTATATAAAGCTAAAGCATATGTTTTTCTTTTAAAGTAGTTTCTAGTTATGTATGCATACAGTTATAACTTCGTCTAGGCAATGACTTAGTCTTAAGAATTTCGTTTATTGTCTCTATTATTTTTATTTAGAAATAATGCAAGTAAAGGATATTGAGTTAGAAAAAAGACACCAGTTTAGTTACGAAAGTTTATTAAAAAAAAGTCATACAACATCGAACATATGAATGTACTTAATTTATGAAAAGTTGTACTTTTGTTTGAAACAGACAGCAAGACGTTGATATCTATTTTTATAAAAAAACACTCTGTTATAATAGTATTTATTGAACTAATAAAACAAATGTTAAATGCGAAAACATGTGTTTTTAACTTTAAGCAGGAATTTTCTTTATTGTATAAGTATTTGTATTTTATTGGAAGTTTAGTATTTTTACTTTGAGGTCTAGTAATTTATTTATACTGTTATAATTTCGTCTAGGCAATGAGTTACGTCTTCTGAGATTTATATAGATAGATAGTTATATTTTTTTTCGATAATTTATTACTGATTATTGTGTGAATTCTTTAACTACTAGTTAAAGAATTCACATTTAGCTTATTAGCTATATCGCAGTTCAAAATATCTTCTATTCTTCTCAAACACAAACTTGCAGGATTTTGTAATTTATTTCGTAAAAGAAGAGTGTACCTATCACCTGTTTAGGTTAAACCCATAAAAATCCAGGGATATTAGATCTGATGACGTAGCCGGCCAGTTTACAGGACCACTGCGAGGGACCTATGCATCTTTCACGAAATTTGCTGTTCAACTATTTTTTTTATGTAAGAGGAGGCAAACGAGCAGGCGGGTCACTTCGAATGATGTGCCAACCGCTGCAACACCTGCAACACCAGGAAGCCTACAAGTGAGTTGCCGGTTAAGGAAGAGGAACGCTGTTATTTTGAAGGTTCCCAAGTCGTAGCGGCTCGGGAATACCTGCGCTGGCAGTTGGTTCCACAATGAGAACAAATCTTTCGTAATGGTCTGGTGCTGCAAGTACATTCCTCGTAGATGACTCAAAGTCAAAGGAACGTCCTCTAGCATTGTGTCGATGACGGAACGTATCATTTGTAGGGAAATACGCACATTTCTATTCCTTTCAATCGACCTCTAATCCAAATTGGGTATTTGAGGAGCTGGAACACCATTCCTACGCAAAGATTGCAAATGGTTTCATTCTGCATACATTTTTCTCGCACTATTAAAATGTTCACTAGAAAGGATGTAACGCACCCTTGCTAAATACCCCACATTAGAATATTCAACTAGAAGTTCAAGGATCTTAGGGCTTGGTGCGTCCAAAAGATGCTCAGTAGTGAGGAGGAGTGGAGTTCAATGGCATTCTGCGAGACGGTTATTTTATTGAAGGAGGCGGCTGAACGGGAGAGACTTGACACAAATCCACTGCGGGTTGGGAGACATGGAGAGCGTAGAAGATATGCCAACCTTCTTCTTCCGATGTAGACAACTACATTAGCAGCCGCTGGGTGCCTGGTTGAGTGCGAAAACGACCCCAGGGCCCTTTCAATGCGGTCTTGTAGGTTTACCCGAGGTGGGTTTAGTGGGTATTGCCCACCTCGTCTCAGAAAAGCAGAGACACCAGCGTGGGTTGAGTCCCACATATCCCATATCCTTTGGGACCAGGGAATGCGGAAATGCATTTCCACCTCGGAAAAAAAAGGGCTTGGTGCGCGGCTTCGTTCGACATCACAGCAACTGTCGTTAGGGCGTCATCAAATTCATTCACAATTGTAGGGCGTGACTAGGGCGACTATGATTTTGAATTTTATATGTCAAATTTAAAAAAAAAAACTAAATAAATTAAGTATGAACTAAATTTACTGATATCTCTCAATTAAGCTGGTTACGCAATATGTATATTTAGATAACATCAACTAATTCTTGAATGCGCGTCACATTTGAGTTTTCCGACAGATTTTCAAGTATAAACTTGGTCTGTTTGAGAAATCGTTTCAAATTCACACGCGAAAGGATATCTTGGTCGGTCACGGGTGAGATCTTTTCCTTTTCTCTACTCTTTTTTAATATTGTGTTCAGAATGTACGAAGATGCTTGAGTCACCGACTCCTCCCAATCCTAGAATTTTATTATAGAATTAATCCTACATATAAACTGCTGTTCGAATGGAAGTTCTGGATTCTATGTATCGTTATAAATATGATAATTAAATTATTTTATCTGCAACTATTATGAATATATACCTGAATATCATCACAGAATGTGTCCAATGAGAGAGTTTCTTCAAGTATTTGAAGTTTTCCGGTTTCAATCCCAGAATGTTTGAGCACGCAAAGCAAAAGGTTTCCAATAGCACTCATCTCGCATGATATACTAAAAAAAGTTAGTTTCTATGGCCTTGGGTCCTAAATAAATATATATATATACTATATACTTTAACATTAACTTTAAGTATGGATTATTGGGTGTACCGTCAAGCGCACACTAATGCAGATTTGTATGATACTGTCAAACAACTCATACACACGCACGCTCAACTCTATTTTGACAGTGACAGATCAGAGTTGTCATATTAAATGACAATGACACGGGACGTGAACGTAAAACTGTCACACTCAAAAGAGTATATTAGCATTTTTTTTATGATTATTCTATGCCACGCGTCTGTTTCACTCTATTAAAATCAAAACTATTCTTAAAAATCAGAAGCGAGAGGTTAAAATTATCACCCGACGTACTATAAGCGTACAAAATATGGCCGACGCATGTTTAAAAAGGGACACTATGATAAAGAAATTATTTAAATAAACTACTTTTGACAAATTAAATAAATATTTATCCTACCTTATAACATTATCCTTACACGCCAACACATCTTCAGCTGTTTTAACGATCCTCGAATGTGTGTCTCGCATTAGAAATTCAAGAGCATCGCAATCACCCGGCGGCAGAGATCCGTATTGGACCAAAAGTTTCTTTTGAATGAGTGTGAACTGTGATTGTAAAACATTTAACTCAGCCTGAAAGTTTACAATAGTTAATCTCTATTTATGTGAAACTGTGAATATACTGTGAGTAAAAGAGATATGTTGATTACGACTTAAGGAAACTCTTAATGAAAGCTTAATTATGCATATTTTTACAAAGTCTTGAGAGTTTTGTCTATGATTTTTTAATACCGGTGACATTGACAAACGTAGAGTCAATTGTTTCTTTGACGATTCCTAAGTGTACCTACCCATAGTTTCCCATGTGAATAAAGATATTTTTGAAAGAAAACGAGAAAAAAATGACGCTTATCTGTCATGACTTCAAATATTAGCGTATCACCAACCTCATTCTGTTTCAAAACAATCCGTGCGTTAGCGTGCATTTCGATTGATTTCAAAAACCGATGAATCATCGATTTATGAACATCGGGATCGATTTTAAAGATAACTCGTAAATGTATTCCATTGCTCGTGTAATGTTCTTGTAATTTAATTAAAAAATAATTCACAATTGGATACATCTCGGTGAAATCGTTCGCTTCGATCGCGTATTGATCAGCGATTATATTCAATGTCACCGTTTTATTATTTTTGTATGAAAACGTTATGCTCTTCGGATCTGTTGCTTCTGAAATATACAGAAATTGAAAAAAAAAAAACTAACCCATTTTTTAATCGTCAAAAATAATAATTTTTGTAATATACCCAACTGTAAATTTATTGATTACGGTTTTTAACCGGTTTTACGATTCAAATTTTAGGTTTAACAGACATCTACTTTCACAGATGAATTAAGACTTAAAAACACTATAACAGCTTCGTAAGAGTTAAAAAATTCAAAAAAAAATAACATCCAAACTTACCCTCAAATATATTATCTAAGCCGATACACCCAACATTAGTTTCTATCGGCAATACAAGAGTATTATCATGAATGTGAGTGCTATGAGCATACAAACTCAATGGTATTAAAAAATCTTTAAATACCAAACGGATCTTTCCCAAATTATCCGTTATTGAGATGATAATTTTGATTTGATTATTTGAAACACAATAATCGTTGAGAAAAACACGCGTCTCCACAATCTCTGTTCCGTTCACGTCGCAGAGACAAACGCAACGATCGCTAAACGTGAATGGCTGATTGGCAAAGTATGTGATTTGTATGCTCTGTATATGTTCAGGCTCACATGTGAGTGTGATTATTAAGGAACAGTTAGCTTTGGATTGATTGAGAATACCCTCGGTCGGTTTACCCATTTCGATTTTTATTTTTATCAAATCGGGGGTAGGTAGGGATTCTGAAAAGAAATATGCTATTTTGGTGAAGACATCTATGTGAACAGTGGCATTAATTAAAACTCTCCCGATTAATTGGCGTTTAAATGCGAATACAACTTTTTTTTTTACCCACAACGTAAGAGTGGGTACACTATTAATTATAATAGAAATCTATTTCTGAAAATACGATAAAATATATATATATTTATATTGATTTAAATAATAATCTAATTGTTTTTGTAGAAAACGCGCTTTCATTTATTCATCTTATAAAGTACAAAAAAAACAATAAATTAAAATAAGTACCAGTACAAGATACTATATGTGTGTATTAGTAATGTTGTTGTATACATTTTTGAACCTACCCTCATTCCCCATAATTTTGTCAAGGGCTTCCTCAACAGCGTCTATCTCCGTTTGGATATCTTCTGGGTCATCGACGGTTGTCATCGGTACAATAGTCGAATTGAGATCCGGGTCTGTTCCCAAATAGCTCACACTGATAATTCCATTGCTGGAGAGCGTAACAAGACCACCAGACACTTTTTTTAGGTAACATCGCGAAATCCCTATTGTTTTGTTTAATAAATCACATGACCACAACAACGCTGTATCTTCGTAGATATGGAGCTTTGCATCGTCAGACACAACCATGATGAGTAGTCTTGAGTTTGGCTCTAAAACGCGGGAAAAACATTCTAAATGTAATGTCGAATCAAAAGTGAAAATTATAAAACGTTTGTTTTGTCGATGACGATTGATCGGTTATCGACCGGAAATAAAAAAATTAGTTAACTAAAATGGCCATAGAAAAAAATAAAATTTAGGGTTGTATGTATATTTTAATGCCACATTATAAAAAATTTAAAAAAAAATCATCAATAAATAAAAAAATCTTTATGGGAAATTGATGAACAATCCTTAGGGGCATGGAAAAAATATAGTAGTCGATTCTCAGACCAACTGAATAGGCATAGAAAAATTGGTGAAAATCGGTCTAGCCGTTTCGGAGGAGTACGGTAACATTGTAACATGGAAATTTTATATTTATTTACACTTGATTGCCCTTACACTTGCAGGAACGAGCGGCCTTATCGCTTATAAGCGATCTCTTCCTGTTGGAACCCACAAACGCACAAATTAAAATTTAAAATACAATTTGACTGGTGCGAAGTAGAAAAACAAAACACATACATTAAATTAAGATAAACGCGTTATGGAACAAGCTGCCCGCCACGGTATTTCCGAACCACTACGACTTAGGGTCCTTCAAGAAAAAAGCGTACAAATCCCTAAAACGGCCGGCAACGCACTAACGAGCTCTCAGCCACATGAGTGTCCATGGGCGGCGACTTCACCTTTATGGTGGGCCTCCTGCTCGTTTGCCCCCTCTTATATATAAAAAAAAAACGCAGTATAAGTACTATAAAGGTAGTATTTTGATAGTTTTAGTTTTAAATTAGCGACTAGTTTCCGCTCAATACTATCGCCTTTATAACGAACACGGGAACACCCTCTTTTATGTTACGTGTCTAAGCAATTAAATATACAAAAAATACAATTTGGTATTAACACTGTTATAAAAAGTGTGACATTCCGTTCGCGATACATACCATAATACCAACCGATGAGGTAGGCGTAAATGTTGCGATTGTAATTATTATGTTCGTACTCCTTTTTAAGAACAAACTATATAAAGCTAAAGCATATGTTTTTCTTTTAAAGTAGTTTCTAGTTATGTATGCATACAGTTATAACTTCGTCTAGGCAATGACTTAGTCTTAAGAATTTCGTTTATTGTCTCTATTATTTTTATTTAGAAATAATGCAAGTAAAGGATATTGAGTTAGAAAAAAGACACCAGTTTAGTTACGAAAGTTTATTAAAAAAAAGTCATACAACATCGAACATATGAATGTACTTAATTTATGAAAAGTTGTACTTTTGTTTGAAACAGACAGCAAGACGTTGATATCTATTTTTATAAAAAAACACTCTGTTATAATAGTATTTATTGAACTAATAAAACAAATGTTAAATGCGAAAACATGTGTTTTTAACTTTAAGCAGGAATTTTCTTTATTGTATAAGTATTTGTATTTTATTGGAAGTTTAGTATTTTTACTTTGAGGTCTAGTAATTTATTTATACTTTTATTATATTTTTTTTCGATAATTTATTACTGATTATTGTGTGAATTCTTTAACTACTAGTTAAAGAATTCACATTTAGCTTATTAGCTATATCGCAGTTCAAAATATCTTCTATTCTTCTCAAACACAAACTTGCAGGATTTTGTAATTTATTTCGTAAAAGAAGAGTGTACCTATCACCTGTTTAGGTTAAACCCATAAAAATCCAGGGATATTAGATCTGATGACGTAGCCGGCCAGTTTACAGGACCACTGCGAGGGACCTATGCATCTTTCACGAAATTTGCTGTTCAACTATTTTTTTTATGTAAGAGGAGGCAAACGAGCAGGCGGGTCACTTCGAATGATGTGCCAACCGCTGCAACACCTGCAACACCAGGAAGCCTACAAGTGAGTTGCCGGTTAAGGAAGAGGAACGCTGTTATTTTGAAGGTTCCCAAGTCGTAGCGGCTCGGGAATACCTGCGCTGGCAGTTGGTTCCACAATGAGAACAAATCTTTCGTAATGGTCTGGTGCTGCAAGTACATTCCTCGTAGATGACTCAAAGTCAAAGGAACGTCCTCTAGCATTGTGTCGATGACGGAACGTATCATTTGTAGGGAAATACGCACATTTCTATTCCTTTCAATCGACCTCTAATCCAAATTGGGTATTTGAGGAGCTGGAACACCATTCCTACGCAAAGATTGCAAATGGTTTCATTCTGCATACATTTTTCTCGCACTATTAAAATGTTCACTAGAAAGGATGTAACGCACCCTTGCTAAATACCCCACATTAGAATATTCAACTAGAAGTTCAAGGATCTTAGGGCTTGGTGCGTCCAAAAGATGCTCAGTAGTGAGGAGGAGTGGAGTTCAATGGCATTCTGCGAGACGGTTATTTTATTGAAGGAGGCGGCTGAACGGGAGAGACTTGACACAAATCCACTGCGGGTTGGGAGACATGGAGAGCGTAGAAGATATGCCAACCTTCTTCTTCCGATGTAGACAACTACATTAGCAGCCGCTGGGTGCCTGGTTGAGTGCGAAAACGACCCCAGGGCCCTTTCAATGCGGTCTTGTAGGTTTACCCGAGGTGGGTTTAGTGGGTATTGCCCACCTCGTCTCAGAAAAGCAGAGACACCAGCGTGGGTTGAGTCCCACATATCCCATATCCTTTGGGACCAGGGAATGCGGAAATGCATTTCCACCTCGGAAAAAAAAGGGCTTGGTGCGCGGCTTCGTTCGACATCACAGCAACTGTCGTTAGGGCGTCATCAAATTCATTCACAATTGTAGGGCGTGACTAGGGCGACTATGATTTTGAATTTTATATGTCAAATTTAAAAAAAAAAACTAAATAAATTAAGTATGAACTAAATTTACTGATATCTCTCAATTAAGCTGGTTACGCAATATGTATATTTAGATAACATCAACTAATTCTTGAATGCGCGTCACATTTGAGTTTTCCGACAGATTTTCAAGTATAAACTTGGTCTGTTTGAGAAATCGTTTCAAATTCACACGCGAAAGGATATCTTGGTCGGTCACGGGTGAGATCTTTTCCTTTTCTCTACTCTTTTTTAATATTGTGTTCAGAATGTACGAAGATGCTTGAGTCACCGACTCCTCCCAATCCTAGAATTTTATTATAGAATTAATCCTACATATAAACTGCTGTTCGAATGGAAGTTCTGGATTCTATGTATCGTTATAAATATGATAATTAAATTATTTTATCTGCAACTATTATGAATATATACCTGAATATCATCACAGAATGTGTCCAATGAGAGAGTTTCTTCAAGTATTTGAAGTTTTCCGGTTTCAATCCCAGAATGTTTGAGCACGCAAAGCAAAAGGTTTCCAATAGCACTCATCTCGCATGATATACTAAAAAAAGTTAGTTTCTATGGCCTTGGGTCCTAAATAAATATATATATATACTATATACTTTAACATTAACTTTAAGTATGGATTATTGGGTGTACCGTCAAGCGCACACTAATGCAGATTTGTATGATACTGTCAAACAACTCATACACACGCACGCTCAACTCTATTTTGACAGTGACAGATCAGAGTTGTCATATTAAATGACAATGACACGGGACGTGAACGTAAAACTGTCACACTCAAAAGAGTATATTAGCATTTTTTTTATGATTATTCTATGCCACGCGTCTGTTTCACTCTATTAAAATCAAAACTATTCTTAAAAATCAGAAGCGAGAGGTTAAAATTATCACCCGACGTACTATAAGCGTACAAAATATGGCCGACGCATGTTTAAAAAGGGACACTATGATAAAGAAATTATTTAAATAAACTACTTTTGACAAATTAAATAAATATTTATCCTACCTTATAACATTATCCTTACACGCCAACACATCTTCAGCTGTTTTAACGATCCTCGAATGTGTGTCTCGCATTAGAAATTCAAGAGCATCGCAATCACCCGGCGGCAGAGATCCGTATTGGACCAAAAGTTTCTTTTGAATGAGTGTGAACTGTGATTGTAAAACATTTAACTCAGCCTGAAAGTTTACAATAGTTAATCTCTATTTATGTGAAACTGTGAATATACTGTGAGTAAAAGAGATATGTTGATTACGACTTAAGGAAACTCTTAATGAAAGCTTAATTATGCATATTTTTACAAAGTCTTGAGAGTTTTGTCTATGATTTTTTAATACCGGTGACATTGACAAACGTAGAGTCAATTGTTTCTTTGACGATTCCTAAGTGTACCTACCCATAGTTTCCCATGTGAATAAAGATATTTTTGAAAGAAAACGAGAAAAAAATGACGCTTATCTGTCATGACTTCAAATATTAGCGTATCACCAACCTCATTCTGTTTCAAAACAATCCGTGCGTTAGCGTGCATTTCGATTGATTTCAAAAACCGATGAATCATCGATTTATGAACATCGGGATCGATTTTAAAGATAACTCGTAAATGTATTCCATTGCTCGTGTAATGTTCTTGTAATTTAATTAAAAAATAATTCACAATTGGATACATCTCGGTGAAATCGTTCGCTTCGATCGCGTATTGATCAGCGATTATATTCAATGTCACCGTTTTATTATTTTTGTATGAAAACGTTATGCTCTTCGGATCTGTTGCTTCTGAAATATACAGAAATTGAAAAAAAAAAAACTAACCCATTTTTTAATCGTCAAAAATAATAATTTTTGTAATATACCCAACTGTAAATTTATTGATTACGGTTTTTAACCGGTTTTACGATTCAAATTTTAGGTTTAACAGACATCTACTTTCACAGATGAATTAAGACTTAAAAACACTATAACAGCTTCGTAAGAGTTAAAAAATTCAAAAAAAAATAACATCCAAACTTACCCTCAAATATATTATCTAAGCCGATACACCCAACATTAGTTTCTATCGGCAATACAAGAGTATTATCATGAATGTGAGTGCTATGAGCATACAAACTCAATGGTATTAAAAAATCTTTAAATACCAAACGGATCTTTCCCAAATTATCCGTTATTGAGATGATAATTTTGATTTGATTATTTGAAACACAATAATCGTTGAGAAAAACACGCGTCTCCACAATCTCTGTTCCGTTCACGTCGCAGAGACAAACGCAACGATCGCTAAACGTGAATGGCTGATTGGCAAAGTATGTGATTTGTATGCTCTGTATATGTTCAGGCTCACATGTGAGTGTGATTATTAAGGAACAGTTAGCTTTGGATTGATTGAGAATACCCTCGGTCGGTTTACCCATTTCGATTTTTATTTTTATCAAATCGGGGGTAGGTAGGGATTCTGAAAAGAAATATGCTATTTTGGTGAAGACATCTATGTGAACAGTGGCATTAATTAAAACTCTCCCGATTAATTGGCGTTTAAATGCGAATACAACTTTTTTTTTTACCCACAACGTAAGAGTGGGTACACTATTAATTATAATAGAAATCTATTTCTGAAAATACGATAAAATATATATATATTTATATTGATTTAAATAATAATCTAATTGTTTTTGTAGAAAACGCGCTTTCATTTATTCATCTTATAAAGTACAAAAAAAACAATAAATTAAAATAAGTACCAGTACAAGATACTATATGTGTGTATTAGTAATGTTGTTGTATACATTTTTGAACCTACCCTCATTCCCCATAATTTTGTCAAGGGCTTCCTCAACAGCGTCTATCTCCGTTTGGATATCTTCTGGGTCATCGACGGTTGTCATCGGTACAATAGTCGAATTGAGATCCGGGTCTGTTCCCAAATAGCTCACACTGATAATTCCATTGCTGGAGAGCGTAACAAGACCACCAGACACTTTTTTTAGGTAACATCGCGAAATCCCTATTGTTTTGTTTAATAAATCACATGACCACAACAACGCTGTATCTTCGTAGATATGGAGCTTTGCATCGTCAGACACAACCATGATGAGTAGTCTTGAGTTTGGCTCTAAAACGCGGGAAAAACATTCTAAATGTAATGTCGAATCAAAAGTGAAAATTATAAAACGTTTGTTTTGTCGATGACGATTGATCGGTTATCGACCGGAAATAAAAAAATTAGTTAACTAAAATGGCCATAGAAAAAAATAAAATTTAGGGTTGTATGTATATTTTAATGCCACATTATAAAAAATTTAAAAAAAAATCATCAATAAATAAAAAAATCTTTATGGGAAATTGATGAACAATCCTTAGGGGCATGGAAAAAATATAGTAGTCGATTCTCAGACCAACTGAATAGGCATAGAAAAATTGGTGAAAATCGGTCTAGCCGTTTCGGAGGAGTACGGTAACATTGTAACATGGAAATTTTATATTTATTTACACTTGATTGCCCTTACACTTGCAGGAACGAGCGGCCTTATCGCTTATAAGCGATCTCTTCCTGTTGGAACCCACAAACGCACAAATTAAAATTTAAAATACAATTTGACTGGTGCGAAGTAGAAAAACAAAACACATACATTAAATTAAGATAAACGCGTTATGGAACAAGCTGCCCGCCACGGTATTTCCGAACCACTACGACTTAGGGTCCTTCAAGAAAAAAGCGTACAAATCCCTAAAACGGCCGGCAACGCACTAACGAGCTCTCAGCCACATGAGTGTCCATGGGCGGCGACTTCACCTTTATGGTGGGCCTCCTGCTCGTTTGCCCCCTCTTATATATAAAAAAAAAACGCAGTATAAGTACTATAAAGGTAGTATTTTGATAGTTTTAGTTTTAAATTAGCGACTAGTTTCCGCTCAATACTATCGCCTTTATAACGAACACGGGAACACCCTCTTTTATGTTACGTGTCTAAGCAATTAAATATACAAAAAATACAATTTGGTATTAACACTGTTATAAAAAGTGTGACATTCCGTTCGCGATACATACCATAATACCAACCGATGAGGTAGGCGTAAATGTTGCGATTGTAATTATTATGTTCGTACTCCTTTTTAAGAACAAACTATATAAAGCTAAAGCATATGTTTTTCTTTTAAAGTAGTTTCTAGTTATGTATGCATACAGTTATAACTTCGTCTAGGCAATGACTTAGTCTTAAGAATTTCGTTTATTGTCTCTATTATTTTTATTTAGAAATAATGCAAGTAAAGGATATTGAGTTAGAAAAAAGACACCAGTTTAGTTACGAAAGTTTATTAAAAAAAAGTCATACAACATCGAACATATGAATGTACTTAATTTATGAAAAGTTGTACTTTTGTTTGAAACAGACAGCAAGACGTTGATATCTATTTTTATAAAAAAACACTCTGTTATAATAGTATTTATTGAACTAATAAAACAAATGTTAAATGCGAAAACATGTGTTTTTAACTTTAAGCAGGAATTTTCTTTATTGTATAAGTATTTGTATTTTATTGGAAGTTTAGTATTTTTACTTTGAGGTCTAGTAATTTATTTATACTTTTATTATATTTTTTTTCGATAATTTATTACTGATTATTGTGTGAATTCTTTAACTACTAGTTAAAGAATTCACATTTAGCTTATTAGCTATATCGCAGTTCAAAATATCTTCTATTCTTCTCAAACACAAACTTGCAGGATTTTGTAATTTATTTCGTAAAAGAAGAGTGTACCTATCACCTGTTTAGGTTAAACCCATAAAAATCCAGGGATATTAGATCTGATGACGTAGCCGGCCAGTTTACAGGACCACTGCGAGGGACCTATGCATCTTTCACGAAATTTGCTGTTCAACTATTTTTTTTATGTAAGAGGAGGCAAACGAGCAGGCGGGTCACTTCGAATGATGTGCCAACCGCTGCAACACCTGCAACACCAGGAAGCCTACAAGTGAGTTGCCGGTTAAGGAAGAGGAACGCTGTTATTTTGAAGGTTCCCAAGTCGTAGCGGCTCGGGAATACCTGCGCTGGCAGTTGGTTCCACAATGAGAACAAATCTTTCGTAATGGTCTGGTGCTGCAAGTACATTCCTCGTAGATGACTCAAAGTCAAAGGAACGTCCTCTAGCATTGTGTCGATGACGGAACGTATCATTTGTAGGGAAATACGCACATTTCTATTCCTTTCAATCGACCTCTAATCCAAATTGGGTATTTGAGGAGCTGGAACACCATTCCTACGCAAAGATTGCAAATGGTTTCATTCTGCATACATTTTTCTCGCACTATTAAAATGTTCACTAGAAAGGATGTAACGCACCCTTGCTAAATACCCCACATTAGAATATTCAACTAGAAGTTCAAGGATCTTAGGGCTTGGTGCGTCCAAAAGATGCTCAGTAGTGAGGAGGAGTGGAGTTCAATGGCATTCTGCGAGACGGTTATTTTATTGAAGGAGGCGGCTGAACGGGAGAGACTTGACACAAATCCACTGCGGGTTGGGAGACATGGAGAGCGTAGAAGATATGCCAACCTTCTTCTTCCGATGTAGACAACTACATTAGCAGCCGCTGGGTGCCTGGTTGAGTGCGAAAACGACCCCAGGGCCCTTTCAATGCGGTCTTGTAGGTTTACCCGAGGTGGGTTTAGTGGGTATTGCCCACCTCGTCTCAGAAAAGCAGAGACACCAGCGTGGGTTGAGTCCCACATATCCCATATCCTTTGGGACCAGGGAATGCGGAAATGCATTTCCACCTCGGAAAAAAAAGGGCTTGGTGCGCGGCTTCGTTCGACATCACAGCAACTGTCGTTAGGGCGTCATCAAATTCATTCACAATTGTAGGGCGTGACTAGGGCGACTATGATTTTGAATTTTATATGTCAAATTTAAAAAAAAAAACTAAATAAATTAAGTATGAACTAAATTTACTGATATCTCTCAATTAAGCTGGTTACGCAATATGTATATTTAGATAACATCAACTAATTCTTGAATGCGCGTCACATTTGAGTTTTCCGACAGATTTTCAAGTATAAACTTGGTCTGTTTGAGAAATCGTTTCAAATTCACACGCGAAAGGATATCTTGGTCGGTCACGGGTGAGATCTTTTCCTTTTCTCTACTCTTTTTTAATATTGTGTTCAGAATGTACGAAGATGCTTGAGTCACCGACTCCTCCCAATCCTAGAATTTTATTATAGAATTAATCCTACATATAAACTGCTGTTCGAATGGAAGTTCTGGATTCTATGTATCGTTATAAATATGATAATTAAATTATTTTATCTGCAACTATTATGAATATATACCTGAATATCATCACAGAATGTGTCCAATGAGAGAGTTTCTTCAAGTATTTGAAGTTTTCCGGTTTCAATCCCAGAATGTTTGAGCACGCAAAGCAAAAGGTTTCCAATAGCACTCATCTCGCATGATATACTAAAAAAAGTTAGTTTCTATGGCCTTGGGTCCTAAATAAATATATATATATACTATATACTTTAACATTAACTTTAAGTATGGATTATTGGGTGTACCGTCAAGCGCACACTAATGCAGATTTGTATGATACTGTCAAACAACTCATACACACGCACGCTCAACTCTATTTTGACAGTGACAGATCAGAGTTGTCATATTAAATGACAATGACACGGGACGTGAACGTAAAACTGTCACACTCAAAAGAGTATATTAGCATTTTTTTTATGATTATTCTATGCCACGCGTCTGTTTCACTCTATTAAAATCAAAACTATTCTTAAAAATCAGAAGCGAGAGGTTAAAATTATCACCCGACGTACTATAAGCGTACAAAATATGGCCGACGCATGTTTAAAAAGGGACACTATGATAAAGAAATTATTTAAATAAACTACTTTTGACAAATTAAATAAATATTTATCCTACCTTATAACATTATCCTTACACGCCAACACATCTTCAGCTGTTTTAACGATCCTCGAATGTGTGTCTCGCATTAGAAATTCAAGAGCATCGCAATCACCCGGCGGCAGAGATCCGTATTGGACCAAAAGTTTCTTTTGAATGAGTGTGAACTGTGATTGTAAAACATTTAACTCAGCCTGAAAGTTTACAATAGTTAATCTCTATTTATGTGAAACTGTGAATATACTGTGAGTAAAAGAGATATGTTGATTACGACTTAAGGAAACTCTTAATGAAAGCTTAATTATGCATATTTTTACAAAGTCTTGAGAGTTTTGTCTATGATTTTTTAATACCGGTGACATTGACAAACGTAGAGTCAATTGTTTCTTTGACGATTCCTAAGTGTACCTACCCATAGTTTCCCATGTGAATAAAGATATTTTTGAAAGAAAACGAGAAAAAAATGACGCTTATCTGTCATGACTTCAAATATTAGCGTATCACCAACCTCATTCTGTTTCAAAACAATCCGTGCGTTAGCGTGCATTTCGATTGATTTCAAAAACCGATGAATCATCGATTTATGAACATCGGGATCGATTTTAAAGATAACTCGTAAATGTATTCCATTGCTCGTGTAATGTTCTTGTAATTTAATTAAAAAATAATTCACAATTGGATACATCTCGGTGAAATCGTTCGCTTCGATCGCGTATTGATCAGCGATTATATTCAATGTCACCGTTTTATTATTTTTGTATGAAAACGTTATGCTCTTCGGATCTGTTGCTTCTGAAATATACAGAAATTGAAAAAAAAAAAACTAACCCATTTTTTAATCGTCAAAAATAATAATTTTTGTAATATACCCAACTGTAAATTTATTGATTACGGTTTTTAACCGGTTTTACGATTCAAATTTTAGGTTTAACAGACATCTACTTTCACAGATGAATTAAGACTTAAAAACACTATAACAGCTTCGTAAGAGTTAAAAAATTCAAAAAAAAATAACATCCAAACTTACCCTCAAATATATTATCTAAGCCGATACACCCAACATTAGTTTCTATCGGCAATACAAGAGTATTATCATGAATGTGAGTGCTATGAGCATACAAACTCAATGGTATTAAAAAATCTTTAAATACCAAACGGATCTTTCCCAAATTATCCGTTATTGAGATGATAATTTTGATTTGATTATTTGAAACACAATAATCGTTGAGAAAAACACGCGTCTCCACAATCTCTGTTCCGTTCACGTCGCAGAGACAAACGCAACGATCGCTAAACGTGAATGGCTGATTGGCAAAGTATGTGATTTGTATGCTCTGTATATGTTCAGGCTCACATGTGAGTGTGATTATTAAGGAACAGTTAGCTTTGGATTGATTGAGAATACCCTCGGTCGGTTTACCCATTTCGATTTTTATTTTTATCAAATCGGGGGTAGGTAGGGATTCTGAAAAGAAATATGCTATTTTGGTGAAGACATCTATGTGAACAGTGGCATTAATTAAAACTCTCCCGATTAATTGGCGTTTAAATGCGAATACAACTTTTTTTTTTACCCACAACGTAAGAGTGGGTACACTATTAATTATAATAGAAATCTATTTCTGAAAATACGATAAAATATATATATATTTATATTGATTTAAATAATAATCTAATTGTTTTTGTAGAAAACGCGCTTTCATTTATTCATCTTATAAAGTACAAAAAAAACAATAAATTAAAATAAGTACCAGTACAAGATACTATATGTGTGTATTAGTAATGTTGTTGTATACATTTTTGAACCTACCCTCATTCCCCATAATTTTGTCAAGGGCTTCCTCAACAGCGTCTATCTCCGTTTGGATATCTTCTGGGTCATCGACGGTTGTCATCGGTACAATAGTCGAATTGAGATCCGGGTCTGTTCCCAAATAGCTCACACTGATAATTCCATTGCTGGAGAGCGTAACAAGACCACCAGACACTTTTTTTAGGTAACATCGCGAAATCCCTATTGTTTTGTTTAATAAATCACATGACCACAACAACGCTGTATCTTCGTAGATATGGAGCTTTGCATCGTCAGACACAACCATGATGAGTAGTCTTGAGTTTGGCTCTAAAACGCGGGAAAAACATTCTAAATGTAATGTCGAATCAAAAGTGAAAATTATAAAACGTTTGTTTTGTCGATGACGATTGATCGGTTATCGACCGGAAATAAAAAAATTAGTTAACTAAAATGGCCATAGAAAAAAATAAAATTTAGGGTTGTATGTATATTTTAATGCCACATTATAAAAAATTTAAAAAAAAATCATCAATAAATAAAAAAATCTTTATGGGAAATTGATGAACAATCCTTAGGGGCATGGAAAAAATATAGTAGTCGATTCTCAGACCAACTGAATAGGCATAGAAAAATTGGTGAAAATCGGTCTAGCCGTTTCGGAGGAGTACGGTAACATTGTAACATGGAAATTTTATATTTATTTACACTTGATTGCCCTTACACTTGCAGGAACGAGCGGCCTTATCGCTTATAAGCGATCTCTTCCTGTTGGAACCCACAAACGCACAAATTAAAATTTAAAATACAATTTGACTGGTGCGAAGTAGAAAAACAAAACACATACATTAAATTAAGATAAACGCGTTATGGAACAAGCTGCCCGCCACGGTATTTCCGAACCACTACGACTTAGGGTCCTTCAAGAAAAAAGCGTACAAATCCCTAAAACGGCCGGCAACGCACTAACGAGCTCTCAGCCACATGAGTGTCCATGGGCGGCGACTTCACCTTTATGGTGGGCCTCCTGCTCGTTTGCCCCCTCTTATATATAAAAAAAAAACGCAGTATAAGTACTATAAAGGTAGTATTTTGATAGTTTTAGTTTTAAATTAGCGACTAGTTTCCGCTCAATACTATCGCCTTTATAACGAACACGGGAACACCCTCTTTTATGTTACGTGTCTAAGCAATTAAATATACAAAAAATACAATTTGGTATTAACACTGTTATAAAAAGTGTGACATTCCGTTCGCGATACATACCATAATACCAACCGATGAGGTAGGCGTAAATGTTGCGATTGTAATTATTATGTTCGTACTCCTTTTTAAGAACAAACTATATAAAGCTAAAGCATATGTTTTTCTTTTAAAGTAGTTTCTAGTTATGTATGCATACAGTTATAACTTCGTCTAGGCAATGACTTAGTCTTAAGAATTTCGTTTATTGTCTCTATTATTTTTATTTAGAAATAATGCAAGTAAAGGATATTGAGTTAGAAAAAAGACACCAGTTTAGTTACGAAAGTTTATTAAAAAAAAGTCATACAACATCGAACATATGAATGTACTTAATTTATGAAAAGTTGTACTTTTGTTTGAAACAGACAGCAAGACGTTGATATCTATTTTTATAAAAAAACACTCTGTTATAATAGTATTTATTGAACTAATAAAACAAATGTTAAATGCGAAAACATGTGTTTTTAACTTTAAGCAGGAATTTTCTTTATTGTATAAGTATTTGTATTTTATTGGAAGTTTAGTATTTTTACTTTGAGGTCTAGTAATTTATTTATACTTTTATTATATTTTTTTTCGATAATTTATTACTGATTATTGTGTGAATTCTTTAACTACTAGTTAAAGAATTCACATTTAGCTTATTAGCTATATCGCAGTTCAAAATATCTTCTATTCTTCTCAAACACAAACTTGCAGGATTTTGTAATTTATTTCGTAAAAGAAGAGTGTACCTATCACCTGTTTAGGTTAAACCCATAAAAATCCAGGGATATTAGATCTGATGACGTAGCCGGCCAGTTTACAGGACCACTGCGAGGGACCTATGCATCTTTCACGAAATTTGCTGTTCAACTATTTTTTTTATGTAAGAGGAGGCAAACGAGCAGGCGGGTCACTTCGAATGATGTGCCAACCGCTGCAACACCTGCAACACCAGGAAGCCTACAAGTGAGTTGCCGGTTAAGGAAGAGGAACGCTGTTATTTTGAAGGTTCCCAAGTCGTAGCGGCAATACCTGCGCTGGCAGTTGGTTCCACAATGAGAACAAATCTTTCGTAATGGTCTGGTGCTGCAAGTACATTCCTCGTAGATGACTCAAAGTCAAAGGAACGTCCTCTAGCATTGTGTCGATGACGGAACGTATCATTTGTAGGGAAATACGCACATTTCTATTCCTTTCAATCGACCTCTAATCCAAATTGGGTATTTGAGGAGCTGGAACACCATTCCTACGCAAAGATTGCAAATGGTTTCATTCTGCATACAATTTTCTCGCACTATTAAAATGTTCACTAGAAAGGATGTAACTCACACTTGCTAAATACCCCACATTAGAATATTCTTTGGGGTCTGGTGCGTCCAAAAGAAGCTCAGTGGTGAGGAGGAGTGGAGTTCAATGGCATTCTGCGAGACGGTTATTTTATTGAAGGAGGCGGCTGAACGGGAGAGACTTGACACAAATCCACTGCGGGTTGGGAGACATGGAGAGCGTAGAAGATATGCCAACCTTCTTTTTCCGATGTAGACAGCATTAGCAGCCGCTGGGTGCTTGGTTAAGTGCGAAAGCGACCCCAGGGCCCTTTCAATGCGGTCTTGTAGGTTTACCCGAGGTGGGTTTAGTGGGTATTGCCCACCTCGTCTCAGAAAAGCAGAGACACCAGCGTGGGTTGAGTCCCACATATCCCATATCCTTTGGGACCAGGGAATGCGGAAATGGATTTCCACCTCGGAAAAAAAGGGCTTGGTGCGCGGCTTCGTTCGACATCACAGCAACTGTCGTTAGGGTGTCATCAAATTCATTCACAATTGTAGGGCGTGACTAGGGCGACTATGATTTTGAATTTTATATGTCAAATTTAAAAAAAAAAACTAAATAAATTAATTATGAACGAAATCTCTCAATGAAGCTGGTTACGCAATATGTATATTTAAATAACATCAACTAATTCTTGAATGCGCGTCACATTTGAGTTTTCCGACAGATTTTCAAGTATAAACTTGGTCTGTTTGAGAAATCGTTTCAAATTCACACGCGAAAGGATATCTTGGTCGGTCACGGGTGAGATCTTTTCCTTTTCTCTACTCTTTTTTAATATTGTGTTCAGAATGTACGAAGATGCTTGAGTCACCGACTCCTCCCAATCCTAGAATTTATTTTATAGAATTAATCCTACATATCAACTGCTGTTCGAATGGAAGTTCTGGATTCTATGTATCGTTAAAAATATGATAATTAAATTATTTTATCTGCAACTATTATGAATATATACCTGAATATCATCACAGAATGTGTCCAATGAGAGAGTTTCTTCAAGTATTTGAAGTTTTCCGCTTTCAATCCCAGAATGTTTGAGCACGCAAAGCAAAAGGTTTCCAATAGCACTCATCTCGCATGATATACTAAAAAAAGTTAGTTTTTATCTATGGCCTTGGGTCCTAAATAAATAGAAATATATATATATCGGCGCAACTACAACAATTAGTCTTAAATTAACTAGAATAATTAAGTTCAACATCATTTAATTGTCCTAAAATAAGTTTAAACACATAAGTTGAATAGTTTACGTTAGTTACTCTGTGAAATGTCATCTTTATTATTTCAATACGACGTCTTTGTAAACAAGTGCATGATAACTATAAATAGGGTCGCATTGTAGCCGCACGACACAGTCGCTTTAGGCCGATGTACAGAACGGACCTCTCTTTAAATAGTGAAATATAAGCCTTGGAAACTATCAGTGAAGTGTTTCTTTAAATAAGTGGTTATTATGACCAACTCAATCGTGATGTTGGCAATGCTGATGCTACCTACGCCTTTCAAAAATAACCCTACAGAGTAGTGAGGTTGGTGGTAGCCCTATAGAGGAACTCTCTCTCTTCGTTATATACTATATACTTTAACATTAACTTTAAGTATGGATTATTGGGTGTACCGTCAAGCGCACACTAATGCAGATTTGTATAATACTGTCAAACAACTCATACACACACACGCTCAACTCTATTTTGACAGTGACAGATCAGAGTTGTCCTATTAAATGACACGGGACGTGAACGTAAAACTGTCACACTCAAAAGAGTATATTAGCATTTTTTTTATGATTATTCTATGCCACGCGTCTGTTTCACTCTCTATTAAAATCAAAACTATTATTAGAAATCAGAAGCGAGAGGTTAAAATTATTACTCAATAAGCGTACAAAATATGGCCGACGCATGTTTAAAAAGGGACACTATGATAAAGAAATTATTTAAAAAACTACTTTTGACAAATTAAATAAATATTTATCCTACCTTATAACATTATCCTTACACGCCAACACATCTTCAGCTGTTTTAACGATCCTCGAATGTGTGTCTCGCATTAGAAACTCAAGAGCATCGCAATCACCCGGCGGCAGAGACCCGTATTGGACCAAAAGTTTCTTTTGAATGAGTGTGAACTGTGATTGTAAAACACTTAACTCTGCCTGAAAGTTTACAATAGTTAATCTCTATTTATGTGAAACTATGAGTAAAAGAGATATCTTGATTACAAATTAAGGAAACTCGTTGATAAGTCAACATGAAAGCTTAATTATGCATATTTTTATAAAGCCTAGAGAGTTTTGTCTATGATTTTTTAGTACCGGTGACATTGACAAACGTAGAGTCAATTGTTTCTTTGACGATTCCTAACCCATAGTTACCCATGTGAATAAAGATATTTTTCAACGAAAACGAGAAAAAAAATGACGCGTATCTGTCATGACTTCAAATATTAGCGTATCACCAACCTCATTCTGTTTCAAAACAATCCGTGCGTTAGCGTGCATTTCGATTGATTTCAAAAACCGATGAATCATCGATTTATGAACATCGGGATCGATTTTAAAGATAACTCGTAAATGTATTCCATTGCTCGTGTAATGTTCTTGTAATTTAATTAAAAAATAATTCACAATTGGATACATCTCGGTGAAATCGTTCGCTTCGATCGCGTATTGATCAGCGATTATATTCAATGTCACCGTTTTATTATTTTTGTATGAAAACGTTATGCTCTTCGGATCTGTTGCTTCTGAAATATACAGAAATTGAAAAAAAAAACTAACCCATTTTTTAATCGTGAAAAATAATATTTTTTGTAATATACCCAACTGTAAATTAATTGATTATTGATTACGGTTTTTAACCGGTTTTACGATTCAAATTTTAGGTTTAACAGACATCTACTTTCACAGATGAAGTAAGACTTAAAAACACTATAAGAGCTTCGTAAGAGTTAAAAAATTCAAAAAAATAACGTCCAAACTTACCCTCAAATATATTATCTAAGCCGATACACCCAACATTAGTTTCTATCGGCAATACAAGAGTATTATCATGAATGTGAGTGCTATGAGCATACAAACTCAATGGTAACAAAAAATCTTTAAATACCAAACGGATCTTTCCCAAACTGTCCGTTATTGAGATGATAATTTTGATTTGATTATTTGAAACACAATAATCGTTGAGAAAAACACGCGTCTCCACAATCTCTGTTCCGTTCACGTCGCAGAGACAAACGCAACGATCGCTAAACGTGAATGGCTGATTGGCAAAGTATGTGATTTGTATGCTCTGTATATGCTCAGGCTCACATGTGAGTGTGATTATTAAGGAACAGTTAGCTTTGGATTGATTGAGAATACCCTCGGTCGGTTTACCCATTTCGATTTTTATTTTTATCAAATCGGGAGTAGGTAGGGATTCTGAAAAAAAATATGCTTTTTTGGTGAAAACAGCTATGTGAACAGTGGCGTTAATTAAAACTCTCCCGTTTAAATGCGATGACAACTTTTTTTTCTTACCCACAACGTAAGAGTGGGTACACTATTAATTATAATAGAAATCTATTTCTGAAAATACGATAAAATATATATATATATATTGTTATATATAATTGTTTTTGAAGAAAACGCGCTTTCCTTTATTCATCTTATAAAGTACAAAAAAAACAATAAATTAAAATAAGTACCAGTACAAGATACTATATGGGTGTATTAGTAATATTGTTGTATATATTTTTGAACCTACCCTCATTCCCCATAATTTTGTCAAGGGCTTCATCAACAGCGTCTATCTCCGTTTGGATATCTTCTGGGTCATCGACGGTTGTCATCGGTACAATAGTCGAATTGAGATCCGGGTCTGTTCCCAAATAGCTCACACTGATAATTCCATTGCTGGAGAGCGTAACAAGACCACCAGACACTTTTTTTAGGTAACATCGCGAAATCCCTATTGTTTTGTTTAATAAATCACATGACCACAACAACGCTGTATCTTCGTAGATATGGAGCTTTGCATCGTCAGACACAACCATGATGAGTAGTCTTGAGTTTGGCTCTAAAACGCGGGAAAAACATTCTAAATGTAATGTCGAATCAAAAGTGAAAATTATAAAACGTTTGTTTTGTCGATGACGATTGATCGGTTATCGACCGGAAATAAAAAAATTAGTTAACTAAAATGGCCATAGAAAAGGGTTGGTGATTAAAAAAAATAAAATTTAGGGTTGTATGTATATTTTAATGCCACATTATAAAAAATTAAAAAAAAAATCATCAATAAATAAAAAAATCTTTATGGGAAATTGATGAACAATCCTTAGGGGCATGGAAAAAATATAGTAGTCGATTCTCAGACCAACTGAATAGGCATAGAAAAATTGGTGAAAATCGGTCTAGCCGTTTCGGAGGAGTACGGTAACATTGTAACATGGAAATTTTATATTTATTTACACTTGATTGCCCTTACACTTGCAGGAACGAGCGGCCTTATCGCTTATAAGCGATCTCTTCCTGTTGGAACCCACAAACGCACAAATTAAAATTTAAAATACAATTTGACTGGTGCGAAGTAGAAAAACAAAACACATACATTAAATTAAGATAAACGCGTTATGGAACAAGCTGCCCGCCACGGTATTTCCGAACCACTACGACTTAGGGTCCTTCAAGAAAAAAGCGTACAAATCCCTAAAACGGCCGGCAACGCACTAACGAGCTCTCAGCCACATGAGTGTCCATGGGCGGCGACTTCACCTTTATGGTGGGCCTCCTGCTCGTTTGCCCCCTCTTATATATAAAAAAAAACGCAGTATAAGTACTATAAAGGTAGTATTTTGATAGTTTTAGTTTTAAATTAGCGACTAGTTTCCGCTCAATACTATCGCCTTTATAACGAACACGGGAACACCCTCTTTTATGTTACGTGTCTAAGCAATTAAATATACAAAAAATACAATTTGGTATTAACACTGTTATAAAAAGTGTGACATTCCGTTCGCGATACATACCATAATACCAACCGATGAGGTAGGCGTAAATGTTGCGATTGTAATTATTATGTTCGTACTCCTTTTTAAGAACAAACTATATAAAGCTAAAGCATATGTTTTTCTTTTAAAGTAGTTTCTAGTTATGTATGCATACAGTTATAACTTCGTCTAGGCAATGACTTAGTCTTAAGAATTTCGTTTATTGTCTCTATTATTTTTATTTAGAAATAATGCAAGTAAAGGATATTGAGTTAGAAAAAAGACACCAGTTTAGTTACGAAAGTTTATTAAAAAAAAGTCATACAACATCGAACATATGAATGTACTTAATTTATGAAAAGTTGTACTTTTGTTTGAAACAGACAGCAAGACGTTGATATCTATTTTTATAAAAAAACACTCTGTTATAATAGTATTTATTGAACTAATAAAACAAATGTTAAATGCGAAAACATGTGTTTTTAACTTTAAGCAGGAATTTTCTTTATTGTATAAGTATTTGTATTTTATTGGAAGTTTAGTATTTTTACTTTGAGGTCTAGTAATTTATTTATACTGTTATAATTTCGTCTAGGCAATGAGTTACGTCTTCTGAGATTTATATAGATAGATAGTTATATTTTTTTTCGATAATTTATTACTGATTATTGTGTGAATTCTTTAACTACTAGTTAAAGAATTCACATTTAGCTTATTAGCTATATCGCAGTTCAAAATATCTTCTATTCTTCTCAAACACAAACTTGCAGGATTTTGTAATTTATTTCGTAAAAGAAGAGTGTACCTATCACCTGTTTAGGTTAAACCCATAAAAATCCAGGGATATTAGATCTGATGACGTAGCCGGCCAGTTTACAGGACCACTGCGAGGGACCTATGCATCTTTCACGAAATTTGCTGTTCAACTATTTTTTTTATGTAAGAGGAGGCAAACGAGCAGGCGGGTCACTTCGAATGATGTGCCAACCGCTGCAACACCTGCAACACCAGGAAGCCTACAAGTGAGTTGCCGGTTAAGGAAGAGGAACGCTGTTATTTTGAAGGTTCCCAAGTCGTAGCGGCAATACCTGCGCTGGCAGTTGGTTCCACAATGAGAACAAATCTTTCGTAATGGTCTGGTGCTGCAAGTACATTCCTCGTAGATGACTCAAAGTCAAAGGAACGTCCTCTAGCATTGTGTCGATGACGGAACGTATCATTTGTAGGGAAATACGCACATTTCTATTCCTTTCAATCGACCTCTAATCCAAATTGGGTATTTGAGGAGCTGGAACACCATTCCTACGCAAAGATTGCAAATGGTTTCATTCTGCATACAATTTTCTCGCACTATTAAAATGTTCACTAGAAAGGATGTAACGCACACTTGCTAAATACTCCACATTAGAATATTCTTAGGGCTTGGTGCGTCCAAAAGAAGCTCAGTGGTGAGGAGGAGTGGAGTTCAATGGCATTCTGCGAGACGGTTATTTTATTGAAGGAGGCGGCTGAACGGGAGAGACTTGACACAAATCCACTGCGGGTTGGGAGACATGGAGAGCGTAGAAGATATGCCAACCTTCTTCTTCCGATGTAGACAGCATTAGCAGCCGCTGGGTGCTTGGTTAAGTGCGAAAGCGACCCCAGGGCCCTTTCAATGCGGTCTTGTAGGTTTACCCGAGGTGGGTTTAGTGGGTATTGCCCACCTCGTCTCAGAAAAGCAGAGACACTAGCGTGGGTTGAGTCCCACATATCCCATATCCTTTGGGATCAGGGAATGCGGAAATGGATTTCCACCTCGGAAAAAAAGGGCTTGGTGCGCGGCTTCGTTCGACATCACAGCAACTGTCGTTAGGGTGTCATCAAATTCATTCACAATTGTAGGGCGTGACTAGGGCGACTATGATTTTGAATTTTATATGTCAAATTTAAAAAAAAAAACTAAATAAATTAATTATGAACGAAATCTCTCAATGAAGCTGGTTACGCAATATGTATATTTAAATAACATCAACTAATTCTTGAATGCGCGTCACATTTGAGTTTTCCGACAGATTTTCAAGTATAAACTTGGTCTGTTTGAGAAATCGTTTCAAATTCACACGCGAAAGGATATCTTGGTCGGTCACGGGTGAGATCTTTTCCTTTTCTCTACTCTTTTTTAATATTGTGTTCAGAATGTACGAAGATGCTTGAGTCACCGACTCCTCCCAATCCTAGAATTTATTTTATAGAATTAATCCTACATATCAACTGCTGTTCGAATGGAAGTTCTGGATTCTATGTATCGTTAAAAATATGATAATTAAATTATTTTATCTGCAACTATTATGAATATATACCTGAATATCATCACAGAATGTGTCCAATGAGAGAGTTTCTTCAAGTATTTGAAGTTTTCCGCTTTCAATCCCAGAATGTTTGAGCACGCAAAGCAAAAGGTTTCCAATAGCACTCATCTCGCATGATATACTAAAAAAAGTTAGTTTTTATCTATGGCCTTGGGTCCTAAATAAATAGAAATATATATATATCGGCGCAACTACAACAATTAGTCTTAAATTAACTAGAATAATTAAGTTCAACATCATTTAATTGTCCTAAAATAAGTTTAAACACATAAGTTGAATAGTTTACGTTAGTTACTCTGTGAAATGTCATCTTTATTATTTCAATACGACGTCTTTGTAAACAAGTGCATGATAACTATAAATAGGGTCGCATTGTAGCCGCACGACACAGTCGCTTTAGGCCGATGTACAGAACGGACCTCTCTTTAAATAGTGAAATATAAGCCTTGGAAACTATCAGTGAAGTGTTTCTTTAAATAAGTGGTTATTATGACCAACTCAATCGTGATGTTGGCAATGCTGATGCTACCTACGCCTTTCAAAAATAACCCTACAGAGTAGTGAGGTTGGTGGTAGCCCTATAGAGGAACTCTCTCTCTTCGTTATATACTATATACTTTAACATTAACTTTAAGTATGGATTATTGGGTGTACCGTCAAGCGCACACTAATGCAGATTTGTATAATACTGTCAAACAACTCATACACACACACGCTCAACTCTATTTTGACAGTGACAGATCAGAGTTGTCCTATTAAATGACACGGGACGTGAACGTAAAACTGTCACACTCAAAAGAGTATATTAGCATTTTTTTTATGATTATTCTATGCCACGCGTCTGTTTCACTCTCTATTAAAATCAAAACTATTATTAGAAATCAGAAGCGAGAGGTTAAAATTATTACTCAATAAGCGTACAAAATATGGCCGACGCATGTTTAAAAAGGGACACTATGATAAAGAAATTATTTAAAAAACTACTTTTGACAAATTAAATAAATATTTATCCTACCTTATAACATTATCCTTACACGCCAACACATCTTCAGCTGTTTTAACGATCCTCGAATGTGTGTCTCGCATTAGAAACTCAAGAGCATCGCAATCACCCGGCGGCAGAGACCCGTATTGGACCAAAAGTTTCTTTTGAATGAGTGTGAACTGTGATTGTAAAACACTTAACTCTGCCTGAAAGTTTACAATAGTTAATCTCTATTTATGTGAAACTATGAGTAAAAGAGATATCTTGATTACAAATTAAGGAAACTCGTTGATAAGTCAACATGAAAGCTTAATTATGCATATTTTTATAAAGCCTAGAGAGTTTTGTCTATGATTTTTTAGTACCGGTGACATTGACAAACGTAGAGTCAATTGTTTCTTTGACGATTCCTAACCCATAGTTACCCATGTGAATAAAGATATTTTTCAACGAAAACGAGAAAAAAAATGACGCGTATCTGTCATGACTTCAAATATTAGCGTATCACCAACCTCATTCTGTTTCAAAACAATCCGTGCGTTAGCGTGCATTTCGATTGATTTCAAAAACCGATGAATCATCGATTTATGAACATCGGGATCGATTTTAAAGATAACTCGTAAATGTATTCCATTGCTCGTGTAATGTTCTTGTAATTTAATTAAAAAATAATTCACAATTGGATACATCTCGGTGAAATCGTTCGCTTCGATCGCGTATTGATCAGCGATTATATTCAATGTCACCGTTTTATTATTTTTGTATGAAAACGTTATGCTCTTCGGATCTGTTGCTTCTGAAATATACAGAAATTGAAAAAAAAAACTAACCCATTTTTTAATCGTGAAAAATAATATTTTTTGTAATATACCCAACTGTAAATTAATTGATTATTGATTACGGTTTTTAACCGGTTTTACGATTCAAATTTTAGGTTTAACAGACATCTACTTTCACAGATGAAGTAAGACTTAAAAACACTATAAGAGCTTCGTAAGAGTTAAAAAATTCAAAAAAATAACGTCCAAACTTACCCTCAAATATATTATCTAAGCCGATACACCCAACATTAGTTTCTATCGGCAATACAAGAGTATTATCATGAATGTGAGTGCTATGAGCATACAAACTCAATGGTATCAAAAAATCTTTAAATACCAAACGGATCTTTCCCAAACTATCCGTTATTGAGATGATAATTTTGATTTGATTATTTGAAACACAATAATCGTTGAGAAAAACACGCGTCTCCACAATCTCTGTTCCGTTCACGTCGCAGAGACAAACGCAACGATCGCTAAACGTGAATGGCTGATTGGCAAAGTATGTGATTTGTATGCTCTGTATATGTTCAGGCTCACATGTGAGTGTGATTATTAAGGAACAGTTAGCTTTGGATTGATTGAGAATACCCTCGGTCGGTTTACCCATTTCGATTTTTATTTTTATCAAATCGGGGGTAGGTAGGGATTCTGAAAAAAAATATGCTTTTTTGGTGAAAACAGCTATGTGAACAGTGGCGTTAATTAAAACTCTCCCGTTTAAATGCGATGACAACTTTTTTTTCTTACCCACAACGTAAGAGTGGGTACACTATTAATTATAATAGAAATCTATTTCTGAAAATACGATAAAATATATATATATATATATTGTTATATATAATTGTTTTTGAAGAAAACGCGCTTTCCTTTATTCATCTTATAAAGTACAAAAAAAACAATAAATTAAAATAAGTACCAGTACAAGATACTATATGGGTGTATTAGTAATATTGTTGTATATATTTTTGAACCTACCCTCATTCCCCATAATTTTGTCAAGGGCTTCATCAACAGCGTCTATCTCCGTTTGGATATCTTCTGGGTCATCGACGGTTGTCATCGGTACAATAGTCGAATTGAGATCCGGGTCTGTTCCCAAATAGCTCACACTGATAATTCCATTGCTGGAGAGCGTAACAAGACCACCAGACACTTTTTTTAGGTAACATCGCGAAATCCCTATTGTTTTGTTTAATAAATCACATGACCACAACAACGCTGTATCTTCGTAGATATGGAGCTTTGCATCGTCAGACACAACCATGATGAGTAGTCTTGAGTTTGGCTCTAAAACGCGGGAAAAACATTCTAAATGTAATGTCGAATCAAAAGTGAAAATTATAAAACGTTTGTTTTGTCGATGACGATTGATCGGTTATCGACCGGAAATAAAAAAATTAGTTAACTAAAATGGCCATAGAAAAAAATAAAATTTAGGGTTGTATGTATATTTTAATGCCACATTATAAAAAATTAAAAAAAAAATCATCAATAAATAAAAAAATCTTTATGGGAAATTGATGAACAATCCTTAGGGGCATGGAAAAAATATAGTAGTCGATTCTCAGACCAACTGAATAGGCATAGAAAAATTGGTGAAAATCGGTCTAGCCGTTTCGGAGGAGTACGGTAACATTGTAACATGGAAATTTTATATTTATTTACACTTGATTGCCCTTACACTTGCAGGAACGAGCGGCCTTATCGCTTATAAGCGATCTCTTCCTGTTGGAACCCACAAACGCACAAATTAAAATTTAAAATACAATTTGACTGGTGCGAAGTAGAAAAACAAAACACATACATTAAATTAAGATAAACGCGTTATGGAACAAGCTGCCCGCCACGGTATTTCCGAACCACTACGACTTAGGGTCCTTCAAGAAAAAAGCGTACAAATCCCTAAAACGGCCGGCAACGCACTAACGAGCTCTCAGCCACATGAGTGTCCATGGGCGGCGACTTCACCTTTATGGTGGGCCTCCTGCTCGTTTGCCCCCTCTTATATATAAAAAAAAAACGCAGTATAAGTACTATAAAGGTAGTATTTTGATAGTTTTAGTTTTAAATTAGCGACTAGTTTCCGCTCAATACTATCGCCTTTATAACGAACACGGGAACACCCTCTTTTATGTTACGTGTCTAAGCAATTAAATATACAAAAAATACAATTTGGTATTAACACTGTTATAAAAAGTGTGACATTCCGTTCGCGATACATACCATAATACCAACCGATGAGGTAGGCGTAAATGTTGCGATTGTAATTATTATGTTCGTACTCCTTTTTAAGAACAAACTATATAAAGCTAAAGCATATGTTTTTCTTTTAAAGTAGTTTCTAGTTATGTATGCATACAGTTATAACTTCGTCTAGGCAATGACTTAGTCTTAAGAATTTCGTTTATTGTCTCTATTATTTTTATTTAGAAATAATGCAAGTAAAGGATATTGAGTTAGAAAAAAGACACCAGTTTAGTTACGAAAGTTTATTAAAAAAAAGTCATACAACATCGAACATATGAATGTACTTAATTTATGAAAAGTTGTACTTTTGTTTGAAACAGACAGCAAGACGTTGATATCTATTTTTATAAAAAAACACTCTGTTATAATAGTATTTATTGAACTAATAAAACAAATGTTAAATGCGAAAACATGTGTTTTTAACTTTAAGCAGGAATTTTCTTTATTGTATAAGTATTTGTATTTTATTGGAAGTTTAGTATTTTTACTTTGAGGTCTAGTAATTTATTTATACTGTTATAATTTCGTCTAGGCAATGAGTTACGTCTTCTGAGATTTATATAGATAGATAGTTATATTTTTTTTCGATAATTTATTACTGATTATTGTGTGAATTCTTTAACTACTAGTTAAAGAATTCACATTTAGCTTATTAGCTATATCGCAGTTCAAAATATCTTCTATTCTTCTCAAACACAAACTTGCAGGATTTTGTAATTTATTTCGTAAAAGAAGAGTGTACCTATCACCTGTTTAGGTTAAACCCATAAAAATCCAGGGATATTAGATCTGATGACGTAGCCGGCCAGTTTACAGGACCACTGCGAGGGACCTATGCATCTTTCACGAAATTTGCTGTTCAACTATTTTTTTTATGTAAGAGGAGGCAAACGAGCAGGCGGGTCACTTCGAATGATGTGCCAACCGCTGCAACACCTGCAACACCAGGAAGCCTACAAGTGAGTTGCCGGTTAAGGAAGAGGAACGCTGTTATTTTGAAGGTTCCCAAGTCGTAGCGGCAATACCTGCGCTGGCAGTTGGTTCCACAATGAGAACAAATCTTTCGTAATGGTCTGGTGCTGCAAGTACATTCCTCGTAGATGACTCAAAGTCAAAGGAACGTCCTCTAGCATTGTGTCGATGACGGAACGTATCATTTGTAGGGAAATACGCACATTTCTATTCCTTTCAATCGACCTCTAATCCAAATTGGGTATTTGAGGAGCTGGAACACCATTCCTACGCAAAGATTGCAAATGGTTTCATTCTGCATACAATTTTCTCGCACTATTAAAATGTTCACTAGAAAGGATGTAACTCACACTTGCTAAATACTAAACATTAGAATATTCGACTAGAACAACATTCAACTAGAAGTTCAAGGATCTTAGGGCTTGGTGCGTCCAAAAGAAGCTCAGTAGTGAGGAGGAGTGGAGTTCAATGGCATTCTGCGAGACGGTTATTTTATTGAAGGAGGCGGCTGAACGGGAGAGACTTGACACAAATCCACTGCGGGTTGGGAGACATGGAGAGCGTAGAAGATATGCCAACCTTCTTCTTCCGATGTAGACAACTACATTAGCAGCCGCTGGGTGCTTGGTTAAGTGCGAAAACGACCCCAGGGCCCTTTCAATGCGGTCTTGTAGGTTTACCCGAGGTGGGTTTAGTGGGTATTGCCCACCTCGTCTCAGAAAAGCAGAGACACCAGCGTGGGTTGAGTCCCACATATCCCATATCCTTTGGGACCAGGGAATGCGGAAATGCATTTCCACCTCGGAAAAAAAGGGCTTGGTGCGCGGCTTCGTTCGACATCACAGCAACTGTCGTTAGGGTGTCATCAAATTCATTCACAATTGTAGGGCGTGACTAGGGCGACTATGATTTTGAATTTTATATGTCAAATTTAAAAAAAAAAAACTAAATAAATTAATTATGAACGAAATCTCTCAATTAAGCTGGTTACGCAATATGTATATTTAAATAACATCAACTAATTCTTGAATGCGCGTCACATTTGAGTTTTCCGACAGATTTTCAAGTATAAACTTGGTCTGTTTGAGAAATCGTTTCAAATTCACACGCGAAAGGATATCTTGGTCGGTCACGGGTGAGATCTTTTCCTTTTCTCTACTCTTTTTTAATATTGTGTTCAGAATGTACGAAGATGCTTGAGTCACCGACTCCTCCCAATCCTAGAATTTATTTTATAGAATTAATCCTACATATAAACTGCTGTTCGAATGGAAGTTCTGGATTCTATGTATCGTTAAAAATATGATAATTAAATTATTTTATCTGCAACTATTATGAATATATACCTGAATATCATCACAGAATGTGTCCAATGAGAGAGATTCTTCAAGTATTTGAAGTATTCCGGTTTCAATCCCAGAATGTTTGAGCACGCAAAGCAAAAGGTTTCCAATAGCACTCATCTCGCATGATATACTAAAAAAAAGTTAGTTTTTATCTATGGCCTTGGGTCCTAAATAAATAGAAATATATATATATATATCGGCGCAACTACAACAATTAGTCTTAAATTAACTAGAATAATTAAGTTCAACATCATTTAATTGTCCTAAAATAAGTTTAAACACATAAGTTGAATACTTTACGTTTGTTACTCTGTGAAATGTCATCTTTATTATTTCAATACGACGCCTTTGTAAACAAGTGCATGATAACTATAAATAGGGTCGCATTGTAGCCGCACGACACAGTCGCTTTAGGCCGATGTACAGAACGGACCTCTCTTTAAATAGTGAAATATAAGCCTTGGAAACTATCAGTGAAGTGTTTCTTTAAATAAGTGGTTATTATGACCAACTCAATCGTGATGTTGGCAATGCTGATGCTACCTACGCCTTTCAAAAATAACCCTACAGAGTAGTGAGGTTGGTGGTAGCCCTATAGAGGAACTCTCTCTCTTCGTTATATATATATATATATATACTATATACTTTAACATTAACTTTAAGTATGGATTATTGGGTGTACCGTCAAGCGCACACTAATGCAGATTTGTATAATACTGTCAAACAACTCATACACACACACGCTCAACTCTATTTTGACAGTGACAGATCAGAGTTGTCCTATTAAATGACACGGGACGTGAACGTAAAACTGTCACACTCAAAAGAGTATATTAGCATTTTTTTTATGATTATTCTATGCCACGCGTCTGTTTCACTCTCTATTAAAATCAAAACTATTATTAGAAATCAGAAGCGAGAGGTTAAAATTATCACTCGACGTACTATAAGCGTACAAAATATGGCCGACGCATGTTTAAAAAGGGACACTATGATAAATAAATTATTTAAAAAAACTATTTTGACAAATTAAATAAATATTTATCCTACCTTATAACATTATCCTTACACGCCAAGACATCTTCAGCTGTTTTAACGATCCTCGAATGTGTGTCTCGCATTAGAAATTCAAGAGCATCGCAATCACCCGGTGGCAGAGACCCGTATTGGACCAAAAGTTTCTTTTGAATGAGTGTGAACTGTGATTGTAAAACACTTAACTCTGCCTGAAAGTTTACAATAGTTAATCTCTATTTATGTGAAACTGTGAGTAAAAGAGATATGTTGAATACGACTTAAGGAAACTCGTCGATAAGTCAACATGAAAGCTTAATTATCCATATTTTTATAAAGCCTAGAGAGTTTTGTCTATGATTTTTTAGTACCGGTGACATTGACAAACGTAGAGTCAATTGTTTCTTTGACGATTCCTAACCCATAGTTACCCATGTGAATAAAGATATTTTTCAACGAAAACGAGAAAAAAAATGACTGATGAATGATGAATGAATGATTTGAAGTCATGACAGATAAGTCATGACTTCAAATATTAGCGTATCACCAACCTCATTCTGTTTCAAAACAATCCGTGCGTTAGCGTGCATTTCGATTGATTTCAAAAACCGATGAATCATCGATTTATGAACATCGGGATCGATTTTAAAGATAACTCGTAAATGTATTCCATTGCTCGTGTAATGTTCTTGTAATTTAATTAAAAAATAATTCACAATTGGATACATCTCGGTGAAATCGTTCGCTTCGATCGCGTATTGATCAGCGATTATATTCAATGTCACCGTTTTATTATTTTTGTATGAAAACGTTATGCTCTTCGGATCTGTTGCTTCTGAAATATACAGAAATTGAAAAAAAAAAAACTAACCCATTTTTTAATCGTCAAAAATAATAATTTTTGTAATATACCCAACTGTAAATTTATTGATTACGGTTTTTAACCGGTTTTACGATTCAAATTTTAGGTTTAACAGACATCTACTTTCACAGATGAATTAAGACTTAAAAACACTATAAGAGCTTCGTAAGAGTTAAAAAATTCAAAAAAAAATAACGTCCAAACTTACCCTCAAATATATTATCTAAGCCGATACACCCAACATTAGTTTCTATCGGCAATACAAGAGTATTATCATGAATGTGAGTGCTATGAGCATACAAACTCAATGGTATTAAAAAATCTTTAAATACCAAACGGATCTTTCCCAAACTGTCCGTTATTGAGATGATAATTTTGATTTGATTATTTGAAACACAATAATCGTTGAGAAAAACACGCGTTTCCACAATCTCTGTTCCGTTCACGTCGCAGAGACAAACGCAACGATCGCTAAACGTGAATGGCTGATTGGCAAAGTATGTGATTTGTATGCTCTGTATATGTTCAGGCTCACATGTGAGTGTGATTATTAAGGAACAGTTAGCTTTGGATTGATTGAGAATACACTCGGTCGGTTTACCCATTTCGATTTTTATTTTTATCAAATCGGGGGTAGGTAGGGATTCTGAAAAGAAATATGCTATTTTGGTGAAGACATCTATGTGAACAGTGGCATTCATTAAAACTCTCCCGATCAATTGGCGTTTAAATGCGATGACAACTTTTTTTTCTTACCCACAACGTAAGAGTGGGTACACTATTAATTATAATAGAAATCTATTTCTGAAAATACGATAAAATATATATATATTTATATTGATTTAAATAATAATCTAATTGTTTTTGTAGAAAACGCGCTTTCATTTATTCATCTTATAAAGTACAAAAAAAACAATAAATTAAAATAAGTACCAGTACAAGATACTATATGGGTGTATTAGTAATATTGTTGTATATATTATGAACCTACCCTCATTCCCCATAATTTTGTCAAGGGCTTCATCAACAGCGTCTATCTCCGTTTGGATATCTTCTGGGTCATCGACGGTTGTCATCGGTACAATAGTCGAATTGAGATCCGGGTCTGTTCCCAAATAGCTCACACTGATAATTCCATTGCTGGAGAGCGTAACAAGACCACCAGACACTTTTTTTAGGTAACATCGCGAAATCCCTATTGTTTTGTTTAATAAATCACATGACCACAACAACGCTGTATCTTCGTAGATATGGAGCTTTGCATCGTCAGACACAACCATGATGAGTAGTCTTGAGTTTGGCTCTAAAACGCGGGAAAAACATTCTAAATGTAATGTCGAATCAAAAGTGAAAATTATAAAACGTTTGTTTTGTCGATGACGATTGATCGGTTATCGACCGGAAATAAAAAAATGAGTTAACTAAAATGGCCATAGAAAAAAATAAAATTTAGGGTTGTATGTATATTTTAATGCCACATTATAAAAAAAAATTAAAAAAATCATCAATAAATAAAAAAATCTTTATGGGAAATTGATGAGCAATCCTTAGGGGCATGGAAAATATATAGTAGCCGATTCTCAGACCAACTGAATAGGCATAGAAAAATTGGTGAAAATCGGTCTAGCCGTTTCGGAGGAGTACGGTAACATTGTAACATGGAAATTTTATATTTATTTACACTTTATTGCACTTACACTTACAGGAACGGCCTTATCGCTAATAAGCGATCTCTTCCTGTTGGAACCCACAAACGCACAAATTAAAATTTAAAATACAATTTGACTGGTGCGAAGTAGAAAAACAAAACACATACATTAAATTAAGATAAACGCGTTATGGAACAAGCTGCCCGCCACGGTATTTCCGAACCACTACGACTTAGGGTCCTTCAAGAAAAAAGCGTACAAATCCCTAAAAGGCCGGCAACGCACTAACGAGCTCTCAGCCACATGAGTGTCCATGGGCGGCGACTTCACCTTTATGGTGGGCCTCCTGCTCGTTTGTCCCCTCTTCTATATAAAAAAAACGCAGTATAAGTACTATAAACGTAGTATTTTGATAGTTTTAGTTTTAAATTAGCGACTAGGTTCCGCTCAATACTATCGCCTTTATAACGAACACGGCAACACCCTCTTTTATGTTATTGTTTCTAAGCAATTAAATATACAAAAAATCAAAATACAATTTGGTATTAACACTGTTATAAAAAGTGTGACATTCCGTTCGCGATACATACCATAATACCAACCGATGAGGTAGGCGTAAAAGCAAACTGGCATAAAATCAAAACGTATCGTAAATTTCATGAGTCCGTTGTCCTGAAAACAATAGAGATACCGCTCTCCCAAAGCAATGATACTGGATATGTTACTGCTCGTCTGCAAAGCGAATAGTGTGTTTTTATTACTTCACTACGCGTTTTAATCTGGTAAATTTAAAAAAAGACTTACCCGTATAACTTGCAGAGCGGATATTTCTTCACCGGCACTGTACGTCCACTGTGGAATAGTTTTCTTATTTTGTCGGCTACTCAATTCGCTCATCTCGCGTAACTGCTGGTAACTAAAAATTTTTTTTCCTACTTTCACGTAATTGTTGAACAAATTTGTGGGTACTACTTTTCTCATGAATTAAAATGTAGTGACAAATTGTTGGGTAATATCGTTCTATAGTACCTAGTATGGTTGTTATTATCAAAGAACATTTAACTTCAAAATTATTCCCACTTTGAATTGTGTCAAATTTATTGACCATTTTAAGCAGTGAAAGGGCATTTTTTTAAACAAATAAATATTAGATTTATACCATTTTGTATGTCTATTTCCCTGTCTCCTGTATTATTACCTGTATATTTCCATAATCCACGTAGATTTGCAAATAATAAATACATCGCTGCTAGGCACATAGCTGATCGGTGTTGGTATTATTATATCGTCAAACAAACACATAAAGAGAAATGTGTCTTGGTCGAAGAAGCTCAATGCGCCATCTAACGCCTGAATGCAAATGAGGTCTCTACTTTTTGTTACACCGAACGGTCCAACAATAACACTAGACGCTTTTCTTGTGAACGAGTGCTTTAAAACGGGTCGAAGGCAGTTTTGAACACCTAAAATATATATATCCTAAGACTGTTATTAAATTTGTGTACATGTGACATTATTTTGTGAGACACATTTTTTGTTCATGAAATTTAAAAAAGTACCTGCATCAATATAACCATCGATCTTTTCAAGAAAATACGTTGCATAACTTTGAGGGTGCAATATCAAAATTTGTCGATCGCTAGAATCCCTGAAATAGATCATTTAATTATTTTCAGATCGTTTGGATATTTACAGCTATGACAAGCTGATTCCTGTATGTACGTTGAAATAATATCCTTCAATCATTACATTATAAAATGAACAAATTTTTAACATTAACAGTTTCACAATTGAATGTATTTAACTAAGTACTGCATAAATAATATTGTTTTGGCGCCGTCCTAAACGTCTAAAAGCAAAATACTAAGATCTAAAAGATAATATTTAAGATCTAAAATTTTCAATTAAGAGCTAAAATTTTCATTTAAGATCTAAAATTTTCAATTAAGATCTAAAATTTTCATTTAAGAACTAAAATTTTCATTTAAGATCTAAAATTTTCATTTAAGATCTAAAATTTTCATTTAAGATCTAAAATTTTCAATTAAGATCTAAAATTTTCAATTAAGATCTAAAATTTTCATTTAAGATCTAAAATTTTCATTTAAGATCTAAAATTTTCATTTAAGATCTAAAATTTTCATTTAAGAGCTAAAATTTTCATTTAAGATCTAAAATTTTCATTTAAGATCTAAAATTTTCATTTAAGACCTAAATTTTCATTTAAGAGCTAAAATTTTCATTTAAGAACTAAAAATTTTCATTTAAGACTAAAATTTTCATTTAAGATCTAAAATTTTCATTTAAGATCTAAAATTTTCATTTAAGATCTAAAATTTTCATTTAAGATCTAAAATTTTCATTTAAGAACTAAAATTTTCATTTAAGATCTAAAATTTTCATTTAAGATCTAAAATTTTCATTTAAGATCTAAAAATTTCATTTAAGTCTAAGGAAATATCCAAATTTACTTGTAATTATTATGTTCGTACTCCTTTTTAAGAACAAACTATATAAAGCTAAAGCATATGTTTTTGTTTTAAAGTAGTTTCTAGTAATTTAACTTGATTTAAGAATATCGTTTATTGTCTCTATTATTTTTATTTAGAAATAATGCAAGTAAAGGATATTGAGTTAGAAAAAAGACACCAGTTTAGTTACGAAAGTTTATTAAAAAAAAGTCATACAACATCGAACATATGAATGTACTTAATTTATGAAAAGTTGTACTTTTGTTTGAAACAGACAGCAAGACGTTGATATCTATTTTTATAAAAAAACACTCTGTTATAATAGTATTTATTGAACTAATAAAACAAATGTTAAATGCGAAAACATGTGTTTTTAACTTTAAGCAGGAATTTTCTTTATTGTATAAGTATTTGTATTTTATTGGAAGTTTAGTATTTTTACTTTGAGGTCTAGTAATTTATTTATACTGTTATAATTTCGTCTAGGCAATGAGTTACGTCTTCTGAGATTTATATAGATAGATAGTTATATTTTTTTTCGATAATTTATTACTGATTATTGTGTGAATTCTTTAACTACTAGTTAAAGAATTCACATTTAGCTTATTAGCTATATCGCAGTTCAAAATATCTTCTATTCTTCTCAAACACAAACTTGCAGGATTTTGTAATTTATTTCGTAAAAGAAGAGTGTACCTATCACCTGTTTAGGTTAAACCCATAAAAATCCAGGGATATTAGATCTGATGACGTAGCCGGCCAGTTTACAGGACCACTGCGAGGGACCTATGCATCTTTCACGAAATTTGCTGTTCAACTATTTTTTTTATGTAAGAGGAGGCAAACGAGCAGGCGGGTCACTTCGAATGATGTGCCAACCGCTGCAACACCTGCAACACCAGGAAGCCTACAAGTGAGTTGCCGGTTAAGGAAGAGGAACGCTGTTATTTTGAAGGTTCCCAAGTCGTAGCGGCAATACCTGCGCTGGCAGTTGGTTCCACAATGAGAACAAATCTTTCGTAATGGTCTGGTGCTGCAAGTACATTCCTCGTAGATGACTCAAAGTCAAAGGAACGTCCTCTAGCATTGTGTCGATGACGGAACGTATCATTTGTAGGGAAATACGCACATTTCTATTCCTTTCAATCGACCTCTAATCCAAATTGGGTATTTGAGGAGCTGGAACACCATTCCTACGCAAAGATTGCAAATGGTTTCATTCTGCATACAATTTTCTCGCACTATTAAAATGTTCACTAGAAAGGATGTAACTCACACTTGCTAAATACTAAACATTAGAATATTCGACTAGAACAACATTCAACTAGAAGTTCAAGGATCTTAGGGCTTGGTGCGTCCAAAAGAAGCTCAGTAGTGAGGAGGAGTGGAGTTCAATGGCATTCTGCGAGATGGTTATTTTATTGAAGGAGGCGGCTGAACGGGAGAGACTTGACACAAATCCACTGCGGGTTGGGAGACATGGAGAGCGTAGAAGATATGCCAACCTTCTTCTTCCGATGTAGACAGCATTAGCAGCCGCTGGGTGCTTGGTTAAGTGCGAAAGCGACCCCAGGGCCCTTTCAATGCGGTCTTGTAGGTTTACCCGAGGTGGGTTTAGTGGGTATTGCCCACCTCGTCTCAGAAAAGCAGAGACACCAGCGTGGGTTGAGTCCCACATATCCCATATCCTTTGGGACCAGGGAATGCGGAAATGCATTTCCACCTCGGAAAAAAAGGGCTTGGTGCGCGGCTTCGTTCGACATCACAGCAACTGTCGTTAGGGTGTCATCAAATTCATTCACAATTGTAGGGCGTGACTAGGGCGACTATGATTTTGAATTTTATATGTCAAATTTAAAAAAAAAAACTAAATAAATTAATTATGAACGAAATCTCTCAATTAAGCTGGTTACGCAATATGTATATTTAAATAACATCAACTAATTCTTGAATGCGCGTCACATTTGAGTTTTCCGACAGATTTTCAAGTATAAACTTGGTCTGTTTGAGAAATCGTTTCAAATTCACACGCGAAAGGATATCTTGGTCGGTCACGGGTGAGATCTTTTCCTTTTCTCTACTCTTTTTTAATATTGTGTTCAGAATGTACGAAGATGCTTGAGTCACCGACTCCTCCCAATCCTAGAATTTTATTATAGAATTAATCCTATATATAAACTGCTGTTCGAATGGAAGTTCTGGATTCTATGTATCGTTATAAATATGATAATTAAATTATTTTATCTGCAACTATTATGAATATATACCTGAATATCATCACAGAATGTGTCCAATGAGAGAGTTTCTTCAAGTATTTGAAGTTTTCCGCTTTCAATCCCAGAATGTTTGAGCACGCAAAGCAAAAAGTTTCCAATAGCACTCATCTCGCATGATAAACTAAAATAAAGTTAGTTTTTATCTACGGCCTTGGGTCCTAAATAAATATATATATATATATATACTATATACTTTAACATTAACTTTAAGTATGGATTATTGGGTGTACCGTCAAGCGCACACTAATGCAGATTTGTATAATACTGTCAAACAACTCATACACACACACGCTCAACTCTATTTTGACAGTGACAGATCAGAGTTGTCCTATTAAATGACAATGACACGGGACGCGAACGTAAAACTGTCACACTCAAAAGAGTATATTAGCATTTTTTTTATGATTATTCTATGCCACGCGTCTGTTTCACTCTCTATTAAAATCAAAACTATTCTTAAAAATCAGAAGCGAGAGGTTAAAATTATCACTCAACGTACTATAAGCGTACAAAATATGGCCGACGCATGTTTAAAAAGGGACACTATGATAAAGAAATTATTTAAAAAAAAACCTTTTGACAAATTAAATAAATATTTATCATACCTTATAACATTATCCTTACACGCCAAGACATCTTCAGCTGTTTTAACGATCCTCGAATGTGTGTCTCGCATTAGAAACTCAAGAGCATCGCAATCACCCGGCGGCAGAGACCCGTATTGGACCAAAAGTTTCTTTTGAATGAGTGTGAACTGTGATTGTAAAACATTTAACTCTGCCTGAAAGTTTACAATAGTTAATCTCTATTTATGTGAAACTGTGAATATACTGTGAGTAAAAGAGATATGTTGATTACGACTTAAGGAAACTCGTTGAAAAGTCAACATGAAAGCTTAATTATCCATATTTTTATAAAGCCTAGAGAGTTTTGTCTATGATTTTTTAGTACCGGTGACATTGACAAACGTAGAGTCAATTGTTTCTTTGACGATTCCTAACCCATAGTTACCCATGTGAATAAAGATATTTTTCAACGAAAACGAGAAAAAAAATGACGCTTATCTGTCATGACTTCAAATATTAGCGTATCACCAACCTCATTCTGTTTCAAAACAATCCGTGCGTTAGCGTGCATTTCGATTGATTTCAAAAACCGATGAATCATCGATTTATGAACATCGGGATCGATTTTAAAGATAACTCGTAAATGTATTCCATTGCTCGTGTAATGTTCTTGTAATTTAATTAAAAAATAATTCACAATTGGATACATCTCGGTGAAATCGTTCGCTTCGATCGCGTATTGATCAGCGATTATATTCAATGTCACCGTTTTATTATTTTTGTATGAAAACGTTATGCTCTTCGGATCTGTTGCTTCTGAAATGTACAGAAATTTAAAAAAAAAACTAACCCAATTTTTAATCGTCAAAAATAATAATTTTTGCAATATACCCAACTGTAAATTAATTGATTATTGATTACGGTTTTTAACCGGTTTTACGATTCAAATTTTAGGTTTAACAGACATCTACAAGTAAAACATCCTACCGATACGAAACTATAAGAATTTTGTTTCACAGATGAATTAAGACTTAAAAACACTATAACAGCTTCGTAAGAGTTAAAAAATTCAAAAAAAAATAACGTCCAAACTTACCCTCAAATATATTATCTAAGCCGATACACCCAACATTAGTTTCTATCGGCAATACAAGAGTATTATCATGAATGTGAGTGCTATGAGCATACAAACTCAATGGTATTAAAAAATCTTTAAATACCAAACGGATCTTTCCCAAACTGTCCGTTATTGAGATGATAATTTTGATTTGATTATTTGAAACACAATAATCGTTGAGAAAAACACGCGTTTCCACAATCTCTGTTCCGTTCACGTCGCAGAGACAAACGCAACGATCGCTAAACGTGAATGGCTGATTGGCAAAGTATGTGATTTGTATGCTCTGTATATGTTCAGGCTCACATGTGAGTGTGATTATTAAGGAACAGTTAGCTTTGGATTGATTGAGAATACACTCGGTCGGTTTACCCATTTCGATTTTTATTTTTATCAAATCGGGGGTAGGTAGGGATTCTGAAAAGAAATATGCTATTTTGGTGAAGACATCTATGTGAACAGTGGCATTCATTAAAACTCTCCCGATCAATTGGCGTTTAAATGCGATGACAACTTTTTTTTCTTACCCACAACGTAAGAGTGGGTACACTATTAATTATAATAGAAATCTATTTCTGAAAATACGATAAAATATATATATATTTATATTGATTTAAATAATAATCTAATTGTTTTTGTAGAAAACGCGCTTTCATTTATTCATCTTATAAAGTACAAAAAAAACAATAAATTAAAATAAGTACCAGTACAAGATACTATATGGGTGTATTAGTAATATTGTTGTATATATTATGAACCTACCCTCATTCCCCATAATTTTGTCAAGGGCTTCCTCAACAGCGTCTATCTCCGTTTGGATATCTTCTGGGTCATCGACGGTTGTCATCGGTACAATAGTCGAATTGAGATCCGGGTCTGTTCCCAAATAGCTCACACTGATAATTCCATTGCTGGAGAGCGTAACAAGACCACCAGACACTTTTTTTAGGTAACATCGCGAAATCCCTATTGTTTTGTTTAATAAATCACATGACCACAACAACGCTGTATCTTCGTAGATATGGAGCTTTGCATCGTCAGACACAACCATGATGAGTAGTCTTGAGTTTGGCTCTAAAACGCGGGAAAAACATTCTAAATGTAATGTCGAATCAAAAGTGAAAATTATAAAACGTTTGTTTTGTCGATGACGATTGATCGGTTATCGACCGGAAATAAAAAAATTAGTTAACTAAAATGGCCATAGAAAAAAATAAAATTTAGGGTTGTATGTATATTTTAATGCCACATTATAAAAAAATTTAAAAAAAATCATCAATAAATAAAAAAATCTTTATGGGAAATTGATGAGCAATCCTTAGGGGCATGGAAAATATATAGTAGCCGATTCTCAGACCAACTGAATAGGCATAGAAAAATTGGTGAAAATCGGTCTAGCCGTTTCGGAGGAGTACGGTAACATTGTAACATGGAAATTTTATATTTATTTACACTTTATTGCACTTACACTTACAGGAACGGCCTTATCGCTAATAAGCGATCTCTTCCTGTTGGAACCCACAAACGCACAAATTAAAATTTAAAATACAATTTGACTGGTGCGAAGTAGAAAAACAAAACACATACATTAAATTAAGATAAACGCGTTATGGAACAAGCTGCCCGCCACGGTATTTCCGAACCACTACGACTTAGGGTCCTTCAAGAAAAAAGCGTACAAATCCCTAAAAGGCCGGCAACGCACTAACGAGCTCTCAGCCACATGAGTGTCCATGGGCGGCGACTTCACCTTTATGGTGGGCCTCCTGCTCGTTTGTCCCCTCTTCTATATAAAAAAAACGCAGTATAAGTACTATAAACGTAGTATTTTGATAGTTTTAGTTTTAAATTAGCGACTAGGTTCCGCTCAATACTATCGCCTTTATAACGAACACGGCAACACCCTCTTTTATGTTATTGTTTCTAAGCAATTAAATATACAAAAAATCAAAATACAATTTGGTATTAACACTGTTATAAAAAGTGTGACATTCCGTTCGCGATACATACCATAATACCAACCGATGAGGTAGGCGTAAAAGCAAACTGGCATAAAATCAAAACGTATCGTAAATTTCATGAGTCCGTTGTCCTGAAAACAATAGAGATACCGCTCTCCCAAAGCAATGATACTGGATATGTTACTGCTCGTCTGCAAAGCGAATAGTGTGTTTTTGTTACTTCACTACGCGTTTTAATCTGGTAAATTTAAAAAAAGACTTACCCGTATAACTTGCAGAGCGGATATTTCTTCACCGGCACTGTACGTCCACTGTGGAATAGTTTTCTTATTTTGTCGGCTACTCAATTCGCTCATCTCGCGTAACTGCTGGTAACTAAAAATTTTTTTTCCTACTTTCACGTAATTGTTGAACAAATTTGTGGGTACTACTTTTCTCATGAATTAAAATGTAGTGACAAATTGTTGGGTAATATCGTTCTATAGTACCTAGTATGGTTGTTATTATCAAAGAACATTTAACTTCAAAATTATTCCCACTTTGAATTGTGTCAAATTTATTGACCATTTTAAGCAGTGAAAGGGCATTTTTTTAAACAAATAAATATTAGATTTATACCATTTTGTATGTCTATTTCCCTGTCTCCTGTATTATTACCTGTATATTTCCATAATCCACGTAGATTTGCAAATAATAAATACATCGCTGCTAGGCACATAGCTGATCGGTGTTGGTATTATTATATCGTCAAACAAACACATAAAGAGAAATGTGTCTTGGTCGAAGAAGCTCAATGCGCCATCTAACGCCTGAATGCAAATGAGGTCTCTACTTTTTGTTACACCGAACGGTCCAACAATAACACTAGACGCTTTTCTTGTGAACGAGTGCTTTAAAACGGGTCGAAGGCAGTTTTGAACACCTAAAATATATATATCCTAAGACTGTTATTAAATTTGTGTACATGTGACATTATTTTGTGAGACACATTTTTTGTTCATGAAATTTAAAAAAGTACCTGCATCAATATAACCATCGATCTTTTCAAGAAAATACGTTGCATAACTTTGAGGGTGCAATATCAAAATTTGTCGATCGCTAGAATCCCTGAAATAGATCATTTAATTATTTTCAGATCGTTTGGATATTTACAGCTATGACAAGCTGATTCCTGTATGTACGTTGAAATAATATCCTTCAATCATTACATTATAAAATGAACAAATTTTTAACATTAACAGTTTCACAATTGAATGTATTTAACTAAGTACTGCATAAATAATATTGTTTTGGCGCCGTCCTAAACGTCTAAAAGCAAAATACTTAGATCTAAAAGATAATATTTAAGATCTAAAATTTTCAATTAAGATCTAAAATTTTCATTTAAGATCTAAAATTTTCATTTAAGATCTAAAATTTTCATTTAAGATCTAAAATTTTCATTTAAGATCTAAAATTTTCATTTAAGAGCTAAAATTTTCATTTAAGATCTAAAATTTTCATTTAAGAACTAAAAATTTTCATTTAAGACTAAAATTTTCATTTAAGATCTAAAATTTTCATTTAAGATCTAAAATTTTCATTTAAGATCTAAAATTTTCATTTAAGATCTAAAATTTTCATTTAAGATCTAAAAATTTCATTTAAGTCTAAGGAAATATCCAAATTTACTTGTAATTATTATGTTCGTACTCCTTTTTAAGAACAAACTATATAAAGCTAAAGCATATGTTTTTGTTTTAAAGTAGTTTCTAGTAATTTAACTTGACTTAAGAATATCGTTTATTGTCTCTATTATTTTTATTTAGAAATAATGCAAGTAAAGGATATTGAGTTAGAAAAAAGACACCAGTTTAGTTACGAAAGTTTATTAAAAAAAAGTCATACAACATCGAACATATAAATGTACTTAATTTATGAAAAGTTGTACTTTTGTTTGAAACAGACAGCAAGACGTTGATATCTATTTTTATAAAAAAACACTCTGTTATAATAGTATTTATTGAACTAATAAAACAAATGTTAAATGCGAAAACATGTGTTTTTAACTTTAAGCAGGAATTTTCTTTATTGTATAAGTATTTGTATTTTATTGGAAGTTTAGTATTTTTACTTTGAGGTCTAGTAATTTATTTATACTGTTATAATTTCGTCTAGGCAATGAGTTACGTCTTCTGAGATTTATATAGATAGATAGTTATATTTTTTTTCGATAATTTATTACTGATTATTGTGTGAATTCTTTAACTACTAGTTAAAGAATTCACATTTAGCTTATTAGCTATATCGCAGTTCAAAATATCTTCTATTCTTCTCAAACACAAACTTGCAGGATTTTGTAATTTATTTCGTAAAAGAAGAGTGTACCTATCACCTGTTTAGGTTAAACCCATAAAAATCCAGGGATATTAGATCTGATGACGTAGCCGGCCAGTTTACAGGACCACTGCGAGGGACCTATGCATCTTTCACGAAATTTGCTGTTCAACTATTTTTTTTATGTAAGAGGAGGCAAACGAGCAGGCGGGTCACTTCGAATGATGTGCCAACCGCTGCAACACCTGCAACACCAGGAAGCCTACAAGTGAGTTGCCGGTTAAGGAAGAGGAACGCTGTTATTTTGAAGGTTCCCAAGTCGTAGCGGCAATACCTGCGCTGGCAGTTGGTTCCACAATGAGAACAAATCTTTCGTAATGGTCTGGTGCTGCAAGTACATTCCTCGTAGATGACTCAAAGTCAAAGGAACGTCCTCTAGCATTGTGTCGATGACGGAACGTATCATTTGTAGGGAAATACGCACATTTCTATTCCTTTCAATCGACCTCTAATCCAAATTGGGTATTTGAGGAGCTGGAACACCATTCCTACGCAAAGATTGCAAATGGTTTCATTCTGCATACAATTTTCTCGCACTATTAAAATGTTCACTAGAAAGGATGTAACGCACACTTGCTAAATACCCCACATTAGAATATTCTTTGGGGTCTGGTGCGTCCAAAAGAAGCTCAGTGGTGAGGAGGAGTGGAGTTCAATGGCATTCTGCGAGACGGTTATTTTATTGAAGGAGGCGGCTGAACGGGAGAGACTTGACACAAATCCACTGCGGGTTGGGAGACATGGAGAGCGTAGAAGATATGCCAACCTTCTTCTTCCGATGTAGACAGCATTAGCAGCCGCTGGGTGCTTGGTTAAGTGCGAAAACGACCCCAGGGCCCTTTCAATGCGGTCTTGTAGGTTTACCCGAGGTGGGTTTAGTGGGTATTGCCCACCTCGTCTCAGAAAAGCAGAGACACCAGCGTGGGTTGAGTCCCACATATCCCATATCCTTTGGGACCAGGGAATGCGGAAATGCATTTCCACCTCGGAAAAAAAGGGCTTGGTGCGCGGCTTCGTTCGACATCACAGCAACTGTCGTTAGGGTGTCATCAAATTCATTCACAATTGTAGGGCGTGACTAGGGCGACTATGATTTTGAATTTTATATGTCAAATTTAAAAAAAAAAACTAAATAAATTAATTATGAACGAAATCTCTCAATTAAGCTGGTTACGCAATATGTATATTTAAATAACATCAACTAATTCTTGAATGCGCGTCACATTTGAGTTTTCCGACAGATTTTCAAGTATAAACTTGGTCTGTTTGAGAAATCGTTTCAAATTCACACGCGAAAGGATATCTTGGTCGGTCACGGGTGAGATCTTTTCCTTTTCTCTACTCTTTTTTAATATTGTGTTCAGAATGTACGAAGATGCTTGAGTCACCGACTCCTCCCAATCCTAGAATTTATTTTATAGAATTAATCCTACATATCAACTGCTGTTCGAATGGAAGTTCTGGATTCTATGTATCGTTAAAAATATGATAATTAAATTATTTTATCTGCAACTATTATGAATATATACCTGAATATCATCACAGAATGTGTCCAATGAGAGAGTTTCTTCAAGTATTTGAAGTTTTCCGCTTTCAATCCCAGAATGTTTGAGCACGCAAAGCAAAAGGTTTCCAATAGCACTCATCTCGCATGATATACTAAAAAAAAGTTAGTTTTTATCTATGGCCTTGGGTCCTAAATAAATAGAAATATATATATATCGGCGCAACTACAACAATTAGTCTTAAATTAACTAGAATAATTAAGTTCAACATCATTTAATTGTCCTAAAATAAGTTTAAACACATAAGTTGAATACTTTACGTTTGTTACTCTGTGAAATGTCATCTTTATTATTTCAATACGACGCCTTTGTAAACAAGTGCATGATAACTATAAATAGGGTCGCATTGTAGCCGCACGACACAGTCGCGCTCAGGCCGTTGTACGGAACGGACCTCTCTTCAAATAGTGAAATACAAGCCTTGGAAACTATCAGTGAAGTGTTTCTTTAAATAAGTGGTTATTATGACCAACTCAATCGTGATGTTGGCAATGCTGATGCTACCTACGCCTTTCAAAAATAACCCTACAGAGTAGTGAGGTTGGTGGTAGCCCTATAGAGGAACTCTCTCTCTTCGTTATATACTTTAACATTAACTTTAAGTATGGATTATTGGGTGTACCGCCAAGCGCACACTAATGCAGATTTGTATAATACTGTCAAACAACTCATACACACGCACGCTCAACTCCATTTTGACAGTGACAGATCAGAGTTGTCCTATTAAATGACACGGGACGTGAACGTAAAACTGTCACACTCAAAAGAGTATATTAGCATTTTTTTTATGATTATTCTATGCCACGCGTCTGTTTCACTCTCTATTAAAATCAAAACTATTATTAGAAATCAGAAGCGAGAGGTTAAAATTATTACTCAATAAGCGTACAAAATATGGCCGACGCATGTTTAAAAAGGGACACTATGATAAAGAAATTATTTAAAAAACTACTTTTGACAAATTAAATAAATATTTATCCTACCTTATAACATTATCCTTACACGCCAAGACATCTTCAGCTGTTTTAACGATCCTCGAATGTGTGTCTCGCATTAGAAACTCAAGAGCATCGCAATCACCCGGCGGCAGAGACCCGTATTGGACCAAAAGTTTCTTTTGAATGAGTGTGAACTGTGATTGTAAAACATTTAACTCTGCCTGAAAGTTTACAATAGTTAATCTCTATTTATGTGAAACTGTGAATATACTGTGAGTAAAAGAGATATGTTGATTACGACTTAAGGAAACTCGTTGAAAAGTCAACATGAAAGCTTAATTATCCATATTTTTATAAAGCCTAGAGAGTTTTGTCTATGATTTTTTAGTACCGGTGACATTGACAAACGTAGAGTCAATTGTTTCTTTGACGATTCCTAACCCATAGTTACCCATGTGAATAAAGATATTTTTCAACGAAAACGAGAAAAAAAATGACGCGTATCTGTCATGACTTCAAATATTAGCGTATCACCAACCTCATTCTGTTTCAAAACAATCCGTGCGTTAGCGTGCATTTCGATTGATTTCAAAAACCGATGAATCATCGATTTATGAACATCGGGATCGATTTTAAAGATAACTCGTAAATGTATTCCATTGCTCGTGTAATGTTCTTGTAATTTAATTAAAAAATAATTCACAATTGGATACATCTCGGTGAAATCGTTCGCTTCGATCGCGTATTGATCAGCGATTATATTCAATGTCACCGTTTTATTATTTTTGTATGAAAAGGTTATGCTCTTCGGATCTGTTGCTTCTGAAATATACAGAAATTGAAAAAAAAAACTAACCCATTTTTTAATCGTGAAAAATAATATTTTTTGTAATATACCCAACTGTAAATTAATTGATTATTGATTACGGTTTTTAACCGGTTTTGCGATTCAAATTTTAGGTTTAACAGACATCTACTTTCACAGATGAAGTAAGACTTAAAAACACTATAAGAGCTTCGTAAGAGTTAAAAAATTCAAAAAAATAACGTCCAAACTTACCCTCAAATATATTATCTAAGCCGATACACCCAACATTAGTTTCTATCGGCAATACAAGAGTATTATCATGAATGTGAGTGCTATGAGCATACAAACTCAATGGTATTAAAAAATCTTTAAATACCAAACGGATCTTTCCCAAACTGTCCGTTATTGAGATGATAATTTTGATTTGATTATTTGAAACACAATAATCGTTGAGAAAAACACGCGTTTCCACAATCTCTGTTCCGTTCACGTCGCAGAGACAAACGCAACGATCGCTAAACGTGAATGGCTGATTGGCAAAGTATGTGATTTGTATGCTCTGTATATGTTCAGGCTCACATGTGAGTGTGATTATTAAGGAACAGTTAGCTTTGGATTGATTGAGAATACACTCGGTCGGTTTACCCATTTCGATTTTTATTTTTATCAAATCGGGGGTAGGTAGGGATTCTGAAAAGAAATATGCTATTTTGGTGAAAACATCTATGTGAACAGTGGCATTAATTAAAACTCTCCCGATTAATTGGCGTTTAAATGCGAATACAACTTTTTTTTTTACCCACAACGTAAGAGTGGGTACACTATTAATTATAATAGAAATCTATTTCTGAAAATACGATAAAATATATATATATATATTTATATTGATTTAAATAATAATCTAATTATTTTTGTAGAAAACGCGCTTTCATTTATTCATCTTATAAAGTACAAAAAAAACAATAAATTAAAATAAGTACCAGTACAAGATACTATATGTGTGTATTAGTAATATTGTTGTATATATTATGAACCTACCCTCATTCCCCATAATTTTGTCAAGGGCTTCCTCAACAGCGTCTATCTCCGTTTGGATATCTTCTGGGTCATCGACGGTTGTCATCGGTACAATAGTCGAATTGAGATCCGGGTCTGTTCCCAAATAGCTCACACTGATAATTCCATTGCTGGAGAGCGTAACAAGACCACCAGACACTTTTTTTAGGTAACATCGCGAAATCCCTATTGTTTTGTTTAATAAATCACATGACCACAACAACGCTGTATCTTCGTAGATATGGAGCTTTGCATCGTCAGACACAACCATGATGAGTAGTCTTGAGTTTGGCTCTAAAACGCGGGAAAAACATTCTAAATGTAATGTCGAATCAAAAGTGAAAATTATAAAACGTTTGTTTTGTCGATGACGATTGATCGGTTATCGACCGGAAATAAAAAAATTAGTTAACTAAAATGGCCATAGAAAAAAATAAAATTTAGGGTTGTATGTATATTTTAATGCCACATTATAAAAAATTAAAAAAAAAATCATCAATAAATAAAAAAATCTTTATGGGAAATTGATGAGCAATCCTTAGGGGCATGGAAAAAATATAGTAGTCGATTCTCAGACCAACTGAATAGGCATAGAAAAATTGGTGAAAATCGGTCTAGCCGTTTCGGAGGAGTACGGTAGCATTGTGACACGGAAATTTTATATTTATTTACACTTTATTGCACTTACACTTACAGGAACGGGCGGCCTTATCGCTAATAAGCGATCTCTTCCTGTTGGAACCCACAAACGCACAAATTAAAATTTAAAATACAATTTGACTGGTGCGAAGTAGAAAAACAAAACACATACATTAAATTAAGATAAACGCGTTATGGAACAAGCTGCCCGCCACGGTATTTCCGAACCACTACGACTTAGGGTCCTTCAAGAAAAAAGCGTACAAATCCCTAAAAGGCCGGCAACGCACTCATGATCTCCCAGCCACATGAGTGTCTATGGGCGGCGACTTCACCTTTATGGTGGGCCTCCTGCTCGTTTGCCCCCTCTTCTATATAAAAAAAACGCAGTTTAATTACTATAAAGGTAGTATTTTGATAGTTTTAGTTTTAAATTAGCGACTAGGTTCTGCTCAATACTACCTTTATAACGAACACGGCAACACCCTCTTTTATGTTATTGTTTCTAAGCAATTAAATATACAAAAAATCAAAATACAATTTGGTATTAACACTGTTATAAAAAGTGTGACATTCCGTTCGCGATACATACCATAATACCAACCGATGAGGTAGGCGTAAAAGCAAACTGGCATAAAATCAAAACGTATCGTAAATTTCATGAGTCCGTTGTCCTGAAAACAATAGAGATACCGCTCTCCCAAAGCAATGATACTGGATATGTTACTGCTCGTCTGCAAAGCGAATAGTGTGTTTTTGTTACTTCACTACGCGTTTTAATCTGGTAAATTTAAAAAAAGACTTACCCGTATAACTTGCAGAGCGGATATTTCTTCACCGGCACTGTACGTCCACTGTGGAATAGTTTTCTTATTTTGTCGGCTACTCAATTCGCTCATCTCGCGTAACTGCTGATAACTAAAAATTTTTTTTTTTCATACTTTCACGTAATTGTTAAACAAATTTGTGGGTACTACTTTTCTCATGAATTAAAATGTAGTGACAAATTGTTGGGTAATATCGTTCTATAGTACCTAGTATCGTTCAAAATTATTCCCACTTTGAATTGTGTCAAATTTATTGACCATTTTAAGCAGTGAAAGGGCATTTTTTTAAACAAATAAATAATAGAATTATACCATTTTGTGTGTCTATTTCCCTGTCTCCTGTATTATTACCTGTATATTTCCATAATCCACGTAGATTTGCAAATAATAAATACATCGCTGCTAGGCACATAGCTGATCGGTGTTGGTATTATTATATCGTCAAACAAACACATAAAGAGAAATGTGTCTTGGTCGAAGAAGCTCAATGCGCCATCTAACGCCTGAATGCAAATGAGGTCTCTACTTTTTGTTACACCGAACGGTCCAACAATAACACTAGACGCTTTTCTTGTGAACGAGTGCTTTAAAACGGGTCGAAGGCAGTTTTGAACACCTAAAATATATATATCCTAAGATTGTTATTAAATTTGTGTGCATGTGACATTATTTTGTGAGACACACTTTTATTTTCAAGAAATTAAAAAAAAGTACCTGCATCAATATAACCATCGATCTTTTCAAGAAAATACGTTGCATAACTTTGAGGGTGCAATATCAAAATTTGTCGATCGCTAGAATCCCTGAAATAGATCATTTATTTATTTTCAGATCGTTTGGATATTTACAGCTATGACAAGCTGTTTCCTGTATGTACGTTGAAATAATATCATTCAATCATTACATTATAAAATGAACAAATTTTTAACATTAACAGTTTCACAATTGAATGTATTTAACTAAGTACTGCATAAATAATATTGTTTTGGCGCCGTTTTACTACGGTACAAATTTAAGTGCATTTGTACTTACAGCGTCTGTGGTGTTGGCATAGACAACAACCGTATATTTTGACAAAAATGATACAGAGACAGAGATGTAACAATAGAGTTACAGTAGTACAGAGTAGAATAAATAATGTAATAAGTTTTATATTCAATACTAGACTCACATAATAAATTTTCCAGTCTCAATCTGTAATATCACGTCTTTTTGGTCAGATTCTAATATAATATCAGATTCGGATTCTATGTTTGGCTTATAGATCTTCAATAGTCGTCCTTCACAAGCGATTATGCAGTCACTATCATTGTGCGAGTTAAATTTATCTACTTTGACACAACAGCTGTTTTGAATTCCTTCATCGTACGTTTCACTTTGTAATGTTTCATTAGACCATAGTTGTTTTACTTTAAATATCGACATTGGTGACTTCCGAGTATTTTCAGCCAGCTTAAGGTTAGATTAAGTTTTTTGTTTACACTCTGGTGTCATAGCAACAATATGTATTCAACATGCCCATATTTTAGGACCTAAGTGAGTCTTATTATAAATTGACAGTAACTTAATTAAACAAATACAGTATGAAGGATTGTTATTTTTTAAATAACAAAGCATGTACATTTAAACCACAGAACATATTATGCTTTATATAAAAGGTAGTCTGTACTCTGTTATCATTCTTACAAAGTACAACTCTTGGTCTATGCGTCTATCGTCTGTGGTTACTAGTCGACAGTCGCGTTACGCGTTGTTTTGCTCATTAGTCGTTTTGTTTGCTAATCGATCGTGGTCGTTTTTTGAAAATCAGTTTCAAGTTTCATCATTCTTCGTCGGCTAACGTCGTCAAGACTAGTGTGTTGGGTTTTGATTTCATATGAAGGAAGGTTTAACACATTCCAAAAATGTCGGACATTGAAGAGCAAAGCAATACCAATACTGAAAACGAACAAAGAACTAACGGCGGAGGTGATGAAGGCGATGCTTGGGGAAGTCATGAATCTTCCTCGGTGCGACGATACGCTAAAATGCCAGTTGATAGAAACGCTCCATTCTACAACATGAATCACAAACACCGTGGTATGGCCATAATCTTTAACCACGAACACTTCGATATCCACAGCCTTAAATCACGTACTGGCACGAATGTCGATAGTGATAATTTATCCAGAGTCTTGAAGGGTCTTGGATTCCGCGTCACTGTTCTAAACAATCTAAAGTCAGAGGATGTGATCAGATACTTACAACAAACTTCAGAAATGGATCATTCCGACCATGATTGTCTTCTCATAGCAGTTTTAACCCATGGAGAAATGGGCATGCTGTATGCTAAGGACACTCATTATAAACCTGATAGTTTGTGGTACTACTTTACTGCTGATAAATGCCCCACATTAGCTGGAAAACCAAAGCTATTCTTTATCCAAGCCTGTCAAGGAGACAAACTGGATGGTGGAGTCACTCTCTCCAACAGATCTGAGACTGATGGCTCATCAAGTGCCTCCTACAGGATACCAATACATGCTGATTTCTTGATAGTGTTTTCAACTGTTCCTGGTTTCTATTCTTGGAGGAACACTACACGTGGGTCTTGGTTCATGCAGGCTCTTTGTGAGGAGTTACGTTATTCAGCAACTGAACGGGACATACTTAGTCTGTTGACTTTTGTTAGCCAAAAAGTTGCACTTGATTTCGAGTCCAACACACCAGATATGTTAACAATGCATCAGCAGAAGCAAGTACCATGTGTAACAAGTATGCTCACACGTTTGCTTATATTTAACAAGAAATAGATTTTTTTTATAGTTATCCTTTGTTGTTATCTTCCAGTAATATTTTTAGTTATCTAGAACAAACTTTTTATAGTGTTAATTTTAGTAACCTTGAGTTACTTGCATAATTTGCTAGATGCATTGTCCTTTTTACCTTTTATATGAATCCGATACTCATAGTTGTTTCAAAAGATGTTACTTAGAATGTAAGATAAATATTTAGAAGCAATTCTAGATTTAATTAATAAACGAATCTCTATGCTCAAATATTTAGAAGTTAATGCACATATTGTCGTCAAGTAGGTACTTAAAAAAACGCACAAAATGCATTGTAGATTTTCTACATATCATATATTGTAAACGCTTGCAAGATGCGAGCGTTGCCTATGTTGAATTATATTTAAAATTAAAGGTCTGTTTGTAGCATTTATACCTATTGTAAGGAAACCTATGAGGACTGCCATTGTATTGAAATAGTTTCCTCAACTTGCCCATTCCTTAATGTATTTAAAACGCTTTAGTATTGGTGATACTGACTGCAATGTTTGTTAATAGTGTGAATAGTGGAGGTATGTTTCAAGGACTGATCAAAATTTGTCAAATGTGAAATGATGTGCCTTGTCGAAAGATGCATACAATATGGATTATGAATGATTTTTCTTAGATTCGGTAAGCAAAGTGTCATATTTTGTTACCTATAAGTATTTTTGTATTTTACAAGCAATACATGTCTTATCCAGTCACAAGGGTTTTATTTCATCTAAAGTTTAAAAAATGCTGTATATACTCCCTAACACCAATCACACTGAGGGCATCTTTTGCTAAAATCTTCTTCAAAATAAAACTGGAAACATTAATTATCACCTACACTTTTAAAGCATTATTTGCCAATCTTATGGGTTGATTAATACAATTGCAATTAATAAATTTATTAAAAATTTAAATACTAGCAACATTTAATCCCTTTGGCCTTCTCTTGTAGTTCCCAACACTGATCCCAGAATTGGCTCAGTCTTTGTTCTTGATTTGCACAGAAATGTTTAAAGTCCCTCAACATTCTCATTTGGAACGGCTCATCGCCCGTTGCCAGTGATTGTGACCATTTCCATTTCTTTGAGATCATGTGATTCCACGACCATAGAAAACCCATCTGAAATAAACACAGACATTTTATAACAAAGCTAATCGCTTTATTGATATTCCAAGGTTCATACATTAGTTGAAACCATGTAATATGTACAATATTTATTTAATAATTCATTATTTGTAAATCTGAAACCATTTATGATCTGTGACAATCACAACAAAATGTCATCGATTTTGAAACGCGCTAATTCTCTCGAACCCCTTAGTATATATAACATCTCTATCGTAGCTACTGAGGCCTTGGGGCCACCTGGTAGAGGATCCATTCATTTCATATCTTCCTTCCACCACAACTTAAAAAAAACCTAACGATATTCAATCTGGAAGTCAAACTTTACACAGTACATTTTGAACTATATATATTTTGTATATGGGAATATGTTGTCTCATTACTCATAACAAATAAAATGTATCTTTAAGGAAAACATTACACATACCCTACGACTGTTGTCGTAGTCGTCCTTATTTTTGCCGCTCACGTGACGGGTAATGTAACCCTCATGGGGACTCGGAGCAGCTTCAGAATGGACGGGATACCTGATAATAACCATACAATAATACCTGACATGACATCTAACTACACAGTTTGAATTAACCGGTTGTTAGAACCTGTTAAAAATAATATTCACATTCAATTGTTTAACATGACACGACTCTTTATTTATTATACTTTTGCCCAATAAACTAAATACATAAAAAAGTGTCAACTTTAATAAATATTAGTTCAAATTTTGCTATTACACATTCTTCAAGTATTCAATATAGTGGGAAATATTTTAAGGCTCCATAGTCAAAGTCAAAATATCTTTATTCATTAAGGTACATAGGACCGTCTCAAATCTAAGTCTACGCCTGTTCGTACGCGACCAAGCTGAGAAGAAGCAGACAAGAAACTCGGCTTGGTTGAATATTAACGAGAACTAAGTATCGCAATCTAATATAGAAAATTGTCGTGTCACAGTTTACGTTCCCTTGACCGATTTTCCTAAAATTTTCTGAGTATATTGAGTAGGTCTGAGAATCGGCCAACATCTATTTTTAAAGACATTTTTTTTTTGGCAAAACGACGTTTGTCGGGATCACCTAGTATTCTTATAAAGCACAAGTATGTTTTTAATTAATTGTGAAATAAAGAGGCTAGCGAACTTATGCACTTGGCAACTTAGTTCATTGCACGGCGCGCCGTTCTATTCGCTAAATATCGATTAATTACGTCACGATATTCCGTTAAAAGTGATCGAACTTTTGCCCTTATAGATGACCGGTGATTATATACACAAAGGCTATTATACTCAGAATCACGATAAATGTTTGCCCTAAATTAGTATGTATGTACTTTTAACTGTTAGTCAAATCAATTTTAACAATCAAACTGATGCGATTTTGTTTGATTTTCGACTTGAATCGAATCGAGTCTCGACCTAAAAATATAAACGTAATTTTTGTTCTAAATTTTAGAGTCATATATTATGTTTAATGCTAACGTTAAGTTTTTTTATTTAAAGATCTTTTACCTATTGTAAGACATAGGGACAAGACTATATATATATACTAGCTTTCCGCCCGCGGCTTCGCCCACGTGTAATTTGGTTAAGTATGTAGCGATTTTTAATGATCGAAATGATGATCGAAAGGGCTTTCTTTCACGGGCTAAAATCTTGTTACAATTGGAATTATATATAGCCTGTGTTACTCAGGGATGATGTAGCTTTACAGGATTGGATGATTCGGGGAAATCGAGGGCAACTTTCAAATTAACGTACAGGCAATTAATATTCTGACAATTTTATATTCTGATAGTCATCTTCTTATGTGGATGAGCTGATGATGGAAGGTAAAACTCCTCAGCGCTTAAGAGTTGAAAGAAAATTCTTACGAAGTTATGAGTACGAAATACGTATTTGTGAGGTTATTACTTATTAGCTGTACCAAATAATAAAAGGTAAGCCTCATTAACGTTAAGGACGTAGGTGGAAAAATGGATGCGGACAAACGATAAACGTCTCTTCACTCGTTTCCTTTTACTTGTTTGTACAGGTAGTGTTCACTCAAAATAATCATAGGGTAAAACGTTAATGAGAGTTTGAACTTCATGGTAGTCATTACACAATGGAGCATCTTAATACCGCGATGGATATATTTGGCCTAAGTAGAAGTTCTTTAAAAAAAAACTAAGACTCAACCTCGCACACTCACTCACACAGCAACACCATTGCACACACTGATACACACTCACACACTAAAATGTTCGTACTACACATAGTTCCACTTGTTCATGTGTATATATATTTTTATTTATTCTTTTCTGTTAGTGTTTTTTTTTGTTATTCTTTTTTCTGATCTTAGATTCTATTTCCGGTTCTATATTTTAACCTTATTTTGGCTTTATTTTTAATCTATTTTTATTGTGTAAACTGTTTTTGATAAGATGTATAGGTTTAAGAAATAAAAAAATAAAATAAATCTAGGTTGATGATGAATTTTATCAACGCCATCTATCGAGCACATTGTTCAACACTGCAACCGCGCCCGCGCGCACTGCGTTATTTGTTATTTTTTTTACCTCTCATAAGTTTTAATATTAAGATTAACTTATATTAGAACATATTTAACAATATATAACTAATCAATCAATATAAGTGTTTAAATTTTTTGAAGCAGTGGTTGAAGTAAATTTTCAATTGACCATAACTTCTCTTTCTCTTAACCGATTTTGACAAAATAAACTTTTGACAACGCTCCCAATTATATGTAATCCAACTGTGAAAACCGCGTTCAAATCCGTTCCGTAGTTTTCAAGTTATAACGTACCAGACAGACAGACAGACAGACAGACAGACAGACAGACAGACAGACAGACAAGAATTCCAAAAATTGTAGTTTTGGTTTCTATGACTCTTCTTTAATAGCCTCCTTTCAGTTTTTTGGAAAAATATTTAATGTACAGATTTTCGATTTTTACTGTCTTATTATTAGTATAGATATATACCTCTTAAGGACTGCTGTCAGAGCAGTGTGTGCGTGTTGTAATTTTTGACATATCGCTTGACTGCGGTCTATGTTATATGTGTAAAGAGATATATAATTAGATAGAGATACAGACCTGCTCGCATTTAACGGCTTATTTATGGGTTTCCGAAGTGTTCGCTGTTCGGACTTCACCGTTGTTGGTATAAGTATAAACATATTTCCAGTGACATGGACATACAGGTGGTCTCCAACTCCGGCAGCGTGCGATGTACTCTCCACCGTACATTTGATGAAACCGAATCTCCCGACTATCGCCTCTTGGAAGAGAAAGAGACGCTCCGGCCACTCTTCCTCTGGGAAACCTTGGAACACCATTTATGTAACGTTTTCAAAATATATACAGTGTAAACTCTATATGTGACACTGAAGGGAGTGTGCGTTTTATGGTGTTGTAGAGATTGGTCGTTAAATGGAGAAAAAAAAATCATTGTATGTAATACAAGCTAAACCAACCAAAGCCGATTGATTTCGACGCTTTAGAGAGTTAAATCGGTAAATCGAGTAAAGTTACATGGAGTTTAAACTGTAATTTGTTTTTATTCATTACCTTTAAATAAAAAGCACTTAAATATGTTTTAAATAATTATAACCAGCGACGATTTGGCGGATGACATACAAGCTTTTCAATGAAATCTGCCAATATATATTGGCAATCAATTTATCAATATAATTTATAGCCCAGGACGGGCTATAAATTATATTTGTGCCAAATTTTAAAAATTAGACATACTAACTTTAATCACAGCAAAGGAATGCAGAAATCAAATCTACTTGCGTCAGACGATTTTTTTTAAATTTGGACACATTTTCCTTGAGCGAATCCTGTTTTCATCACGCAAATATAAGGAAAAAAGTTTGAACGGAATTTCGACAAAAATCGTTTGAATTGAATCACATCAGGCGATAAATTAAAAAAAATCCTCTTTAATATTTAACAAAAAAATGCATATAGAATCAATAATACCAATCGCAGAAAAATACAATATTTTTTAATATGCTTACTTAATTTAACAGAATATATAAAACCTTTCCGTTTTAAAGGCATCATCATCAGCATCCGGTCTCATGATCATACCAGTCAATGCTTTGTTATTTTAATTGTCAGTAGCACAATTTTGTATTAATTGTTTATTTTTAAAAGAGCAGCTATCGAGTTTCTTGCCGGTTCTTCTCGGTAGGTGACTGCCTTCCGAACCGGTGGTAGTGTAAAAATTGACGATTCAAAAGTGTCTTTAACCTACTTGAATAAAGATATTTTGAGTTTGAGTTTGAATGGTATGATCATGAGACCTTGCACCGGACGTAGAGCAGACTTAGTAAGACTAATCAAGATTTGTGTGATACGAGCTTTCAAAAGTCCTAAGTAGTCCTAAAAGAGATTGTGGAAATACAATAGCGGGTAGGTGGTTCCATAACGTGGTGGTGGTAACAAATCTTATTAGAAGCATTTCTAGTGGTTCAGTAGTGGACCTACGGACGTCGAGGTGATACTAGTGTCCAAAGGAAATGTCCAAAGATGAAATTCGGCTGTATTCCTTTAACAGATTACAGTAGTTAGCCGGTATTACCTTTTTCTTTGTCTACTTTGCTTTCTGTTTCTAAATATTATTGATTAAGCTGATTAAGCGAGGCAAATGAAAGGTAAAAAGGGGGAGAAGCGCCGATTATCAAGAAGTTGCGTCATCTAATAAGTTAAGACAACGGTCACGTGACGTCATAGGTGGCGTGATATGGCACGATCCGGTACATTTAGCGCGATTATTGTAGTTACTATTATTAGTCGCGTAACTAAAATATACCCTCTTTTTTATTAAGTGTACCCACATATGCGAAAATTTTTAAAAATATCGCAACTACATTATCAAACTGGTGATAAAACATTACCACACACTCAATTGACCAATAACTTTGCGTTAAAAAGCAGTATTTTTGTATTGTATTTATTGACATAGTAAAGCTTGTATTAATGTTCAATTTCGCGGGAAAATTTAAACAAAAAAACACAAACAATTGTAATCTCCAACCCGTATTCGCGAAGAATTAAAAGAAAAATACATCCTAATAACATTTTTAGAAACCACACACTTCCAGTATCCTATTCGTTACTAGAAACCTTTTAACCCCTCTTGAACCTCCATAGTACTGAAATAAGATAATGCCATATTAAAATACAGGGTATATCATACCTTCAAACAAAGCAGTCTTCCCTCTCAGCAATGGCTCCTCATTCAGCGGTACATAGATGGGTCCACGAAGAGGATCCGATTTCTCAGTGAAGGGCAACGCAAGGGGATCGGCAGGTATCGGCACCATTTGCAACCTACAACTTTGAGCTTTACGAGCCCAGCCGAATATCTGCCAATAATGCATTTTATCTTACTGTTCTCATTGGGCTATTATTAAACACAAATTTTATTTTTATTTTATTTCTTAAATCCATACAGAACAATAACACAGTATATATTAATGATAAGATAAGAATAATGCCAAAACAGGGTCATAAAACATACAATAAGAAAGTAAGCCAATATATATAAAAATAAAAACAATATGAAAAAGTGAAAGTGAAGTGTTTTTAGTGTGTGTGAATAGGTGGGGTGTACTTATTGATGAGTTTGTTCTTAAAGTAATATATTTTTAGATTAAATATGTCTGTGGACAGAAAGGATTCATTATAAGTCCTGACAGCGTGATATATCTTATCTATCGTGAATTAATTTTTTTAGCCAATGCTAAGGAAATGATCCAGCCTTCCTGGTAAAGGAAAATATTTATTTATGATTTGTTTTATGGAAATAATGTGTGAAATTAATAATAAATACAAATATTCCGGATCCAAGAGAGGAATTTGGTAATTAAATGAAATTCTAGAACCGATGTTAGAATATTACCCAGAATATTATTAAATATACAGGGTCGCGCGCAATAGAACCAGAAAATTTAGAAGTTTGCGGGGTAGAAAGCGCGCAAATGTGTATGAGTTTTTATACAGTCACTTATACAGGAGGGTCAAAAGCGAGGCGCATATTGCATACGAGCATTTTACGGTAACTCTCGTCCAACCATTGCTACTAGGCCACGGCGAAGTAGCACCGTGCAATTTCTAGTTTCATATATTTAACAAGTTTTCTTAAAATTGAATTTGTTTATTTTAACTTACGAGATCGGAGACAATATTCCCACTGGCCACAGCCCACTGTATGCACATCTCGTAGGCCTGGTCCGGCCTGAAGGTGGCCTGGTAACGCGCGTGACCCCACTCGATACGATCGCTTTTATTGTTCACGTCTATGTCCAGGTGAGTGTTTTTGTATAGAGGCACTGTTGACCGACAGAGTTCATTTGAGAACAGCAGTTTTTTGGGGAGAAATTTTTGGTAACTATGGCAACCAACTATAGATCTCTTTATATATTAGATTAGGTTTCAGCACGTAAATCCCAAGAAGTGTAGATTGAGACTCGAGACATGCCATGGAATACGGACGAAACAGAACAAAAGGCACTCACTGTCATCATTTCCTAGTTGCATATAGTTAGGGTCGATGTGGTCGCAGAGGAAGGCGGGTATTCCCGAGTCGTCGATAACGGGACTCGATCCTGATATGTCAATGGCGCCGGTGTTCGACTCAGTCCTGAGTATTGGCGAACGGGGGCCTAACACCTCTACCTCCATCCATTCGTTCTCGAAACTTTGCAAATCCCCTAACGGTTTCACATAGTCTGGTATTTCTAAAATAATAGATACATTCACACAATTGAATTAGACAAAAACAGCCTTATATTTTCTAACCTATAATATATAACGAGGTGAGTTAAGAGAAAGAGACAATACGTACACAGTATAAAGACAATTCACACCTACCCTTGTCCTTCTTTTGGGGTAAAAGGTGATACATGTAATAGCCGACAACGTATCTCTTCAGTGTATCACCTGAGGCGTGGCATATCATTTTCTCTTGCAATAGTTTCTGCAATCACCCCATATATAAAGCATCATTCAGTTTGAATTATGGGACACCCTGTGTATAAGTACTCACTTCCATCATATTAGTGGCCTTTTCGTACGTCATACTCTCCATATTAGCCTGCAGCCAATGTATAGCGTATATAGACACGAATGTATGCGATGGCAAACTGACAGTTTGCTGAAGAAATGCTATACCAAGTGACATATTGCGCATCCGCTCTATAATCTCTGATAAGGTTGCGTTGGCTTTAATTTTTGGCTCTATCACTCTGAAAATACGGAAATAATTTTGATTTTAAACGAATTTTGGCAGGTATTGTTCTTTACGGGGGTTTTCAAAACAATAACCAAAAACCGTCATTTTTATTTTTACATTTTAACCCTTAATTGAATCCTCTTTTATTATTATGATGAGAAAAGAGATATAGTGAGATACTTTTGTTTCCTATATGCCTTGCCTATACAGACTTAACGGTAAATTAAGAGTCTCCAAGTTCAAACACTTACTGCGCTACTAATAAACAAAGTATAAAAGTTATACCAAGTATGGATTCGATATAAGCAAAATTTCTACTAATAAACTCGGTTTAACTTATGCTCGGTATAGCGTTCGTATAAGTTCAAAAGTTATGCCATCGTTATCTCATCTTCGGGGCTACTTTAAGTTCAGAATAACCAGTGACAATTGACTTGATTTCACCGAATTTGAGTTAATATTTACTTTTAATAACAACGTATATAGCTTATAAGGGAAAATTTTTAATTTAATGACCCTTAGAGCAGTACGAGGTGTTGAAGAAGTTACTGAAATGATAAATCAAATGCTCAAGACAACCGAAAATTTATAAAAGTAGAGAAAATCCTTTCCATAATTATGATGACGAAAAATTTCGGAACAAATATCGCTTCTCGAAAGATGTTGTGTTGTTTTTAGACCAATTGTTTGGCATATATAGCAGTGGACAAACGTGGAGGTGGCTTATCTTCTGTTCTTCAGATTTTAACAGCCTCATTTTAGGGAAGCGAATCGTTTCTAACCAGTTTTTTAATTATAATAAATAGGATTTACGTTATTAAAAAAAAAAACTGCTCACCCATCATCATAGCCATCTTCACATTCACCAGTTTGGGATTGCGTTCTTTCGAGAACAGTTTTAGCCGCTTGTCTGTGAACATTTATCTAAATGATCCCAGGGATTTATAAATGTGAAGAACTACTTCAGAAGCATAAGCAAAAAGCAAAAAAGCATGAGCTAATGGAAAATACATTCGAAAAAAGTTAAATGCTACTACACTAGGCTAGTGATATATTTATTTATTTATTTATTTTACACTTTATCGCACTTAAACACTAGAAGCAAATGACATTAACAGATGTTAGTACATATAAGAGCAAAGGGCGGCCTTATCGCTAATAAGCGATCTCTTCCAGACAACCCGCACGATAAAAGAATACTTAAAATATAATAAGACAGGTGCAAAGGGTGCGAAGTATACAAAAAAATAATAATAATAATACAGAAACAAAACACAACATACATTAAAATAAGATAAACCGAAAAATATGCTAATTTAAATCTAGAATTATAAATAATTATATGGTAGACAAGAAATGCTTACGAATAAGTGATTTATAAGATGATAGTGAGGAGGCTGATCGGATTGGATCGGGAAGTGAGTTCCAAAGCTTTATAGCAATATAGAGTGAGTTAAATGAAAGCAGAATCGTCGGTCGTAACAAACAAAGTATAATTTATCTCTTTCTATCTTGTTTGTTTACAATGTTATGCTCACGTTATGAGGAAGATAGATAATATATTATTCGAATGATACATATTATCATTAAAACATGAATATCTTATGATGTTCTATGATTTACCTAATTTGTAACACATACATATATACTGTAATATAATATAATACACTCGACAGCCTACAAATATATCACACAAATGTTGTCCATTCCGGGAATCGAACCCGGGCCGTTCGAGTCGACGAAAATATATATATTTTTTTTTTTGTTATATATAAATACATGTGTGGGTACTCACTTTGTCCCATGGCTACTTAATGACTTAGTAGGTGAAACTTGCTGAAAATGAAACATCGATAGAAATATCAAGCATTCTAGAGGAAGCATGAAAAATGTGAAAAATGTTAGTTGAAGGGCTCAATTAATCACTCAGCTAAAATACAACTATGTAAGCCTGCTAGCGGTTTAGTATAAATTTGAAAAGTAAACACAGTTTTATTTTAACTCAATGGATTCTGACGTCGAGTTATATTTACGTAATAAATTCGAGCTGCAATCTGTTAGTTTTTTGTACACGTAATGAGAGTATATTCTAGCATGAAATACATAGTTGCAAAGTTTAGGACAGATGACATTGAAGAACACAAAAGCAACACGCGTCAAGCAAGCTATCCTATAACACGTTAAAAACCCCAGTCACACATCGTCCAAGTGATCTTATTTTGACAGCTCATACTCATTTTATAAGAGAGGATAGTCACCCATTGCCGATTCGTAACAACTGGGCTCGCAGGCCCGAAGTAGCTAAGAACGTTGTATACGCTCAAAGGCTCCTGTACACTATTTGCGAAGTTCCTCGGCAAAGTACTTTGGCTGAAGCCCGAAGTGTACACATTCGTTCCAATTCGCGATGAGCTAATTCGCTCCGTCAAAGGGTTTGACTCGGGCGCTAAAACCGACAACAAAGCTGACAAGTCGGGCCTTTAAACTATCGTATTCATTTAACATCGTTCAACTTCGCGAATAGTGTCCGGGAGGCTTAACGGTAAAAAGAATTTGATCAGAATATAATATAGTTTAATCTACTATAAGATTTACCAATGAGCCTTGAAACAAGTATATAGCTGTCAAAAGTTAACCGAATGGACAAAGCAGATCGCACCACCCACGGTCACCGTGAGCTTTAAACACGTTACAAAATATGTTATGCTATAAAGCTCATATGTCGCTTTCAGCAATGCATTAATCTAAGGGAAGCGATTATTGACAGCTCGCCGTTTACTGACATAGCTTCGATGCGGAGACGCGGTCGGTCATGGAGCCTGGTGCTGCCCACGCGCTCTCTGAACGGAGAGCTGGATACACCACCCTGCTACACCATATAGGTCGCGTTATTCACACCGTATAATAATCAGTTCAATTGCACTCTTAACTATGGTACTCTATTGGTTTTCGTCTGTCTTACACTGTGACGTAACAGAATGGAAGATGAGATGTATGCATTTCTTATTGAAATGCGTATATTGAATATCCGGCTATATATATACGAACCCAACAAACAGGCTGAACTACTGTTAAGTAATGTGTCGTGAATCTACTAACTACTACCACTAATTTTAACTCGGACATTACTAGCCTCGGTGTGTTCGAGTAGAAAAATGTGTTACTATTTAAAAAAGGTCACGTGGTTACCTTGAATTAAGTGAATACGTTTTTTATTAACATATCAAATAACGCTAAGAGTTCTAAAAGATATTTAGAATGGTCTTGGAAGGCGAAAACTGCTTCCGAAGTACTAAAGCCAGCAAACAATAACAGTGTAGTGCGATCGTGCAATACTGATACTTTAAGCGGTGCTAAATAGGCATTGTCTTACATGAAATGAATAAAAAGCTTCATTAAATCATCTACTGAATACAACTATACAGCTCGTGAAACCAACGCTTCATTAGGAATTAATTCGTTTCTGTTAAAATGTTAAAAACGCCAATTGTCATTGTTATTTTTAATGAGAGGATACGGACAAATTTCAAATTTAACCAAACTTACCAAGAATTTTGCCAAAAAACATCTATATTCCGCTCATGGGTAAATAAAAAAAAGGCCGGTATGGCCGAAAACTAAAATTGAATGAGGAATGGAAAACTGAAAACGATGATACTAAGGTATAGAACGGACACCAATTCAATTAAGCTGAATGTAACCTTACAGCGATCCAGCGCTGCATGTTTTAATAGGGTTAGACGCGTCCTATAATCTGCCGCTTAATATGTATAATGCGATTTTTTTTAAATTTGAAGTCTCGTCTCTATACATTAGTAAGGCTCTTAACAGACAACGCTATGTAAACTCCATGTACGACACTCGATGTAACGACAAACTATCTTGGTTGGTTTAGCTTGTATTCCATTTTGATTGAACAGTCTCTATAACGGCATAAAATGCACAGTCCCTTCAGTGTTGTTATATAGAATGTACAGTGTAGTTCATATCAGAGATGTAACGGACATAATTTTATCGAAATCGGAGGTGTTTAAATTCATGGCAAGTTGGGGGTAGTGTCAGAAGACAGAATGATGATTACATTATATTTGAAGACAATCATAATAATCGGTATAACATCGATAAAATCCCGTTGGCCATGAAATATCGCATTATATATGTATATATATTTTGATAAGATACGAAGTATTTAATCTATACATAGCGTAGTCTGAAAAAAGCTTAATATTACAAATGAGATGATTGTTTAATTTACATCGATACAATAAACCCAGAGTCAACATTGATAGAACTTTTTTTTTTAATATCTCGGGTTTACTCGATCGATGCCTTCAGTCTTTGGCCGATTTTGCCCTACCTGGGCATTCCTAGTGAGGATAGAAGTGGAATGTCTTCGGCGTGTGAGCGCGCTCTCCACGTTGCCTGACGTCGCCATCTGCATCAACAATTACTTTCCACACGCCTATTCCAAACTCTTTATAGGAAAATTTTGTGAATTTTGAATTTAAAAAAAAAAAAACAAACGAGCCATGTCACCTCTGCCATCTGCGCGTCAAAATCGCGAATGGGCGCCAGATTTCCGAGGTCGGTATTAGTGCATGCGACTCAAACAAGAAATTTCAATACGTGCGTGGTCAAAACTTTTTGTTCGAGCGAGGTGAGTGGTTTAGAAGCTTTTTAAAGAGAGTCAGTGCAATCGTCATGCAGTGCAGTCTACGTGTCTTTGTCAAATCATGCGGAACATATCCAATTCACGATATGTTGCGGGGCGGAACGGACGCGACGTCGATTGGTACAGAAAAGGTATCTTTGATTGCTATGGTATATGAAAACAACACTTCAATCTAAAATTCACAATCATTTTACAAAAAAAAAAAATTGGAAAAAACGTAAGTAAGTAATTTATCTTACTTTGTATATAAAAAAAACTATTGAATTTGGCAAAACCTTAAATTGCTTGTAATTATCAATCAAATGAACGAAGGCCATACAATTAAAAATGTAACGTCCGTACCGTCACACAATGCATCGTGCGTACATATTGAACAAGAAACGTCAGCAATGACAGCCGACATTGTTACACAGTGACAGTTGACAGGTGTCAAACTAGCCATACCGTGTTAGCCGCCACTTACCCGCTTATTGGGTCTTTTGACTTTATTAAAATAGGACTCGGTCATTTTCAGGAAGCCCTCGGTCAGATGGTCCAGGTCGTGGCGTGTGGGAGCGGGATAGACGTCGCAGTGGGTCGTCTCGTCTTCTAATATTTGTTTCGTCGCGGGATTGTTGAGCGGCAGAAGCAACGTACGGAAACGCCAGTACTTCAAAGGCTGAAATGCAATTGTTCCCTACTTACTTGAAGCAAGTAAAACCATTTTCCATTTGTCAAATTTGGATAAAGTAACCAATTAACATAACGTAACAAAATAATAATAAAAAACGTCTTCAAACCTAAATATTTATTTTATGTTAACATTTTGACCCGTGACGTTTGAGTGTGACGGAGACAGAGTATAAAGAGACACATTTCTGATAAAGACAATTAGAATGATTTTTCAACATCATATGACATTGAAAAGCTGGAGGCTACCGATCGTGTAAATACCTCGACGAGGGCGAAGTCCGTATCGCCCCTCGTGCAAATGTAATGGTCCATATAATTCCAATTGTAATTCTCCAATTTCTCCGTGGTGAAGGAAACCCAGGACACTTCGTACGTGTCGTGGTTTGGCGCGTGGAACCGGTACCTGTAGTGGATGTTGAACGGCGGATACGGGTGTCTGAAGATCATAAAACATTATATCTTTTTTTTGACTTGTGTAAGACCAATTTGATATGCGGTATATTAAGGGCTCTACTTTCTTATAGCGAACCAACTCTCTAAAGCGCCTTAATCATGCTTCTTTAGCTCGTATGACATACGATGAGTTTTCTTCTCTCTAACGACCACTATATATAACGCCATAAGACACGTCCCTTCAGTGTCGTTATATAGAGTTTAAACTTTATATTGAAGTATTCAACAACTCACCTGGGCCTGTAGCGAGTGACGGTGATGGTGGAGCCGACCAGCGTCAGTTTGTGGAAAATTCTCCCAATGGACAGCAGGTATCTTTTGGTCGGCGTGTTCACGATCTTGCCGCACTGCGGCGCCACCTTGGACGGCGGCGGCGTACGCGCGGAGGGACAGTGCGATTCTATCACTTCATACTCATTCACACCCACGATCAATTGGAAACCCTGTTTCATAGGATCTCTAATTAAAGGTTGGCAGCGTTAAATATAAATGCTATTAATACTTAATCGAAATAACTTTAAATGTAATATAAACATCGTATATCAATTTTTAATAACAAACAAGAAAAAATAAAATAAATTTTATCTACTCTTCAACCCTTTTTCGTGATTAAAAGTATGCATATGTCCTTCCCTAACGTTAAGTCCATCTCCATAGCAAATTTCATCGGAACCGGTTCAGTAGTCTAAGTGTGAAAGCGTCACATACCTGCGCCAATCGTTGCGAGACGAGCTCCTTGAACACCTCGACGGTGGTGAGTGGCTCCTTATAAATCGCCCTGTTCTGCGCAAAGTCTGCGTTCACGTCGTCCGGCAGAAGGTTATAATCGGACACCAGATAATCATTCTGCAACGAACGCTTATCCGGGAAATAATCCGTGGTAATCGGCAGACAGGCGGGTATCGTTAACGATTTCCAATCAACTCCTGTTTCGATAGAAAATGTGAGTTACAACCACCCAACTTCAAAACAGTACTAATATAGAGAATGCTCTCAACGCATGGCCAGTTGAGGGTAGGCTTTAAAAAAGCACAGAAGCGAAGACTCCGAAAGAGTCCGTATCTCTTGAAGACGCATTGCTAATGTGACCATGCAGTTTGGATTCAATTCCCCTATTTGCATGCAACTAGTATCTACATACATTCGTGTATCGACAACCTTGACACGATTTAAAATCGACTCGTAAGCTAGTTAGTTAGTTAAACTGAATAGAAGGCCGAATCAGAGGCCAACAAACAGTTATTAGTCAATTCAAGGCAATCGGTAAACCGATGTCTACTGATATGAAGACGTTAACACAATAAGCTACAAGTGATTTAAGGAACATTGCAGACCAAGAAATATTGAAATTCTTATAGGTCTCGAATGACTACGCGTTTCATAAGCATATAATTAACCTTATTAAAATATATATTACGAAAGAAATAAATATATATATATTAAGGTATAATTCATAGATGTTACCATATTACCAGGTGTTGTGCATATTACGTACTTTTGACAGTTTGGGGACTTAATTTTATATCGCATGTGCACAATAACAAAGAAACAAATGAAAGCAATTAATTCCCATTCTAGTTAAGACCTCCTTTGCACCAAAACCTCTTTGGTCTATTGCGTTTTCACAAACGTCAGATCTGTGCGATTTTAGTTTTAAGCAATATGATAATAAATATATATACTTAGTCTGGCCATAAATACTGTTACTATTCAAAAAAAGAAAATATTACGTTTGAATTTGGAATCTGTCATTTTTATATGATTGCTTGATGTGTTTTCTTATTTTCGCGCCATTATATTGTTAAATATTTTGTTATATTAAAATGGAGTGGGGTGATAAAGAGAACCGAATCGCTGTGATTGCCTTACATAAAGTAGGTATGGAGAAAAGTGCAATTTTTAAAACCCTCCACCCGCTTGGTATTAGTCAAATGTTTGTTTACCGGGCTATTGATAGGTACAATGATACCTCCTCTGTTTGTGACAGAAAAAGATCTGGCCGTCCACGTACCGTTCGTGTGAAAAAGGTGATTAAAGCAGTTAGGGAAAGAATTCGAAGAAATCCTGTCCGTAAGCAAAAGATTTTATCTCGGGAGATGAAGATAGCTCCTAGAACCATGTCGCGTATATTAAAAGATGACTTAGGACTTGCAGCCTATAAGAGACGTACTGGTCACTTCTTAACTGATAATTTAAAGAAGAATAGGGTGGTAAAATCCAAACAACTACTTAAGCGGTACGCAAAGGGAGGTCACAAAAAAATTTTGTTTACGGATGAGAAAATTTTTACAATTGAGCAGTATTTTAATAAACAAAATGACCGTATTTATGCTGGAAGCTCTAAAGAAGCTTCGCAATTAGTAAACAGAGTACAACGTGGGCATTATCCCACTTCAGTGATGGTTTGGTGGGGTGTTAGCTATGAAGGGGTGACTGAGCCATATTTTTGTGAAAAAGGTATTAAAACGTCGGCACAAGTTTATCAAAATACCATTCTTGAGACGGTAGTTAAGCCTTTAACTAACACCATGTTCAATAACAAAGAATGGTGCTTTCAACAAGACTCGGCACCGGGTCATAGAGCTCGATCCACCCAATCTTGGTTGAAAACTAACGTTCCGGACTTTATCAGCACTGAAAACTGGCCGTCGTCAAGTCCTGACCTAAATCCATTGGATTATGATTTATGGTCAGTTTTAGAGAGTAAGGCTTGCTCTAAACGCCATGATAATTTGGAGTCCCTAAAACGATCCATTGGGTTGGCAGTGAAGAATTTTCCTCTAGAAAGAGTTCGTGCTGCTATTGATAACTGGCCTCAACGTTTAAAAGACTGTATTGCAGCCAATGGAGACCACTTCGAATAAACATTGTATATTTTTAATAGTTATATATTGATGTATTAAACTAACTCACTATGAAAGGAATAAATGTTACGTATAAAAAAAAAATCGTGCTTTTCTTTATAACAATATTTATGGCAAGACTAAGTATATTAATAACAAACGTAGACGAAATTTACGCTGAATCGCTTCATAATATAGCGTGTAAATGGAGCCGTGTGATAGGAAGCCATTAGGGTCAATTGTCAAAAGTAAAACATGCCATGAACTGAGATTTTCCCGCCCAGAACCTGGTAATAAGCGAACTAACTACAATGCAAATCCAATTATTGGGACAGTCAAACCTATTTCTCGATTTGCTTTGGGCCGCAACGTTCCAAAAGGGCGATATCATGAAACATCAAACGTTACTGCTTAAAAATCACAATAGACAACAAACAAACGTTAAATATCGAGTTAAGCATCGTTTACACCACAGACAATGGAGATGCACAAGTTTTAGAAAATATTTCATCAAATCATGTTGAATTTATCGGGCAACTAAACATGGCTGTGAAAATATGAAATATGGCGGTTTTCATTGTACAGTGCACAGAACAATATATGTATGTTTTTTTAAATTGTGTTTAATTAGAGTATTTTTTTTAAGCCAAAACAAATAGTATAAAAATAGCAATTGAATTTTGTGATTACAACCTATTTATATAATTAAATTGAGAGAAAAGTTTGTTTAACTACAGAAAAGACAAAACAATGTTAAAGTTAATTTATATAAAAAAACAGTTTTAAGCAGCAAGTCAAACCTTACCGGTGGTCAGGGCAGGCGTCCATTCCTGTTCGCCCGTGGCGCCCCAGAGCAGCGCCAGCGACGCGTTGTTGGTGGTGGGTGTTCCAACGCCACTACCCAACACGCTCAACACGCCCGACGCACTGATCATGCGCTTACGGCTCATTGTACTGCCTGAAATTGTAAAATAGGATTTAAATACAAAATAAGTTATTTTAGTAATGTTAAATAACCTCTGTTAGACGATTGTAAGTGACATTTCGATAATGATCAACACTAAGGTTAGCAGTATTATTTACTAGCTTTCCGCCCGCGGCTTCGCCCACGTGTAATGTGGTTAAGTATATAGCGTTTTTTAATGATCTCGACAGGGCTTTCTTTCACGGGCTAAAATCTTGTTACAATTGGAATTCTATATAGCCTGTGTTACTCAGGGATGATGTAGCTTTACAGGATCGGATGATTTAGGGAAATCGAGGGCAACTTTATGTGGATGAGCTGATGATGGAAGGTAAAACTCCTCAGCGGTTGAAAGAGTTGAAAGAGTTGAAAGAAAATTCTTACGATGTTATGAGTACGAAATACGTACTTGTGAGGTTATTACTTATTAGCTTGACCAAATAATAAAAGGTGAACATCATTAACGTTAAGGACGTAGGTGGAAAAATGGATGCGGACAAACGATAAACGTCTCTTCACTCGTTTCCCTTTACTTGTTTGTATAGGTAGTGTTCACTCAAAATAATCATAGGGTAAAACGTTAATGAAAGTTTTGTACTGAATGGTAGTCACTACACAATGGAGCATCTTAATACCGCGATTGATATATTTGGCCTAAGTAGAAGTTCTTTAAAAAAAACCAAGACTCAACCTCGCATACTCACTCACACAGCAACACCATTGCACACACACACTAAAATGATCGTACTTCACATAGTTCCACTTGTTCATGTGTATATATATTTTTACTTATTTTTTTCTATTCGTGTTTTTTTTTATTCTTTTTTCTGATCTTAGATTCTATTTCCGGTTCTATATTTTAACCTTAATTTGGATTTATTTTTAATCTATTTTATTGTGTAAACTGTTTTTGATAAGATGTATAGGTTTAAGAAATAAAAAATAAACTAAATCTAGGTTGATGACGAATTTTATCAACGCCATCTATCGAGCACATTGTTCAACACTTCAACCGCGCCCGCGCGCACTGCGTTATTTGTTATTTTTGTTACCTCTAATAAGTTTTAATATTAAGACTAACTTATATTTGAACATATTTAACAATATATAACTAATCAATCAATATAAGTGTTTAAAAATTTTGAAGCAGTGGTTGAAGTAAATTTTCAATCGACCATAACTTCTCTTTCTCTTTACCGATTTTGACAAAATAAACTTTTGACAACGCTCCCAATTATATGTAATCCAACTGTGAACCGCGTTCAAATCCGTTCAGTAGTTTTCAAGTTATAACGTACCAGACAGACAGACAGACAGACAGACAGACAGACAGACAGACAGACAGACAGACAAGAATTCCACAAATTGTATTTTTGGTTTCTATGACTCTTCTTTAATTGCCCCCTTTCAGTTTTTTGGAAAAATATTTAATGTACAGATTTTCGATTTTTACTGTCTTATTATTAGTATAGATTTATTTATCACAAAAATACAATAACAGAAAAAGATATATGACAAAAATACAGAGGCATCCTAAAAACATGTTTCACGGATAAAATATGTTATATACACAGTCACAATTACAGAAACAATAAAAACGCCACGTGAAGCAAAGCAAAAACAAAAAAAATTAAAAGGAAAAGTAAAAGAAAACACAAAAGGAGAAATAAAATATAAGATATATTGTTAATACTATATAATACACACAAATTGCCTATAACAGGGATTTCAATTTCGACTCTATATTACACCTGAACGCATCAGAGGGACACGAAAAAATGTCTAAATCGGTAAAGTTCTCATTAAACGCTCTAAAGCAGTGTTTCCCAACGTGGGGCGTACGCCTCACAAGGGGGCAATTTGGAAATTTAAGATCGGAAATTTCAATTTGATTGGCTGTTTACATAGATAAAATGTTGGATTTTGGTATGTAAGGGGGCAATTTTAAATTTTTTGATATGTTTAAGGGACAATTTGAAGATTTCTAATGAAAAAGTGGGACATGAACTCAAAAAGGTTGGGAACCACTGCTCTAAAGTCTAAACATTCTTTGTAATGGCACACGAAAACCGACGTTTGACCTTGTATACTATTGAAGGAGACGTTATTTAATTTGTATGAAAGGTACGCATTTACCATTTTTACCAACCAAGGTGGTTTTAAAAATACAATCGTGAAGTAGCCAAAGGACAAATATAAAAAAAAAACTGACATTTGTTACACAAGTGACGCATCACACACGCGCATTAAAATCGTTTACACAAAAAAAATCTGACTTTTTCTTTATTAAAACTCCTCATATCGAATCGTGTAAATAAGTAACAAAAAAGCTCACCATCGACTTGATATACAGGATGATTATTGCTGATACTGTTTTCTTTCGGTCGGTCGTAAGTGTCGTGGTCGTCGTGTGTGCGGGTGGCCTCACCGGCGGGCCTCGCCTGGTAGTGGTGCTGCTGAATCAAAACACCTGTCGGGCCTAAAATTAACTTCAATTAGTGATCGATTAAGTATAAGGACAAATAAAAAAAATGTTATCCAGCATTGTTTGTACTGGACTTTCTCTCTGCTAATAGAACCATAGACTATGCAAAAACTCTATATACGACTGACAGTTCAACGTGCTAACTGCGGACAAAATGTGTTTCTAAACTAAAATTTACACACAATTTCATACAAACATAATTATACATGCGAAATTAACTCTATCTGTATGTATGTTACACTTTGACACTTGAACTAATGAGCCCATTTCAATGAAATTTAGTACATAGATAAAACTAAACTAGACTAAACTTTAGGGCTTGAAAAAGGTAACGCTTTGAAGAGGTTGGAATATGGAATGCAAGTTGGTAAAAAAATCTCCTTTATTGTATATTTTACTGTCTTATTATTAGTATAGATAAACGACGCGTACGTAGTCGCAGGAGTAAAAAAATAGTTTTCCATATAATTTTCCTAAGCCTACTTACCTTTAGGGAAAATGTGCGTCCATCGTCGTCTATTACTCGTAAGTTTAACAGTGACGTGCGAGGGATCGAACGGGTTGATCAGGGCTCGCCCAGTTCTGATAACCGGCTTGTGGCCCGTCACCGAGCTGCGGGGAGACAGCCGGTTTATGGACATTGGAGAATCGGTGCTGTCGCTACCCTCGGAGAATTTACCTGAAAGGAAAATTACACTTCTTCAACGGATGTAAATAGCATTCGCATAGAATTAATCTGATTATCAATGTACTCATCAAATCGATTTACAATTTTATTATTTATTTATATAATAAGGCACACCAACAACACACATACCAACATAATCCGAACAAAATTACAAAAAAAACACACACAAGGCATGTATGTGCATAAATTATAGGGATGCACAGCATTACAGGTATACAATTTAAAAAAAAAACAACTAAACAATCATATATTAAACAAAAAAAAAACTCTACACACAGAAATAAAACATGAAATTAACGTTCCTAAATTGGAGTCTATTGGCGAAACAAGGTTGAAGGTACGCAACAATACTTATTTAATACTATGAAGAGTTTGTTCGGCACACAACAACTGCATGAGGACCTAGAGTTTCAATTAATACAATGTCTTTTTAGAAGCCAATACTAATATATTTATGAAAACACACAAAGGTCATTAATACACGCAGCAAGTTAACACTGCGATACAAAAGTCGAACCTTATCACACAACGCCATCTATCAACCACACGATGACAACTCGCGAGCGAATAGACATTAATAATTTCTCTTGTTTTTTTTTCAGCTCAGACAAGAATTCATTTATTTATTTTTTATTTCCTAAACCTATACAGCTTATCCCAAAAAGCTTACACAACAATAATAGATCAACAACAAAGCCAAAACAAGGTCAAAACATACAATCGAAAATAGACAAATAAACAAACAAACACGAACAGAAAAAAAAATATATATATACATATGAACAAGTGCAGTATATTATGTAAAGAACGAGCATTTAAGTGTGTGTGTGTGTGTATTAGTGTGTGCAATATACATATATTTAATTTCAAAATTTAAAATATAATAATTTATGTTTAGCCTTACCAACACTGCCACTTATTAAATCCACGGAGCTATGATGTATGTCTGGATCGGACATTTTTCTTTGATGTATGACGGATGATGGTGGACTCTTCCTGCACATACTTTCAAGGCCCGCCATCGAGGTCTTCTTTGTTCTGGCCACTCTTTGGACACTGAAAAAAAAACCGGTATAAAATAGGTTACACATTGAAGCTAGTATTAAAACCACTTTGGATTTATGTTATGACTTCAGTCCTCAAATACATTTATTATGTAGTTTTAATAAAGCTTTTCAATAAGTATTCACACGTAATAGTTAATTAAAATTTATTTTGTAAGATCCTCGACAGAGGCAAGTATGAAATACCAAAAACCCAAAAACGCAAAAAAACTTTTTATTTAGTTCAATATGTGGTTTCAATTAACAATCGGATTATTATTCTATTAAAGTTAAGGTTTGATTTATAAAAGGAATCAAACTAATAATCACCACATTATGGGAACCAGATGCCACGGTATTTCCGAACCAACAGTGGTACGGCACTTCCTCAAAGGCCGGCTACGCACAAACACTCACCACGTACTATGAGCCGGCGGCAATAGGAACACTTGCGCGTCATACGCGTCGTAATCGAAGATGGAGTTGTGCATGTACTCGTCCTCCTTCAGCAGCTTCCCCCTGCACTCGTCCTCGTACATCTTCCTCAGCGGCTCCTGGCTCTTCCGCGGCGGCAGCTTGATGCGAGGTATGAAGTTCGAGTAGGCCACCTTCTTGTTCGTGGAATAGAACGACAGGTTGATCCAATGGGGCATAGAGTAATCGTCTATGGAATTCAAGGAGCTGTCTTTATTGTGGAACTTGAGGAGCGGCACCGCGTGTAACGGCTGCTCCCCGACGCAGACCAGGTCGCTGCCCACTCCGTTGTCTATGATCCTTTGCTTTGTGACGTTCGTCAGTTCGCGGTCCACTTCAAATACGCCCACGCCGGGCGTGATGACGACACTCAGCTGGCCTGTTCGGTCGAAACACCTGTCCAGGTAATGTTTCTCGAACACTGGAATGCAAAGCATTGCTCATAAACACATATTATCTAAGATTTTCATATCAATAACAGAGTGAGTACCTCTGCAGGGTTATCTTTGTTATTTATTAAAAGAAACACTTCACTGATAGTTTCCAAGATTTATATTTCCAAAGGCCTGAGCTAATTATTCTAGTTAATTTAATACTAATTCATCAAAAAAAAGTCATCATTAGCTTTTATTGAATGTTTGTCAGTGTAATTTATAAGAAAAACTGGTACCATTCAGACTCATATTGAGAACTTCCAAAAAGTTGCCCTGAGCTGCCGTTGAGTTGATGGCAGTGGGTATCTCCAAGTTGGGGCGTTCATGATATTGGAGGACAATTTTTTGATAATCTGTGAACAGCCTTCTCAACTGCAGGAGCACATTGGACCAGTCTTCGTATCTTTCATTTTGCACGGCCACTCTGAAAATGTTATATATTTAATAATTATTAACTATAAATATAATAAAGATATATTGAACTATTTTAGTCTTCTCATTAAGAAATGCTGAAGTGCAAACAGCTTTTATTAAATACTTTTACCTATAAAAGTCTTCATAGAACCTCCCTCGGTAGTCCTGTTGCAAACACTCTTTCATGTGTTGAGGAAATTCTTCTAACGATTTGGCTTTATAAAACGTTCTTGAGAATAAAACTATTGTGACTTCATGGTTGCTTCCGTTTTTCTGTGATAAAAATGGCAGTATTTAAAAAAATATATAACGAAGGGAGATAGATTTCCTCTATAGGGCTACCGCCAACCTCACTACTCTGTAGGGTTATTTTTGAAAGGCAGGTAGGTAGCCTATTTATAGTGATCTAGCACTTGTTTACAAAGACGTCGTATTGAAATAATAAAGATGACATTTCACAGAGTAACTAACGTAAACTATTCAACTTATGTGTTTAAACTTATTTTAGGACAATTAAATGATGTTGAACTTAATTATTCTAGTTAATTTAAGACTAATTGTTGTAGTTGCGCCGATATATATATATTTAATGAGAGTATATTTATCCGGATCTACCTACCTAGTCTACAATTACCAAAATTAAAATTTGAAAAGTGTTTCTAAACAGAATGTAGCACAGATATATATTTTCAAAAATATTGGTACAATGCCTACCTTCCACTTGGCAAAGAGATCAGCGAGGAATCCGTTAACAGCTTTTTCAAAATATAAATCACCATGTATATCAAAGTCCCACATTTCTGAAGACATTTGTATGAACAGATAAACCATAGACGTTGACGATCTGAATACAATCTTTGTGTCTTCAGTTATAACGCCACATGCAACTCTATCACCTTGCGACCACATTTCGTACACCTGACAGCGTATAGCACCACCACAGTATTCTATTTTCTTATTAAGGTACACGCAGGTGCTAACCTATAAACAAAAACACTCAAAATAGTATCAATAGATAAAAAACTTAAAAGTTTTTATTCACTTACTAAATGGTTTTTTAGTCTCCACATTTCTGAACGACCCATGTACTGGTCCTTAAATGTGAGTTCAACAGAGTCCAAAGCGACATCAGCAACATTGACTATATTGACATAAACATCAGCAAAAGTCCGTAACTGAAAAGTTATTGCAATACTCTGTTCTACGCTTATAGTATCTGTAATTGGTAAATTTGTTATTATCATATTAATATAATTACATGTGTTGAAATAAAGAAATAACTAAATTTGAGGCTATAACTTACCTCTTCCTCTTCCTGGGGCATCTACTTTAGTTACCTGAAGTAACAATCTTGGATAATCATTTTCAGGGTGGTAGATTTCCACAACATCTTTTTCTTTAATTCCAGGATAATCTTTTATATTTATAATAAGTTCTTCAGCTGAAATAATGTACACATTTCTGGTTATCTCTATATCAAATGTGTTTGACAACATTTATTTCTCTTAAAAGTGTTTTTTTCAAATCTCATAATTTTAAATGTACAGCTTTTATTGGCTTTAAAAGAGGTTTTGTAATCACAAAAAATGGTCTATATAAGTTATGAAGTAAATACTTACTGCTAAAGCTGGGTTGATGAACTATTAACTTGAATGATTTCATTGTGGTTATTATATGGATGCAACTTAATGAAATATTTTATAATCAACAGTCATCTGTTTATGACATTGATCTCATAAATGGCGATGAGCTTGAGCTTATGCTTGAAACTGCATTATTTATCTTAAAATTAATCAACATAACTGAGAGAACAACAATATTAACTAAGTAAATCAATATTTACACTCCACATACTGCAAACTTAACAAAATTTCTATTTGTAGTAGCTACATATAATTTTAGGTTTTTAAAAGAAAATAAAATACTTCTATAACATTTTCACGATTTAGAAAACAAAAATATTTCTACGCAATCATAACAAACCAACACCAAGCGGTCTATTAATATTAAGGCCGGTATTCCAAATTGTCACTCAACGCTCAACTGTTTCTTAATTGGAGATTTGAGTCACAGTTGATTTCAGATTTGGTTCGGTTTAACGAACGACACTCAATGGATCAACGATCAAACAAATCGACGTCCTGCCTTATTCTAAAACGCCAATCAAGTGGAGAACAGTTATCTCGATATGTTTTGTTAAGTTTATATTACAAATATCTATTGTTATAATGTAAATATTAAAATAAAAGTATGTAGATTTTAGGATACGTTACTATTAATTACTTATTTCCTCCGTTACTAATAACTTGTAAGGTACTTTTTTTTTTTATAACATCGATTTTTGACCTAAAATACTTGAAGATGACGACAGATTGGATACCGAAAAGGTTTCTGAGATATATTCGAGGATCTCTTAAAAAAAGATACTAGTTTTCGCTAAATGTTGTTCAAACAGAAGAATATTTGATAAATATGCATATGAATTTCCATGGTTAAAATAAATTTAAAATACAAAGAACGTATATTAAGTTTTTTTCTAAAATTAATTAGGAAAGATAGAAAAAGATTTCACAAAATGAGGATTTATTTATTAAAAACATATACATTATCAAACAAACAATGTGGTGCCTCCATAAAAATTAGGTATCTATTTTGTCTTCTAGATGAAAATACTCATATATAGATGTTGCACACGTTATTTTAACTATTTTTATTACTTCTTTATAAATATTTGCTCATATAGAATATAAAAATAAGTATTGTTTATTAGGAAAGTTAATCCAGCATCAACTGATTGCCACTCAAATGACGTTTTAGAATAAGACAGCCGATTGAGTGTCCACTTTGATCTCCAATCAAGAATCTATTGATCATTGATTTGAGTGACGACTTGGAATATGGGCTTAATAAAAGTAATAAATATCTCTCGAAAGTCACAATGATAATGACATATTAAAACATCTGTCAAAGTCAAAATAACAATTTTTTTGCCGAATCCGTGTACCAATAATATTAAATATATTGTCTAGTGTCTGACGTCTGACAGCTGTTGAGTGTTCAGTTCAGTGTTGGCTGGTTTATTCAAAAAGTTGTTTCATGAACATGATATGTACAAGATATTTTAAAATTTGTTAAATATTACATTTTATAAATGAAAGAGAACAATTTAAAAACAAAGTACCTGTAATGGAATGTAGCAATGTATTTATCCGATATAAAAGAATTGGTGGAAGGTCTTGCTGTAGTTACAACAATTATTCAGTTCCTATCGGGCACGTAAGTTCACATATAATGTTTTATAATTATGTATCATCTGTTAAAACTTTTATTCTGAGCCATTATTCGAATTAATTTCAGTTTAGTTTGCAAGCAATATGTTGCTAATCGTACAACTGGTGAAGCTTCATCCTTACCATTCACCTGTGGTTTTTTTTCGTAAGTAATCCCACGCCAATCCCACAACGTTTTAAATAAAGATTTATCCTAATATTGAATATTTTTTATCTTTAGCTGTAGCATATGGCTCTTGTATGGATTAACTAAGGAAGATGGAAATATGATTTTAGTCAATGTAGTTGGTGTTGTCTTCATGGTTGCATATACAATAGTATTTTATTTATTTACATTTAAAAAAAGCTTAGTACTAAGACAGGCATATGTAACAGTTGGCTCCTGTTTATTTATGATATGGTATGTTAATTTTGAAGAGGACAATGAAATTCTTTTAAATCGTCTTGGTAAGTTTAATTACATTTATATTATACTCTTTTTAAATATTCAAATTTTCCCAATCAGTTAAACTATATAATAAGCAGCATGATCTATTTTACTTAATTCTATCAAAATTAAAATTGAAATAATTTTATTTACTTATATAAACTCAATCTTCTGTGTTTTCTTATTTGACATGATAGATCCTTCATAAACAGTTTTTTAGTAAATATCCGATCTTAGGTTTGAAAGTTATTTTGTAAGTAAAATTACCATAATTTAATTAGATTTTTGTTTGTTTAGGCCTCTTAGCATGTAGTCTGACATTACTGACTGTTGCTTCGCCAATGAGTAAATTACTTTATGTTGTAAGAACTAGAAGCACTGAATGTCTACCGTTTCCTATGATTCTTATGTCGTTCATAGTTATGGCATTGTGGTTCTTATACGGGATAATAGAAGAGGATATCTATCTTACTGTAAGTATTTTATTAGGCAGATATACAAAAAAAAATAATTGCTAATATGTTCAATGCTTTATTTCAAGATACCATAAAGCTATGTAAAAAAAATACCACTTTTTAATGATTCAGATAAATAAGACTATCTATTAAAAAAATACACTCAATTTATAAATTGGTTTCGATAGATGTTTTACAATTGTCACCTTAATTAATTACATATTTTAATTACATAATGCCTAATTATGCATGCTATTATACTTCCATATGTTTAATCTTAATAATATATTTGGTGTAATAAATTCTCATTTTATTCGTAATTACAGTCAAGGCCATAAGATTCTTAAAAGACAGTTATTGTGTATTTGGAAGAAATTATGTAATTTTTAATACATATTTTGTAATTTGTATTGTTGTATGTTTTGAATGATTGACAATTGTGTAATGTAATACTGAATCATTTAACTCAATAAAACCTAACTGAGCACCGTCAACATTGTGTAATTGCTACAATTGAGTATGACTTCTAAGATTTTTTGTTTAAATTAATGCAACCACTTATTATGATTAATACTTACTAGTATCCTAAGGCCCCACATATGGGCTGATTATAATTAAACAAAAGTAAATAAATGTGTCCGCACCGATGTCTCAATTATTTATATTCTTACAGATTCCTAACTTCATTGGAGCGTCGCTGGCCCTTGCGCAGTTATCTTTGTTTGTGATATACCCGAGCAAGCCATCGTCGCCAATATCTAAGTCTATGTTAGCTTAAGACTAACATATATGTAACCGACCAGTATACATGGAGAACAATTTTTTCCTAGTACATTAAGTGTAACTTCATCGCTAACAGGTGTGGCAGATGAAAGTTATAATGGATGTGATCCAATTGTTTTATAATTAAGGAAAGTTCAAATTTTTTTTTTTCAGAAGGTTAGGTAAGTTGTTTTTGTTAATATAAAAGTTGTGACTATTTTTTATATAGACCAGTATAATACTGCCCTCCATGACAAGTATTATTAAATAAATTATATATAACATAAATTGTTTATTGTAAATATGTACAGATTGAACCATTGTATGTCTCATATAGTTTCGTTTGTACGCAAATATTTATTCAGGTTGTTAAAAATATTTGCAATTTTAATAAAGTTAATTGCAATCCGAAGCAACCATATTTGTTATGACGTTCAAAAAGTTTTCTTTTTAACATTTTCATTAATTCCAAAAGATTATTTTGATGTTTTTTTTTGTGTGTGTCCTAAAATAGCTCTGTCCGTTGACGGATTTAAGTTGAAAAAGTCATGCCATTTGGAAAAGGTTTTAAATAGTTTGACAGTATTAAATGTTTGAAGTTTTTTATTATCGGTCGTAGAAAGTAGCACGAAACTTTTAAAGTATCATTTTACCTTACGATAAATTTAGTTTTTTGACAGCTCGAAAGTATTAATGTTTACCATTTAGTATTCTATTCAGTTTCGTTTTTTTTTAACGATAACGTTTATGTATCGTTTGTGCTGTATAAGTTTAAAATGTGCTTAATGTTGTATGGACATTTGTTTTACGTTACATACGCTGTAACACGTATACGATATTCTATACATTAACAAAGTGTTAAAAAAGCTAAGGGCTCGTCTTGGACAAGAGAGTTTCTAGTGATGTTCAAATGTATGTAAGATTTTTTTTTATTTAATATCTACAATTATATATGAGTTGAGTAAACTTACAGCCAAGTGAATTTGATCTTGTAATGATTAAATTGACACTTGACATTTTTTTAAATATGACAATTGGCATTGTTTATTTCAAATTATGTGCACTCGAGAGTCGTCAATTAATTTGTACTATATCTATTGTACAACTCGGAAATTTAATATATTAACCGATCGACTCTGAGAACGATAAATTAATATTTGATTGTATGTATTTCGTTTGTGTCAAAATGAGATAAATAAACATGTCGAATACAATCTTTTATTTAACACTGCTTAACGCATACACAATAAGCCCGATGTACCGGATTCAACACACAATTACCCCTTGTGTTATATACAGATATCGTCTGTGTTGTGTCCAGTACTGTGAAGTTGTCACCCTTCCGTTCCACGCTAGCCTCGTACGACACACCGCCCGGTTTCATTTCAAACGCAAAGACGAAAATTGTCGAATCTTTCGTCTCGTAAGTGTGGGCGCGTAATAACTTCTTCAATTTGAGATCGGCACATTTCATACAATTAATTGTTTTGATATTTGTTATAATGTCATAGATGTTTTGTATGGCCGTGTTGAGTGCACTGTTGGTTGTGATGTCGTTGTTGGCAACAGTCAGTGGGTGACAGGTACACCATTTCTCGTGAACGTGCGCATCGGAACAGGTTCGGTACGGTGATAATTCATTGAAAATACTAATACAGCTGGGGCATGCTGTAGATGATGGTGATTTATCGTCAATTTCTAATATATTCAATAAAGTCACATATATATCATAGGGTGTGATCAGTCTCCTCTGATTGATGTGTAAATTTTTATATATGTCATGCTTTTCCCTAAAATCATAAGGCACCCATACATAGAGCATTGGAATGCGTTCTTCGTAATACGACTCGTATGGCAATCTCATATCACCATATCGCATGCCATGATCGCTCATGAATATAATGTATGTGTTATTTAATATTCCACTTGTATTAAAGCTCTCGAATAAGTTTACTATATCGGTATCGATTAACGCGGGTACATTGTTTAAATTGTGACTGAACGAGTTGAGCCAGAACATTCCGAAAAAATTGTTTTCCCTGTACGAGTTCGTGAAGTCTGACACGTAATTCAATAGGTGTTTAGCGGATGTGAGTCTCTTGGTACAAACGAGATTTCCTATAGAATCTTCGCCGGTGAGAAAGAATGGCCGCATGTAGTGATCGGTCGGTGTGTCCCTAAAACCGTTGTATCTTGTGAACGTGTCTGGGAGACGCAGGAAGTCTTCACCGGTCGCCGTGTAGTAGCCGGCCTTTTTGAAATGACTCCACAACATTATGTCGTTGCATTTATCTAGACCTTTGTGACACTCGTCGTGGACTTGTGACAGATTCCGTCCTGTCAGTAAGGCCATTACGTTGGGAAATGTGTTGTAACCCACCTGAAACAATCGTAATATGTGTATACAGTGTTAACTCTATATAACGACACTTAGTGTGCATTTTATGGCAGAAGAATAATCATTGTATGGAATACAAGCTAAACCAAACAGAGCCAATTGATGTCGACGCTTGTCGTTAAATTGAGTGACGTTACATGGCGTTTACACTGTATATCCAATATTGTGCGTTGCCTGCAAAGATCTCTTATTAGCGATAACGCTCTTATATACTAACAATTAACACCTATTTTGTGCAACACAGTGTTATTAAACAATAGATTAATATTCTCGTCGATGTATGACTGACGTAACGTTATCAATAACTTTCAGTGACGATTTTTTGTTGTGAATTTTAGCTCAGAAGTAAGCTGACGCATTAGCCTCAGTTGATTCCCCAAAATAAGCTTAACCGTTCCCTCTAGACGGTGACTCCGTCGTCTAGCTCACGAATGTTTCAAAAATCAAAGTCAAAATCTCTATTAATTATACATGAGACCATTTTAAAACGTAAAAGTGATTTTACGCCTGTTCGTACGCGACCAAGGTGAGAAAAGCTGGATACTCGGCTGATTGATTTACCAACCACGGGAACCAACTAAAGGCAGAATGCATTTTTTGTTCACCACAGGCATAAAAACATCAACGCGTCTATGTGATCGCTGATTAAAGGATTGATTTTCTATTTTAGATTTATAAGAGTGTAGCAGAGATTGGCAGTTACTCTACTTTGATTTGGGAACTGGCAGTACATGTTATTGTAGAGTTCAGTATTTATAAAAAAAATTTAATTAATTAATTAATTAATTATTTAATTTTTTTAATTATAAAATTAATTAATTAATAATCAATTAATTATTTAAATTTTTTAATTATAAAAATTGTATCGATGTTTTTTTGAGGGAAACCAGCAGGCTCATTTCGAGTGATGTGCTAACTGCCGCCTTGGACCAGCGCCAGGAGGCTTACAAGTGAGTTACTTAGTTTGTTTTAGTTTAAGATTTTGTTTTTTTGTAACTTCTAAGTCTGTTGCTATTGGTGAGAACCATGCAGGCTTTTTTGTTACATTTGAACTATATGGTTATTTAAAAAAATTGTAAAAGACGTCAAAGAAAAGTCTTGTTTGACCCATACATAAAAAACACTTGTTGCTAAGTAGACGTTGGAACCCACACTAAGACATCCTTTCCGTCGATCATATCAAATTGTTTAATAATACTTGTTTTTATGTAGAGGCAAACGAGCGGGTCACTTCGAGTGAAGTGCCAACAGCCGCCCATGGACACCTGTCCATGGACCATGACACCTTATGCTTACAAGTGACTTTCCTGCTATATATTTACCATTATACGTAGTTTAATTTCTATGTACATAAGTATATGAATGTCTTACTTTTTGATATCCCCGAAAGTCCAGCCAGTGGTGGTCCCTCAGGAAAGCGGCAGTTCTCGGCAGGCTGCTGATGAGACGTGCTCGCGACACCGTGTCCATTCCCAACACGAGCACGTTCGCCTTGTCTCGCTTTCGTTCGTCGTGTTTCGTATTTAACTTTTTCACAAATATATACGCATCTTCATAAATAACTTTCAATTTTGATGTGCAATTGACTACAATGATTTCTTCTTTTAATTTAATTTTCGTTTGATTTACAAATGGCTTGCATTCTGAATACCTGTCAATCATACAAGTTATGGTCTCTGGATTGCATATACAGCAATATGGATATGAAATAGCACTGCGATATAAATTTTATTAATTTTGAACTAAGTGTTAAGTTATAAGTGAAATAGTATAACAAAAACAATGTTCCACTTAATGTAGACTGTAATTATTAATGGACACATGTTAAATATTTGAATTAGTAAACTAGGCTAGACTTAAATTACTTAGTCTTAAGACATTAGACAAAATTGTTATATTGCATAATGTCATGCAGGTGGCAAATAGATATAATCAATTAAGATACGGACATCTTTGAAATTATAACTTTTAAAAATAACTCTTGTTTTGACACGTTATTCGGTTAAGGAAAAACTATATAGTTATTGTTGTGGAGTCCTCGTAGATTTAGTCATGAGGAAATTATTGACATACACAAGTGATCCCTGCTACGATATTATGAGGAAAATGTATAGATAAATATGTTACAAGGTGATATGGCCACAGTTCTTTCAAAAATATAAGCATAAACTTTCTGGTACCCGCCTATCCCACTCGCAGTCTTGCAGAAATTCTTTAAAAAAAAAACTAAGACTCAACCTCGCACACTCACTCACACAGAAATATAACCATTGCACACACTAATACACTTGTTCATATGTATATATATATATTTTTATTTATTTTTTTCTGTTCGTGTTTTTTTTTGTTGTATTATTTTTTTCTGATCTTAGACGCTATTTCCGGTTCTATGTTTTAACCTTATTTTGGCTTTATTTTTAATCTATTTTTATTGTGTAAACTTTTTGTGATAAGCTGTATAGGTTTAAGAAATAAAAAATAAAATAAAATATTTTTTTGTATGTGATCGCTACTCCGCCATTTTTTTATCGTCTTGGGCGCTTTCGTTACGTATGTTGAGTTTTTGTACCTCGATATTGTGATATTATAGTGATAGAACAACTGACTTAAGTTAGACAAGCGCATGCGAACTGTATGTAAGCAAACCTTATTTTCCTATAATCTGTGGTCCCCTCTATTACCGCAGGTGTGACGAATCGATAGCAACAATTCACATCTCCCTTACCGTACTTCGTAATTTTATCATCTATATTGATCAATAAATACTCCTCAGATATTTTCTCAATGAAAACGGCCCTCGTTCCGCAAGTGCCTTTCATTATTTTCGCTTCACGGAATTTTAGTGTTCTTCCATAATTCGGTATGTGACATCCCGGCGTGTTTATTAAGTAATCTTCCGTGCCTTAAAATATCATAAAATTGTGTTGAAATATATTATATCTTGGCACTCCCGATTGGGAGTGTTGACATCCCATAGATAATGTAAATTATAAGGGAAAAGGCCTAATACCGAGCCAGTGCAGTGAAAATGTCCAGTTCATATGGAACTAGAATCAATACAAGCTTTTAACAAGAGAGTAGGATCCGTAAGTCATCTTCCTATCGTTGCAGGTGTCCATGTGCGAAGGTAACTGCTATATTCTGTGTCTCTGTCTGTGTCACCAGCACGTTTGCCTCCTCTCCCAGTTTTCCTCAAAGGCCGGCAACTCACTTGTAAGCCAGGAGGCGTTGCAGGTGTCCATGAGCGGTGATCACTCGAAGTGACCCGCCTGCTCGTATGCCTCCTCTTACATAAATAATATACTTAAATAAAGATTTTCGCAGGCGTGGCCACCGAACATCGCTTTGTTTATGCCGCCTTTCACTCTAAATATTGTCTTTGTAATTGTCTTAGACTTGTATAACTATTACATACATTGTTATGCGCTCACGCTATCGCGCGTCATCCGTTCGTTGCGGAAGATACCTTGTTTTTATTGAATGTTGCCAATTTAATATTTAATAAATTGATGTATTACCATTATATGTCGATGTGTCCACAACATTTAAATTCTGATTTGCGCTCATTAGAATTTCCATTGTTGGCCTAAGTGTATCATGATAGCAAAGGGAAAATGTGATCCATGATACTATTACAAAAACGCAGCAAATTCTTCGTGTATACATCGTAATCTAAAACCGAATCGATTAAATTAATGATCACTTCCAAAATAATAAATTATTTACAAAAAAAAAATTGAAAACAGATTGAATGACCATTAGTTAAATACAATGAGTTAATTTATTTAAGGCACAATTCGTTTTTGTAAATTAAACTTATCTAGAATAATAATTATACTTGTGCACTATAGGTGCTGATTTACTAATCAAAGAAAAATAAAATATCACACATTGTAGGGGATTAAATTAAGCCAATAAGCATATATAATCTACAGATTATATTTTTTTCAGATAAATTTACAGATTAACAATGAATTACCCTACGTTTGTTTACATTTATATGTACACTATATCGACTTCACAATGATAAGAGGCAGATATTAAAATCCGACATTAAAACAATAATTTAGATTATCAGCCTGTTTATCAGAATTGACGGTAAAACCAAAAAGCGAGTGGCGCTTTGTGCCAGTCCACAGACTAAACACAACACTCTATAGAAGCATAGATTTAAATTTGGCGCGAATCAGGTGACAATAGGACAATAGGCAGGTGACGGGTATGTTGATAGGTTAATATAAAAAGAATTAATAATGATAGTTGGTAATACAAATCTTTTCAATATATTTAAAAATATGGATCATCATTACAGTGGAAATATATGGAAATATAACATACATTATTGCGTTATCCATAAAAAATAAAGTGCCCGGATGCACCTCGCGATAGATATGTACTTGATCTAGTTGGCATATAACATTTTTATTTATCTTCCTCTATGTATATATATGTTGTTAACACATTTCAACTGTACTATATATTTACCCTATTAAGTAATAATAAACATATAAATTGTGTTATGTTATGTTTTGAAATTTATTAGAAATGGTTCTGGGACATCGAATTGTTGTTTGTATATAGCAATGGATAGGCTTTGAAATAATTTAAAACGAATACGTGTTTAATATACCGGCCCTTGGCCATGGCCGTAGGGAATGTAAGCTATTGGGGTAATTCTTGTTAATACATGAAATTTCACTATCCGGTATTAAATAATCGTAACATATAATATAATCTCAATAATATTGCGTGGAATTAACCTAACAAAGATATATATGTTTATTGATTTTACAATAACATACAATGTTTGTTTAAAAACATTCGTCGTATACACCTTCCATCTAGGGTAATGTTAGTTTTGATGCATCGGATTATTAGATAGTTCAGCCTTCAAGAAAACTGAATAGAAAAACATTTTAATTATCAAAACTGTTAATGTACAGGCTACTAATAATTGGATTTTTTAAAAATAATATAATAATTCTTACCTCTCATTTAGTTTGATTTGGTTTTAAATAAATTTTATTACGTCACCCATATTGAAATAATCCTGAGCCGCTAAAGCAAGTGTGTTATACAACAATCGCACTGACCAACTGAATTGTAACTGATAAAATGGTCGCTTACACGATTCTATAACGATTTTCTCATACACATATGTACCTAGGTGATCGCGTTAATTATAAACAAAGTACTCAAAACTTACAGGATAGGAAAATGTTCAAATAAAACACGAACATTATTAGAACAGAGATTGAAATATTTACTAATACCTTACGTATACGATATAATTCTTAATACTAGAGTATAGTAGGTAAATAGGAAATACTTTTATAAAAAATAAATGCAAGACGGACATTTTTAAACATACAAAATACCTAACATTACAATTGGTATCAATAAAAACACCCAAAAGTATCACAGACAAACGAAATTGAATTTCGTCAAAATAAATATGCGAATAAATCAAAAAAAAATTGTAAATAATACAAGAGACACGGGTATACAGATAAAAAATTAATCATGAGAGGTATTTAGGTACGTTTATATCTAACAATCATTCTGGCATACGCAGAATATGCGATCTTTATAATTGTTGCTAAATGTGCACGAGCCGAGACCTTTGTAACCAGATATAATGTTAATAGAACCCACGAGTTCCATTTCAAGATCGCGACGCAACACTTTGGCCTCGTAAACCATTTCCCCTGGTGTCATCTTTATCGCGATTACATAAAATACATTGACCTTCTCGTCGTCATAATAGAAATGTACTCGCTCAACACTTTTCAGGTTGATCTTCAGACAGGTGGTGCACGGTTTTGTAACAATTGTATCTGTCTTGTTCTGAATGAGATCTACGACAAACTGAACCACTTTAGAACCGCTGGTGTCGTGTTCCGCGAGGGGATACAGCTTGTGGCAACTGCACCACTTATCATCAATGAATACGTCATGACAAGTGCGATTTCCGGGTATTACGTTGAAAAGACTCTCGTGGTTGTTGAACTTTTTGACATAATTCCTCGTGGTCGACTTTGGCCTGCATTCGGATATTCTGTATATTTCCAACATCGTTTTGTATACATCATATGGAGTGACAAGTCTAAATTGATTCACTAACATCGATTTGTACTTCTCGGGATACCTGGATTTAAATAGCGTGGGTGGCAAGATGAAGAGCAAAGGCATACGATCGTCGTAGTATCCCTCAACATTCAAGCGATCCTTTCCGAATCGGATTCCATGATCGCTGAAGAAGATCACGAATGTGTTCTTCAGGACGCCGGTGTAAAAGAGACGGTTCAAAAAGTTTTCATATATTTTGTCCACGTCTTCTGGATGATTTGTTGGGTTGTGACTAAACGAGTTCATCCAAAATAATCCGAAAAATGGATCATCCCTGTAGGTCATGACGAAATCGTAGGCGTAGTCCAGTAATTGTTGTCCAGACGTTGCTTTTCCTGAACATAAATATGGTGTACCCTCGCAATTCTTATTCTTTTCGGCCATTTTGAATAAAGGTCGCATGTAGTGGTCAGTTGGCTTAATCGAGAGTGTATAGTTCTTGCTGAATGTATCCGGTAGTGACACATAGTCTTCCCCGTAAGCTGTCACGTATCCCAATGAATTGAATGTTGTCCAAAGCAATAAATCATTGCATGGGTCCATTTGTCCGAGACATTTGTCGGAGAAAACTTGAAACTTCAGCCCAGTCAGTATCGCCATTAAGTTTGGGAATGTGTTGTCGTCAACCTGAAAAACATTTACGTATTGTTATCAAATACAAATGTGGAATTTACTAATTAATTCGTTCATACTGTATATACCTTGTGATAACCCCTGTATATCAACCAGAAATTGTTTTTCATAAAGTTGAGTGTTTCGGTCATGGTCTGCGCAAATCGGGGTAGTGACATTGAATCCATTCCTATCATTAATATATTGAATTTCGTGTCGCATTTCCTTTTCCTCTGTGGCGTTTTCTTTTTGCAGAACGCGTACACATCGTCGTATATAACGTGTGATTCGTTTTGACTATCATAACCAAAGCATTGGACGTTTATGAAGTCACTTTGTAGCATAAAAGTGTCTCCATTCTCACATTTGTTACACGTCGAAAACCTATTAACGATACGTCAGTTAAAATGCTAATAATAACTAAATATAATATCGTCTGATTGCAGTTAATAAAATAAACAGTTAGTGTCAATTCGAAAAACAGTTTTTAATTTGATCTAATATAAAGTCTTTGATTAAACAAAACTAACAAGTTATAGCAACTATTGGACATATAACGTTTTATCAGAAGATAGTGCGTGAAATTACATTTAACTGCATTTTAACTCGATTAAGTCAGAATGCACTTGTCTAGTTTTAACAGTAAACGTTATTATGAACTGAATCCAATGATCAGTAACGTAAAATAAACAAAATTATATACAGTGTAAAGAGTTTACACTGTTATGACATAGGAGGTACGTTACAGAGAGTAGTTTTAAATAGAGTGTAGAAAAATCATTGTATGTAATACAAGTTAAAACAACCAAATTGATTTCAGAGTAAGAGTTTGTCGTTAAATCGTTTGACGTTGTATAGAGATGACATTATGATTATTTAAGACAGAAAACCACTTACTCATCCCCGTCTTCGTTTTCATCGTCCCCCTTCATATAGAATCGTAAACAGCACTCGTGATTTTTGTAAGTAATATCCTTTTTAAAAAGCTCATCCTTAATTAGAACTCGTATGTTGTTGGAGTCAATTCTCGTTAAAAACACAAAACGTTTACCGCACACATCAGGATGAATTTTGCGCTCTCTTCTCTTATAAGATACCATCATGAGTGGAATTTTACAACCAGGAGTCCATAACATATGGGCTGAAAAATTTTCATACGTTATTTTCACTTAAATTTATTAAAGATCTTATATTCTTATATTCACGAACCGCAATGGCTATTTAAAATTAGAGCTATATAGCATCCCCCGCTAATTCTTTTTTTTAAATCAAATTCAAGCTGGAATAGCACTATTTGTTAGGTTGCATAAATTAAATTATTTACGGTTCGTATTGTCCTCTTCAATGGAGTAATCCGATTCATTTTCATATTTGTATAGTTCGTCTAATGACATCTGCTGAATTGGCACTGGTTGTTTTTTATCAATGACCTTGAGGAGGGCCTTAGTGAATTTGGTGCTTTGTTGATATTGTGGCACCAGAGTGCTCGCATATGGGGATTTGTAAAGGTGGTAAATTATCACTGTAATGAATATGGATCCGAGGGTAACCATCCACAGACTAGTTTTTAACTGACGCATTTTGCCTTTTTTTAGTCTGAAAACAGAAAAAGAACTCCGTTACAAATGTGTTACGACATATTATTATTGTCTCCCTTGCTTTTATAATTTAATTATTGCTTTTTCCATCCATTTAAGTTTTCCATTTAATTTTTTACACTTAAATTGTTAACACTTGGCGCTGTGCAGCGGTTTGCGACAACTGGGGGCTGCTGAAAATCAGTGGTGTGGAATACTATATTCCACACAAATCCTGAGCAGCACCCCATTTGGCGCACGCCCGCGGCACTTGCAACAATGCAATGTGTTTATTTTTAGTAATTTTAAAAATACTATTGTACTTATAATTTGTTGTGATGTTGTCTGTGCCGTGTGTGTGTGTGTGTGTCCAAATAAACATATTTTCTTTCTTTCTTTCTTTCTAACGGGCCTCGATGAGGTTACATAAATTTCAATATAAAAGATTCACCATTTTATTTTTGAATTCATATGTTTATTTTTTTCAAACACAAGTTTGATTAGATGTTTTGCTTTTTTCATTTAAATTTGACTCTATTAAACTTTTGTGATTTAAAAAACATTTAATTGTTCAAGTTTTACATATAAAGGATATATTATTTGTTTGGCATATTCTCACATAAACCTTGTATATAATTAAATCACGAAAAACGAATAAGTCAGCGAACTAATACGTGTAAGATGATTCACGATTCGGTCGTCACGATTGTATAGAAAAAGTCTAACCTGTATGAAACACAATTTAACATTTTGAGAACGAAAACACAACATCTGTAGACCATAATCAGAAGCGTTGTGTAATGATGACATGTATGAGTTGGTTTGTAACAATCCGATACATTTACCTGTTTAGTAAACAATTGTCTATACAAAGAATATTTTTATGTGACTGAGGATAATTTGAATGTTTTCTTTTATTTTTTTTATTTCTTAAACCTATACAGCATATTAAAAAAGTTTACATAATAAAGAAAAGATAAAAAAACAAAGCCAAAATACGGATAAAACGTATAATAAGAAATTAAATCTAAGATCAAAAACAACAATAATAAAAAAATACGAACAAAAAGATATATATGAACAAATGGAGTATATCAAGTGAGCATTTAAGTGTGTATTAGTGTGTGCAATGGTGTTGCTGTGTGAGTGTGCGAAGTTGACTCTTAGTTTTTTTTTTAATTCTCCCTAGACAAAATATGTCCAAGGACATATATTTTATTCTTAATAATTTTACAACTAAACGGCCGGTAAATTGATCATTCATATTTTTGAATGAGCTATAACTTATATACTCGTATAACTAAGAATATTTTAATCGCTCAAATAACATAAACAATAGAGCAAACGATCCCCCAGGAAGTGACTAATCATAGACTACGTAGCATTATGCATTTATTGAGGGATGTAAAAAACTAAGATGTAAATGGTAGCCAGCACCGGTGACCCAAGAGCTAGTATATCTCGCTCAACGTATGGGCACTCTGCCACAAAGACCAAACTTGTTAATTTATTTTAGTGTTTCTCATCTTGATCCAAAATATACATTTATAAAAAATTAGAGGGGAATTAGAGTAATTATGGGAATTAGAACGGGCCATTCCATGAGTTTTATGAGGAAACTAAAGACAATCTACACTATACTCAACTGTAAAAACTTAATAGTGTCAATTTTTTTAAATTACTTATATGTTAGTATTATGTTATAGATAAATGGTAAAGTATGTAGTTAGGATATAGAAGATATAGTAAATGGTTAATGGTATGTAAAAAACGGAACGGAAAAACATCTACCGCAACTGTTACCGAGGAGGAAAACTGGAGAAGTGAAAAACAAATTACATCATCCATTTAAGCGTGAATTTTTAAGACAAATGCTAGTCACTGGCTTAGAGGGGAAGGAGAAAGAGGTATACGGAGGTTCTATTATTTACAAACAGTTCAAACCTACAAAGCACGAACACAGAACACAGAAAAACATGAAAAAAATTGAGCAATAATCATATGTACAAGTCCCGTAACAATGAGTTATTAGTATATTTAGAGGACAAAGATTATATACTCGTATAAAGATATTTTTAACTTGAATTTCTGTAAATAATGTTTATTTTAGACAACTAGGCGAACTGCCTTGCGTGCCTGACACGTCCTCGATTTTAAAATTTAAGACATATTCTCACGATGTTCGCCTTCACCGATGAATCAAGTGTTAATTGCTCACATCTTAACGAAATCTATTGGTGTACGGTCGTGATTTAAACGCACGAACTCAGTCTTGATTCGTAAGCCACTTGGCTAACAGTGGTAAAGTATCAATTAGGTATAACGAAAGAAGTGTCTCCATAAAGTTTTTTTTATCACAATTATTAAAACAAAACTTCTCTAATATTTGCCAGGTTTTATTTTCACTATTGCTGTCGTACGGTTACAATGCATCCATCTTGTTTAATAATGACATGGCCGCAATTTGTTTTTCTTTCACAGACTACGTATTGAAATAATAAAGATGACATAACATAGCTTAATAAACATGAAACTATCCAGCTTATGTTTTTAAACTCATTGTAGGACAATTGAACGATGTCTGAATTTAATTATTCTAGTTATTCTAATACTAATTGTTGTAGTTGCCCGACTAGTATAATATTCTGTTAAGAGAGCAAAACTCAAATGAAAATCCGTATCCACAACCTTAGAGTTTTCTTTTTAATTTCAATTACTAATATTTAATATGCTAGTTACTCCCGTTATAAAATATTGTCCTTAAAATATATATAAACGTATTCCATTCACATATGAAATAACACAGAAAAATAACATTCAGCAAAGATTTGCATGCGTACATAAATACAATAACAGGCCTATTTTATATTTGTAAATATAAACTCAAAATTTACAATGAATTATTGTTCGTATGCCTTAACAAAATAAACAAATTAATATGACCAAGTTAATTGCTTAGTTTTATTTACGTAATGAACAACGCTTTAAACAACTTAACTAATCAAATTCATACTCAAAGAACAATAACAGGTATATTTAATTAAAACTCACCCAAAGCTAATTTTATAGACGACACTACAGTATACATGTCTCACAATTCTAGATTCAGACTTACGTGTAAACCCTGACAATTTATCCAGCTATCCTAGATGTTGGAGCATGCGCAAGGGTTCCCAGATATCCAGGGGCCAAATGCAGAAATCAGGACATGCGCGAAGCTTCCCACCCAGGTAACATGATCTAGTTACCTATGCCTGTCTAAATGTTTATGACTAACTATATTTATATATATATAACTATGTAACTTAAGTCGTTGCTATGTTGAGTGGTCTTTGTTTTCGCCTTAGACATATCACTCTTAGGATAAGCGTGATTCAGAAATTAAGTTGGCGTGAAGGGATGTGTTTGGTGTAAAGTGATATTCAAACTCAAACTCAAAATATGTTTATTCAAGTAGGTCTTTATAAAGACACTTTTGAATCGTCAATTTTTACACTACCACCGGTTCGGAAGGCAGTCGTCTACCGAGAAGAACCGGCAAGAAACTCCATAGCTGCTCTATTGTCTGTGGAGCGCAAGACTTGTGAGATTGGTTACTTACTTGTTTTCTTGTTGATGACTGATAGATGATTTTTGTCTTTTTTGTTTAAAACAAGATTTTTTTAAAAAACGTATTTTAAGAGACGTATTTTATCAATATTAAAAAAAAATATCTATAACATAAGTCACTAACTACCTCCACCGTTAAATTCAAAATAGAATATATATCTTCTCAATTATGTATATGACAAAAGAAAGACACCAACATATAACGACTTGAGTAAAATGAAAAAAAAATCCCTTAATTAAAAGTATGCAAAGTATGTGATTGCGCAGCGAAGCTTTTGTTCATATGCTTATCTTTAAATGAAGAATACATACCCAGAAACAAGTCACTCAATGCAAATGTCACTTAACAGTGGTACAGCCCGGGAGGCTGCACCTTAGGCTTTGAGCCCTAGGAATTGCAGGCCACGCATGCGTGACCTAACATGCACCTTGCTTTTATATTGATGTTATTACTAGGTCAGATGTCCTATATCCAGGGCCTCCTGGGAAACATGCGCAGTGAGCTATAAAACCTCCTTGCTTTTTTATTAAAATTAATAAAAACTTGTTCAAGTAAAGAAAGATGAGTATGAACTATTCAGATTATTGCAAGTTTAGTGTTTGCATTTTTGCTTCTCGTATGAAATTTATTTTGTATTGTATTGTATTAAAGAGACCGCATCTTCTATGCGTGTCTGTGGTCCAATTTTGTTTAAGAATTACAAAAATAAACTTCGGTTTTTCGTATTAACAATATACATAACATAAATAATATCTTGTAGAATGGGGCGAAGAATGAATAAAAAAAAACGTGTTTCCTTAAAATTGTAAATATAATTTATCACATTCACACAAACACAATACAATATAATACAATAAGTTACATCTCCGGCACTCTTTAAATCTAGCAGACTCTTAACTAAAAGTGCAATGAAAACACGATACTATAGGACGATAAACATCTAATAGCCTTTAATACATAAATCAATTGCATCGTTCTAACAAAAGCAATATTCAGGGTTAGAATGTAAAGCCATACGAAAAGATCGTTTTCAGATATATTAAATGACAGACGAAAGCGTGATAAAGCAACGTCGAGAAATTATTCAAATAATAATAAAGTCTCACACTAGGTTAGCTCCAATGTATTAATTTCAATAGCTTGTGTTAACATAATTGAACATTTTCAATAAATAAATATTACCGAATATGTCCATCGGGGATCAAATCCGGGACCGTCAGTTCGACAATCCAGGTAATCCAACAACCGAATCGTCAATATGTTAAATTATTTCAAACATACGTCGCTTTTCTCTGATACAAACGTTTTGACAGGACCTTTTTGAAAAATCTCATTGCTCTATGGTTTTAAAAGCGCTTTCAATTCGGATCTATCTATTGTATACAATTTTTTTAAGGCTGGTCTTTAAACGTACACGTGGCAATCGGAAATCCTAATCTAAGGAAAGATAATACTTACAGTTTATTTACAGCTAATTATAAAAATGAAATGCAAGAGATAACTCGTCAGTCTTATGAGCGGGGGTTTGGTGCCCATTTTGAACGGAATTGGCACTATGACAATTGTTTTTGAATTAGTAGAAATATTAAAAACCGCGTTTATATTAATTGGACCTCCTCTTCAGGGTGCTTCCGGTGCAGCGGGGCATCCTGAAATTATTAAACTTTAATAACACATCGTAACGTGACGCGTGACGATTGAAACTCACGCTAACCGCGATTGTTAAAATTTGGTTTACGTTATATTTTGGTTCAAGTATATTAAAGTCAAAGTTTTTATTATACATAAAATCATTGTACATATCAATTGTGTACTTAGAACTGTGTGTATGAAATTCTTGAGTTGTAGGAACTAGTTATTTTGTAGGCCTTTTTAGTGTTGCACGTGAAAATATGGTGTGCCAAATGTGGCTATTTGAACAGATGTTATTCAGTTCAATATTTGAATGTCGCAATCAAATAGTGTGACTAGAAATAATTTAATAAATGTAAGTGGAATGTGTGAATGGTAATGTTTTTGTTGTTAAATATGTGTGTTTGCGGAATGTTCTCACTATAACGTAAATGTGAGCTTTACCCACCAATTTTAATGTTTTTATTTAATATAGATTGGTGCATGGTGTATTGGTTGCAGATCTTTACAACCGTACTGTGAAACATTCTTGGCGGATTTAAAGCGAGTGGCGGAGAGTTTCTTGCCAGTTCTTCTCTATACGCCCTTGATTTGGGAACTGGCATTAAATGTAGAGTCAAAATTTATTATAACTTTTTTTGACGATTCTTAAGTGTATCATATCTTCCCATGTGAATAAAGATATCTTCGATTAAATCAACTGCAATTCTGATTTCAATATGGGTAATGAGAAACGAAAGAGACAATCGATCTTGACACTCACTACAAACGGAGCAGGCTATTTCGTCACTGTTGTCCCCGCACCCGTCACGGCCAGAGCAGGCCACGGCCGTGCTTCGACATCTCCCGTTGCCACAGCGGAGCGGGCAGAAGTCGGCTGCGCGCCATCTGCCAAACGGTTCAGTGAGTCGATAAGAGAGGGCGCTGGAAGCAACTACGACACAGTTGTGATTTTGGCGGATTTCTTTAAATTCTGATCATTTTCAATCGCTCCTCGTCACTATTAAATCCTCTCTCCAATAGGAGTGTGTAATACCATACTTTGCTTATGGGCCGTCAACACATTCGTAGTGTGTCGACATATTAATATTTTGTTTTGATTGAGTGCCTTTTAGTTTTTTACTTGTCCCATAAAAAATACTTTGATTTTATAAAAAAAAATCGCTGCAAATTAGATGGAAAAATGTTGATCCTTTAATCGTTTTATAGCCCACAGCTTATTTGTACTATAAGAAAGCATTTTAAATTTAAACGTTATAATTTAGTCCCTAACCTAGATTGCTCATTACACAGATGAGGCGGCTCGTCAGATGCGTCCTTGCAGGAAACGATAGCATTGCAGAACTCGTACTCCGGGAGGCATTCGCCCGAGTTGCAGCGGAACGTGTGACGTGGGCAGCTGTAATTCGAAACATTTTTTATAATTGAAAATCCATACTAATATTATAAATGCGATAGTATGTATATATGTTAAGCTTTCACGCTTAAACTACTGAACTGATTTCGATGAAAGTTAGTATGTGATATAGACTCAACCTTAGGGCAGGACACAGGCTTGTTATTGCGAAAATAGGGGATGAAAGTTTGTTTATAAATTTCACCAGAACTCTGCCATTTTCCAAATTCCTTTTGTATTTAAACATCTCGGACAAAGTCGTGGGCAAACGCTACTAGGTGTTTATTATTATTATATATATTTACGATAACAATTTATAAAGAGCCAGTCTTCCCAGTTTAACTTCCACTTTTTTTAATGAAAACTCGCAACGACAGAAAGAGTCCATTAGCAACAGCTTGGCTCAAACTCACGGTTGCAACATTCAGGCTGCGATACACAGCTTGTTAATCAGCTATTTAAATAACATGTTGGGAATGCGTAAACTCATACAAAATGTTATCAGATTAACGGTAAACTGAATATCTATTATTTATTATGGACTTTCATTTTGATTTCATATGATTGAAAAAAATATGATTCTTTTATATTGGATGATGGGGTAGAAACACCAGGATTTTGATTATATAAATAAGAATATATGGTTTATGTTTATTTGTTTATATAAGACTACTCAAGAATTGAACTGTCGCGATGCTGAGCGAATTGCCGACACATTAAAGATATATTATTAGATAAAATTATTCCTTCAGGAGAACGACCATTACAAAATAAAATACTTATTTAAATATGTCAGATTTTCGTATTGCAATTTTTTACACTAAATTTGTGGACTGTTAATAGTCTTTTTTTTTAAATTTCATACCGTGAAATAACTAACTTGTACCAAGTATTGTATAAGATATGGAATGTGAACGGCGAAACCTGTTCAATATCTATTACGTTGAAGTAATTACAGGCGCAGGAGAGAATTGTTTATTTACTCATCTCCAGACCTGCTTTGTAGGACCACATATGACGAATTTGTATTAAATTTGTTACACCATAAGTGGTTAAAAACGGTTAACCACGTGGTTAACTACGTCAATTTTGTCTGCGATACATTTTGAACTTTAGAAGTAAACAAAAAAAAATAACCTCAGACAATATTATGTTGTACATAACATAAATAAATACAACGAATGGGAAAAAAGAAATAACATTCTTATATAACGACACTGAATTGAGTGTGCATTTTATGGCGTTATAGAGAGTGGTTGTTAAATGGACAGGTTAAAAATTATTGTATGGAATACAAATTAAACTAACCAAAACCAATTGATTTCGACGCTTGTCGTTACATGGAGTGTATACATTCGATAAGCAATAAACATACCCTTTGCGCCTCGTCGCCTTGCAGTTCCTCTCATCTTCGCCGCCGGGGCACTGCGGCGTGCCGTCGCAGCGTGACGCGCGGGACACGCACGGCGAACCGGGACCGCCGCATCGGAACGCGTGCATCGGACAACGTTCGCCCGTGCCGTCTGACAATGGACACATTTCAACTTACTGTCAAGTTTGTTTGTTACTTTGGGGAACTAATTAAACACAGGAATAATCCAAATGGTCGCGATACAAATTAAATAAAACTGTAAGTACTTTATTGCGACAGTTCGGTCAACGGAGAACTACCTGTCCATGCTATCACAATGATGGATGGTCATCTTATTTGATATTAGATCAACAGATACCCATGAACGCACACCTACACACACAAATACACACACAAATACACAAACGCTGAAATTAACATGCAAGAAGGAAGAGACTGGACACCCACAACAATATGGTTTTTGGAAATTTATTTATTATTTATTTATTTATGAAATGAAGTATTATGTATTTTTTTTAGTTTTTATTACTTTTGTGTGTTTACAATGAATGAATGAATTTACTAAATAAGAATTTCTTATGTTTATGTAGTAATGGAACATTTAAATTATGAAACATTTTTGTGGCCAGCATTTTTAATTGTTTTTTTTAGTGTATGACAAATGTTTCTTGCTTTCTTACAGCTAAATTCTTATAAGACAATTCAAAAAGATAATGAAACATTAGTGGATTGTTAAGTGCGAAGTAAAGTAAGGTGCGTGACAATTACCTTTACCAGTACCTAAGCATTTCTCGTCGGAGCCATCGGGGCAATCCTTCCTTCCGTCGCACACGAAGTACCAGCTGATGCAGGTGCCAGTCGAGCGGCACTGATAAACAATACATTTCATATACCATATTTTTTTAAATATTGATAGACATAGTCCGTTACAAGACGGTCCATTAAGGCGAGGAGCGGTCGTTATCTGATCTGCATTGTCATGTCAATAAAAAAAATACCCCGACACTCACCAGCCATAATTTAGCAAAAAAACAGTTTATTTGATTTAATTTATATTATTAAGCAAAATCAGGAAGCTCAGCTCAAGCTGCTTAATATGACAGGATAGATCCAAGGAAAGCGATTTATAGCTTGTGTTAGACAACTTTAACATTTTGCCTCCTGGCGTTGCAGGTGTCCATGGGCGGCGGTTAGCACTTCATTCTATGTGACCCGCCTGCTCGTTTGCCTACTGTTACATTAAAAAATAATAATAATACATATAACCAGCCAACTAGACCACAGTTAACAAATGCGTTCATCACAAAATGTTGCCCGGGTATCGAAACGGCAGGTGACCACCCTGGTGACCATTGTCACCGGGTCTTCTTTAACTCACCTGGAAAGTTCCCGGGAGGCAGCCCCTGTTTCTCGCAGAGCACGCCGCAGTGGAGTTGGTGCGGTACGCGCAGTCGCATCGTTTGTTCACGCACCGAGTGTTGGCGTCCACTTTCTGGCATTGGCCATCAATGAGACAAGGCATACCCAGAGACACTGGGCCTAGATCCAGTTTCGGCACCTCATCAGCCCTTACGCGATGCTTATCTAGAAATTACAAACCGTTATGTTAACAAATATTGCCGACTATTGGGCTCCATAAAGTTCATTTAATGTGTACGCTCTATAACTAAATCCCAAATTTATACATTATCTAATTATCTGATGATGAATAAGTTTCGGAATGAATTTGCTCCAGCTTAGTCTCGCTTCAAAAAGTACTGGAATCATTACCAAAAAAAATCAACCAAGTCAAGATTCTTGTCTGCTTCTTCTCAGCTTAGTCGCGTACAGGCGTAGAATTTAGATTTAAGACGATTCAAAATGGTCCTATGTACCTTAATGAATAAAGATATTTTGACTTTGACTCTCATATATTTACCTTTGAGCGAAGACTTCTTTTGATGCCCCTTCTGTTTTGAATTCTGCTCTTTAGAACCACTCTTTTTATTAGACTTCTTCTCAACCGACGGTTGTGTTACAACTCTATAAATCGGCTGATCGTTTGCATGTAGATTAACAGTCATTTCGTTAAGTTGAAGTTCATTGGATTCACCGTCCTGTCTGTTAGAAATCGGAAGATGTTTCGCCTGCTCCACAGACGGTACCTTCATGACGGCTTGCATCAGAGGGCTGTCCTCTTGGGTGCTAAGAACGTCATTCTTACTCGTGAACATTGGCAGTTTACTCGGTTTGACATCTTCGGTGGCGATAACCAAACTCGCCTGTCCCGTTGGGTCCTTTAAGCTGGCCGCTTCATAGTTATTTAAGTTGTCACTCGAATTGTTGATTGTATCTTGCTCTGCTATAACCGCCTCTGTTGCGTAAGCATTTAGTTTTATCGGTAGGCACTTGTTGCCGGATTGTTTGAAATACGAATTGCAAGAACATCTCCCAAAGAGGTTGGGTATGACAAATTCGCAATGGCTATCCTTGTCCCAGAGACGGCAATGCTCGTTCATGTAACAGACGTGAGATGGTGGAGCGGCTGAAATTATTACACAAAATGTCAAAGAGTGGAGTGGACTTTTGGACGTTAGAGTACAATAGCGCTTATTAAAGATTATTTAATATAAATTATATTAAATATGGGCCCGTTGACCCAAAAGGTGATGCTTATCTCGATCAGTCTATAAGCATAGAGATAGCGTAGAAATGCCGCCAGCTTTATTTGTAGTCTCCCACAGGGACCGAGCTTTTAAATTCATTTATTGACACTTTGTTTTGCACAAAAACAGTAGAAGTAAATAATGTTAATAGATGTTACTACATACAAGAGCTACGGGCGGCCTCATCGCTAATAAGCGATCTCTTCCAGGCAACCCACTTTAGTGTTAAGCCTTATGTTGCATGATATATACTTTAAACTGTAGAACAAAGAAAATTAAATTATTTATTATTAACTCATATATGTATCGAATGGTTCCACTTAGTAATCATGAACAGTTAGTGGCTTTCATGATCATGAGGCTATAGTTAACAATTTCATGCTCCAATTATGATGTCTTTGCAATCAGTTTAAACCCAGTAGTCACTAACTATGGGAAAGTTTTTTTCAATTGATCAAAAGCTGATATTATTAACACGAAAATGTTGTTAATAACAGTTTTTTCATGAACGATATGAAACAATCACAATAGTATGATTTGTTTATACCATAACCATCTATAACAATCAGGGAAACATTCCCATGTGATTACATTACATACGGAAACACAGTTCACGGAAAGTGCATGTCTCAGAGCGTGTTTGAGCGAAGTCACCTTTTCCCATAGAACCGTGATAAACTTTAATAGGATCCATTTATGGTGATGCGTTATTATAATGGGACTGTTAGACTAAAATTTAATAGTTTATATTATAGAAATTCCAAATAAAACTTAATCTGATGGATACACAGTGGTATCTTCTGGCGCGGCACAATGTTCATGTCCACTACTATCCATTTGAACAAAAACATATCTTTCAAACGGTGATGCCCAATTATGGGATCGAAACTTTCAACTCAATGTCAGGTTGGTGTATTTACAGTGATGTTTCTAATCGTAATTTCGATCAACGAGATCCATAGACAAGATCGCGAAATCGAAAGCGGATAACAAAAGCATAGTTCCCACATTCAAATATAGAAATTGTTTTTTGACATGTCCTTCTAGTCTATGACATTTAAACAGATAAAGAACTAGACAAATGTCACCTATGTGTCAAACGATTGTTATGAATTCGCAATAGCGAACCAAATACCGTAAAATGGGGTGAATAGAATGATTTTCAAGTTTTGGATCGACATTGTCGTGTTAAATTTTTTATTTTTTTTATGTGAGAGGAGGAAAACGAGCTGGCGGGTCACTTCGAGTGATGTGCCAACCGCCGCCCATCTGCAACGCCAGGAGGCTTACAAGTGTGTTGCCGGCCTTTAAAGAAGAGGAACGCTCTTATAACGTTTATAACAAATTATGACGAAAATGAATCTTACTTGTAATATTTCTAGTTCTTTGTGGGTCTGTTTTAATCACTTGCTTCATAGAAGAGCGTGTCATATAACAATAAACAATTCTATATTCCATCTTAATGTAAGGTACGTTAAATGTATTGACTGTATTGTAAAGGAAATTCTTTCCATTTGAATGAATTGAGGCAGAGTCATTACTCACGTGAGAGACATGTATGTTTTCTGAATTGCAAGTGGCCATCGGTGCAACGGCAGACGCCATCTAAGCACGCACTGTAGGCAACTTTTAGCGTACACTGCTCGGAGACCACACACTCGGAACCGAGGAGGGTTGCTGAAAAAAAAATTAAATTGTTAGTATATAAGTGTTTATAATTAAAATATAATTAAAACATGAATCAATAATTACGCAAATTTTTGGTACAAATCTGACATAATTAACAAGTAGATCTGTGTATTAATTGTGTAAGAGTTTAACAATCATTCACTCAAGACTTAGATTGGGCTTTTTGCTACCAGTTTATTATATTAATAAATAACAAATGAACTTTGCTGCGGAGCTATTCCGTAGAATTAGTGATAGGCTAGGCAGTTGGCTGCCTGATTGTCAACCTTCACTTATTGGAGAGACACTAAATGTGTTAGAAGTAGAAGAATGAGCTTTCCATCACCATATGAATTGCATAAGTGAGTCTTAATTAAAGTAGATAAAACTTGGCTTGTAATTGAATGACAGCACTGATGCTATCAACTTAAATGCACTACATAGAACCGTTAAGTTACAGTATAGTGTAAAAAGTGTTATGGGAACGCACAATGGAATAAAACTTGTCAAGTGCAGTTATTTTATTCCTTCGTTAGTCTAACTTTCACTGAGTGTTGCCTGGGTCAATTTTGAATCCTCAAATTTTGAGTGTCGGGGCCATGACCCACCTTTGACCCTGTTATGTTTCCGAATTTAAACGTTTGACGTCTAGTTCAATTTGCGGCTTTCATGCCTTGTCACGCAATTATTAAAATTTTTGATTTTCGAAAAGATAAATTTTTGACATGAATCAAAATGCAACAAAAACTTTTACATAGGTTTAAAGTGCGAAGATATTGTTTGCATTACATCGTTTTAAATAAACCTTGTGTAATGGGTTATACTGACAATGGTATCAAAAGTAAACAAATTTTTAATATTATAACTAAGTAAAGATTTTTCAAAATTTTATTGAATGTTGAACTAATAAGAAGCACGAAGACAAGCCCTGTTATTATCATATAAGCGTAATACGGGTTTAGTAATAAATATATTTAAATTAATTACTCTCTACTTAAAGTATTAAATACATAATATTCAGTAACGTTTGATTCATGACATCGTGATGTGAAAACACAAATGTGTTTAAGAAATTCCTACCCGTGAACAACAACTTAGTTAAAGTATAACGTTATTTACAATTACAACACATTATACAAAAACAAACCCAATATAGGGATTTCTATTTTATTTCTGCTTTGATAGTTTTTTTAAATATTAGCCAAGATTAATGCGTCCACAATCAACTATAATATTCATCCAGTTCCGGCGAAACAATGTTTAAAATTTTATGCTATTACCTTTGCGCAAGCTCAGATAAGGAGTTAGTTTAAAATTTTATTAATAATCCTCACGGATGGAATTAAATGTAATTAACTAAGACGGGCATGTCGATATTGATAAAGGAATCAACCGTTTATTTAGGCCGACAAACAAGTGAGCGTGCTATGATTTTATCAATTAGATTTCAAGTCGTCATATAATATTAAAAGAAAAAACACAGACACACACTTTTAAATGAAGATTATTAAAATTAAAAAAAAAATTCGTTCGCAGTGTTGATTAGTACAGAAGCCGTGGTCATTCAGACTAGCCTAATAAACACAACACTGACACAGCGAGGCAGTAACGAATATAAATAAAAAATATATATTAAAATGTATATATGACAAAATAAACAATATTTAGTAATATGACGGTAAAAATATTGTAATGATTCAAATATTCGGACCATTCAATCCGTTTATCGAACATTTGAACTTGCGTTATTCAGAACGGTTAACACCCGTGAAATAATTCGCCAATACGATTTTAATCTTTAGCCTAAATTCGTGTCTCAGTGACCGCTTTACCATTAAATAAGTGCGCAACGGTACGCAATTTTTATGCAAAACTGTAGTGATTAACATTAAATATATCATTTGTTTATAATGTAAAAATATATATTTATTTACTTAGACGATCAAGAACGATCAGGATTCTATTTCCGGTTCTATGTCTTAACCTTATTTTGGCTTTATTTTTAATCTATTTTTATTGTGTAAACTTTTTTTGATAATATGTATAGGTTTAAGAAATAAAAAATAAAATAATATGCAATATGTCACCTATGCAAGTAGCTGATTACAATAAAAGAAATTTACGTAACGTCGAACATACGTCTTTTTTAATACGCTGTTTAGAGCCCACGGTTAATTTAGATCGCTAATTTTGATTAAATAATATTTCACATAACAAGTATTTTAATTCACTCGCACAAAGTTTGTTTTACGAATAAAGAGGTTCTATATCATTCCTAATGTAGAAATATATCGACATACACCAGCGTAATTGTGTTACAATAAAAAATCAAGACGCTTTGATAGAATTTATTGCAATTTAATTCGAGACGACAAGATCGATTTACTTGATAAGTCTGAGTTGGTGGCGGTCGCGGTTTTATACTTGAACCAGTTGTAGTTAATACGCGCATTTCACCGCTATATAGTAAATATATAATCAGCACATATATATAACGCCTACGCTTATGAATTGAGTATGTTAATCAAAAAATATAACCGAATCTCATGTATTGTGAATTAACAAAATATTCGTTTTATAAGAACTCTTAACGGTGTTTTTGGATTCCTATTTATATAGGAACGTAATTTGCAAAATATTTATTCGGCGAAATTCAAATTAATGCGATCTTGACTTTGTGATTAATAGAGCAAAACAATATTTGATCGGTTTGATAGAACGTTTACCATTTTCAATTACTATTAATTGATTACAAGAGTTGTTAGTGTTGATCGTCTTCTATTTTAATACAAGTTACCGTTGACCGAGCTTTCAAACAAAAGCACATCTATTATTTCTCCACTTTCTGAAGAGATCTTAACGAGATTTAATGGAGTGGCGGAGAGTTTCTTGCCAGTTCTTCTTGTCCGCTCTACGCTCTTGATTTGGGAACTGGCAGTAAATGTAGAAGCGATAATTTAAAACATATTTTGTTGACGATTCATAAGTGTACCTTGGTGACTTATATGAATAAAGATATTTTTGATTTTGATCGCTCCCGTGGCTCTTATATGTACTAACATCTATTGACAGCTACTTCTACTATTTAATCGCAATAAAGTGCAAATATATAAAGAAACAAATTTTCTGTAGCCATGTATTAATATTAGTTATTGAATTATAGTTTTTTTTATTAATCTCGCTTCTACGTTCTGCGCTGTTACATTTGAGTTTATATTATTATTTCCTTGGAAGATAAAGAAGAATGACTAGTAATCATTAGACGAAAACATTTCCTTCATTTTTCCTTTAAAATCGGATCTTCACTTGTTTCTGTATATATTGCTGTTCAGAAAACAATCGCATCATATCCGCTGATTGCTATTTTACAGTGGCGTACATGATCTGTTGAATCGTTTAACGTGAAGTTAAACGCATGGCGGCTCAATGAGGATTTATTGATATTGTACTTGGTTAAATTGTAGCGGAAATACTCTAGCGTGCCCGCTACTTTATCATTGAATACATTTACGACATCTTCATCGAGTGAGGGTATACTGTAAAGTTGAAGTGTTTTCTTATTAGTTTGTGCCGATGGCGCAGGGGTGGGCAAGTTGACTTTACATACTACAATTCATCCTTTTATCATTCTCTATGAATGAGAATTGTAGGTATTCTGTGACAGTACAGAGTCCAATGTGTAAAGCTACACGAGCACGAGCTCTTGACTATGCAATAAAAAACATGTAAATAAGTTAAAATAACATTTATTAGAAAAATAGAACAAAAAGGAGTTTGAGTTTGAATAAGTGTACAGCGTACAGCGCTTTATTTTTAATTATCAATCAGATTGTAATATCATAATGGTCGTTGTTTGTTTTGATTAGGTTAATTACCATATAATTTTCGGGGATTCATTATATTTGGCAATTTTTTTAGAATCTCTAGGGGGGGCAGCTGCAACCTCCCTTTCCCCCCTTGGCGACGCCCTTGCCTCTTCGTAATAATTGATGTATTAAGTGTTATTTATGTAAAAAAGTTTGCCTATACAGTGCTTTTTAATTAACAGAAAAATTCAATAAGGCTCTACACCTTTATCAATTGTGTTCCTGTGATTTTCTGTCAAATGTTTAATTACGATGATTTTTAATGTGAACGACTTAAATTATAAGAATGACTTATGCGTAACTCATATTTCGTAAACAAAACAATGCCAATATCTCACGGGCCTTAACCAAATCTTAAAATGCATACCATTCTTGTTTTAAATTTATAAAATTAATATATTTAATGACGCTTCGCTTTTTACAGTTTATTACTATTGTGTCGACATATATTATATGACGACATAGATTATACGAGGTATAAACTCTCAAACTCAAAATATCTTTATTCAAGTAGGTCTTTATAAAGACACTTTTGAATCGTCAATTTTTACACTACCACCGGTTCGGAAGGCAGTCACCTACCGAGAAGAACCGGCAAGAAACTCGATAGCTGCTCTTTTAAAATAAACAATTAATACAAAATTGTGCTACTGACAATTAAAATAACAAAGCATTGTAAGGCTACTCAAGAATTGAACTGTCCCGATGCTGAGACAATTGCCGACACATTAAAGGGTCTTTATAGACAATATTTTATCATTGTCTTGGATGAAAATGTATTTAAAAAAGAAAAGTCTCACTAAACGATGAAAGCTTGTAAACAAGGATCCAATTCACACAGAGAGACAAGATCGAGAACCTTTTAAGAATTGAACGAAGAAAGCGAGACACGCGTGGGATTGTTTTTACAAAACAATTTATTTTATAACACTTTGGCCACACCGTGCGCCATCAAAATGATAATTTTATAACTGTATTTTATTGTATATATTTAAGCAAATAACATCGATTTGGGCAAATCCACTTTTCATACAAGGCATTGCATCCTACAATATATTCATAGATGTTATGAGATAACAATAGGTCTGTGGGACTACTGTTAGGTATTTGAGTCTATGGTGTCTTTCGCTGAACTGTCTATGGTTTCATGGATAGTTAGCGATGAAAGTTTCATGGTATATACATACAAATTAATTAGACATTTACACATAAGAAAAGATTTTAATTGTACGACCTCAGAGTTAAGAACTACTAGGCGAACATGACCTGAGAGACGATATACAATTTATACTTCGATTTCGGGAATTTGATTGTGTGGGTAATCTGAAATCATCTCCATGATGAAGGAAATAGAAAAATCTTTTAGCAACATTGCAATTCGTATTACTGAAAAAGAAAACTATTTTGTTAGGTAATGGCAAAGTAATGCTTTTAAACGAGAGGCAAAAAGTTCCACAGTCGCGTATTGTTACGAACGAGTGAAAGTGAACAAATTACACACCTTCGCGTAGTTTATTTAAATTATTTGAAAAAAAATTGTTACAAGTATTATGATTTCCATAATAAAGTTTACTTAATTGTACAATTAAAGCTGTAAGAAAATCTTCTCTTATATCTAAATCATCAACAAAAAAGCTCTTGCGATATATTGTCAAGTGGATATCTTAAATGTATCAATTAATTTATTTGTAGTGTATTTTATGTACGATACTGTAACATTTTGTTTATAAATGATATTTTTTTTTTTTTTTAATCTTGAAATTTTTCACTTGTAAAGTATAACCTTGATAAAACTTCTAAATCTCTATATAAGACGAAAAATAGTTTGCTTTTTTTCATTTGAGATACAAATAAACTGAAATAAAAAAGAATAAGACAAACTTACTAGCTTATAATGTTTTAGTGTAAGATATTTTTCGATGACTATGTTGACGCAATTACGCAATGCCAAACAGAGTTATATATTAAATAGATCGGTATGCATTTTTTGCTGATCGACACACGCCATGTTCGGATTCAAACATTTCTGATTTTGATTGTATAAACCTTTTTCTTAAACAAATCAAATTCTATTGCATAATATAATAAAATACAGGTGAAAATCACTTACATTCAAGACAAGTGGCGTTGTCAACTTGTGCGAAGTAAGGCTGACAAGTGCAGGAGCCTCTCGTGCACTGTGCGTTGGACACTTTGCAGTCTAAGTTGAGACGACAACGCGATCCGAGCAACTCACCGTGCGCTATCTGAAATTAATTATTTAATACAACTGTATAACTAATTTAATATAACCTATAAATATAGTGTAAACACTATATACCGATACTGAACGGAGTGTGCATTCTATGGCGTTATAGAGGAAAGAGAAATCATTGTATGAAATACGAGCTAAACCAACCAAAGCCAATTGATTTCGACGCTTTATAGACTTTGGATTTAAATCGATTGACGTTATAGGAAGGTTACACTGTATAATAAATAATTCTTGTCGTGTAGATTAAGACTAAATATACGAACATAATCAATGTTTTTGTATTATTAAATAAATAATACTACAGAGGAACTGTATAAGAATATTATACAAATGTATTACGTGAGTTTAAAGATGGCTATTAAACCTGTTTTTAATGATGATGACACTCAAGCCTCACTAACTTAAAGTAAACGAGGGTAGAATCCCTTGGGGTTATCATAAATTGCTTCTAATCAACTGCACTTATCACTTTGCTCTAACGTTTCTTGCGAGGTCTTCAATAAAATATGAGTATTTTCTTGGTTTGAGAGATTAGTTTGTGTTGATCGAAATGTTTACACTGTTTGACAAAAAAAACGTGGATGCTCTATACGTAATTAATTACTTTTTGACAAATTTCCATCGTTAATAATAAAAATTGATATTGACAACGTTCCGTGTGACACTTCTTTTGACGTTTGATTTAAATTGACATTTTTCCACAGATTAATAATTGTTTAAGCATGATTTATCTATGAATGTATGTGATATGTTATCTATTTTTCAAATAGCTTTACAATTCTGACATTGTCATCGATACATTAAAAATAGTATTCTAGAAATATCCGAATCCCTAACATGTAGAACTCCTAGGTAAATATTATACCACTATACCCAAAAAAAAAGCAAATTGAAACATCGACTACCATCAATTATGTAAAAAATGTATAAAAAATATCTCGGTTGACAAAATCGCTCTTTATGCCACCTTTGTGCTATTTTTACACAAAAAAAGAGATTATTGTCCTTTTCTACGATGATGCAGCGCTCCCGAGCTCGTTGACCTTGGGCATCACTGGAATATTCATATCTGTGTACGGTACACAAAACAAATCATTCATAGATTTCATTAACTAAACCAGTACTCAGTCTGTACTAGTATTTTAAATAACGCTGTCTATTACTTTAAGGACTTAGTGTTAAAATAAATATAATTCAAGACCTCGTATTCAACATAAATATTTATTCGATACAAGAATTCGAAAATGGTTTTAAATGAAAATCAAAAAAATTGAGTCTAAAAAAATATATTACCATTAAATACTACGAATTATAATCGGGTATATAATCAGATTAGGTCGTTTAAAAACAGTAGCCAGTTTTCTGTTAATATAAAGTGTTTTTTTTATGTAAGTGGAGGCAAACGAGCAGGCGGGTCTATGTGATAGTGCTAATGACATGGTGATATTACAGAGAAGATAGAATAGTTAGGGAACAGGACATTTTTGATAGCACTGCGTATACCAACTGTACCTATTTAATTTTAGAATTTGCATTGTCTCACTTGTGAATTGCTGTAATCTTAACTTGTCTACGCGAATATTAGGATATCCTTTATCCTACGCTTCTATAATACGACTACTATATAGGGTCAACTAAACATAATTATTCTAAATACATTTAATAAAGATTTTTTGTATACAAACAAAATATTATATGTCTTTTAATTTTTTGTCTCTTTCTGCCACATTGTGTTTACACTGTTTTCAAAAGAGTAAACCAACCCCAAGACAGTCGAATAAGACTAGCCAAAAACATTAAACATCAAATACTGGGTAGAAACTCCCTGCAATTGTATAGTTATTATATTTAAAAAAACATAAACTGCACTTTTATTTGATAAAAACAAACGCACTTTCCACCAAATTGAAACAAGACTTTATTGGAAACTAGAAAGATCTCCGTTTTGCCAGTGATAAACTCAAAACAATCAAGATATTTAATATTGAGATTGTTAAATTCCTTCGAAAAACGTGGCAGCACCTTGGATTTTAATTTGTAGTGTTTTTAAAGTTATGTAAATAAATCGAATAATCGTTGAAATATTAATTAGATTATTTATAGTATAGATACTTAGTTTCAGTATGATAGATAGACTATGAGAGATGTTTCTTAAGTTTTGGTCCTTATTTCTTTCTCTTTTGTGTTATTTATAAGTAACAAGTGTTTGGTAACTCTTTACATACATGTGTATAGTTAGATGAACAAGTTGTATGTAAAGTATCGTAGTTTTGGGTTGGATAAAAAAAATGTTTACTTAGTTGGTGTGTCTAAAATAAAAAAGAAGATCTTTATAAAGACACTTTTAACGAAGTACCGATATAATTAATAATTAATTTACATTACCATTGGTTTGGACGTAATCTAACGAGAAACTCGATCGATTTATATTCGTATAGGGTATGACTGTGTATTAACTGGGTTAGTATACGTATACTAACGTAAACTGTGAAGCCAAGTTAGGTCCACGATCGATCGAAATTAAAATTTAAAGACACCTTTCGTAAACCTGTAAATTATTCAAGCGTGAAATTATTCAGTACAGGAGGGCTCGCGCGAGTGTTTGATATTTCACATATTCCCCATTTCTTTGGAAACTTTATTAATAATTGATGACGTCGCTCTTTGATATAGAAATCTTTTGTATAGTTCCGATTTGTTTTGCTAACGTTGTTATGATATTTCAATTGGTACATTATTGTCAAGGTAATTTCAGTTCAATTTCAAGTCACATCCGGAACTTAAAGTCCTCAGATAAGATTTATTAAACGATTGTTGAAATGATTTTTACGATTATAAATATACATTGCTAATATAATATGTGGATTTCTTCGGAAGAGATCCCGATCATATTCCCAAACAGGCACTTGACTGGAATCGTCAAGGTGCGCGGAAGCGTGGCCGTCTCAAACAGACCTGGCGACGTACTGTTGCAGATGAGGCGAAGAAAGCCGGTAAGAATTGGAGCGAGCTCAAATGCGAAGCGGCGGACAGAGCATGATGGAGGACTACTGTGGATGCCCTCTGCCCCATCGAGGGGACATAGGATTATAATTTAAGTAAGTCAGTAATATAATATGTAAATAAAACTTATGAATATATATATATATATATATATATATATATATATATCATGTATATTATACATGATTAAAATAAAAAATATATGTGATGTCTTTTACGTATAGTAAGAAAAGAAATAATTAGAAGCGTATTTTAAAAATAATTGATTTGTTTTATTAAAAATATGTTACTATCCGGGCGAAGTTTAGTTAAGGTTTAGTCGATTGAAGCGCCATTGAAGCGAATTAAATAATCACCCAGTAACCATAGAAACATAAAAGTATAGTTTTAGGTCGTTCGATTGACCGACCGAACTCGGTGGATCACTTAAATAACTATCATAAGCTGAGGTGTGAATTATCAAAACCATTTCCGGGTGCAACCGCAACTGTTCATAATGCTTATCATGACTTTCATGTACGTGGTCGGAAATGAATTAAGCGGATATTTTTCAATTAAACTATGGAATGTGGAATTCTTAAAAAAGGGACCAACGATTTATTAGAAACGCAGATTGTTAACGTCTGTGGTCGTATAGGTTTCGTGTTTCATTTGACACCTGTCAATGACGATCCATTATTAATTCTAGTAATATTCTGTGTATAATAATAATGATACTCAATGTAATCTCAGGTATACATAGGTATCAGATCTATATGTCACTAAATTTGATTTTATCAAGAAGATCATCCAATGTAGTTTGTTGCGTAACTTGTATTTAAAAAGCAATCATAAAGTGATAGGAATTTAAAACAAAAAATATTCATAAACTATGGAATGAACAGACAGCTAGAGTTTCTTCCATAGCGTCCGTCATTGTAGAGCTTTTAATTATTCACGTCAGCCACCTACGACTTTCGTATTCGTTATTTGCTTATTATCCCTATAATTTGATTTCACGCCGCACGCATACATAACTGTCAGTTTTCACTATGTGACATCAACCTCTTCAAACATGGTATATTATTAAATCAATTAGCATAGCAATTGTTATATAATTAACAAGTTTCTTGAATGTTTACGAGAGCGTAAAATATTGTCACTCTTCACAAATTATAATGGTTTTTATGATAGAGATTAGCCAAGGTAACCAGTGAATACTGCTTTAAAATAATTCACACTTACTTACACTTTAAGTATAATGTATTTAGCCAATTGTCAGAATAGTTTATTAAATTATTAAATAGATTACGTAATTGGCGTCTTTTGACATACACATTCTACTAGATCTCATACGTATAATAAAACGAAGTGTATTTTTACATTACCACAGCGATGAATCTTATGTACAACTAAACAATGAGGAACTATTTTCTGTTGATAATGCAAACATTTTAGACTGACACAATAAATTAACTCCATATATTGACAAATTAAGTTAGTTATACAGCTTACGCGGGATAATTTGACAATTGACAAATATAACATTATCTGTTGCCAAGAGATTCATTAAGAGATAAATTTAATAAAACTGCTGATGTGCATAATTAAAACACTCGGAATAAGCAAACACTCGGTGTGTCCTTAAGTAGGCTTCAAAAAATTAGTAATTCATTTGGGAAATTGTATGGGCATTTTTAATAAACTTCCGACTCTTGCCAAACAAATTTTATTAAGTAAGAATTGTCAAAACGAAACGATAAACAAGCTTGAGAATATCAATCTAAGCGAAGGATCTTTGTAAAATAATAAATACGTTTAAAATAATAATAGAATATATAAATATTCACAACATATTGTTTCCCAACATCTTTGGTATGCGGATGTCTGTGTGCGGTTAAATTCTTTCATGAACAGGGAACCACAAGTGACCATTCAGAGTTGTGGTATAATTTATAGCTTTGATTTATATCGCTTTCTATAATTGGTGATTGATTTATCACCCATTTTTTTATTCAATTATTCTTTGGTATTTTAATATAATGTCGTATTTGCTACGAGTTGTATTGTTCTCTACGGAAACGCCTTACTTTAAATACCTACTTAGTTTTTTCGTTTCGGAATGCTCAACTTCCCATGCAACGAGTATTGGCTATTAGTATTTAATACCAGTTCTCAGCGAGTGTGCACAAATATTATAAATTAACATACCGTCTACAATAAAGTACATATTAACATACGCGCGAAGTGCATTCAAACCACTGGAAACACAGATCAAATTTTTAATATAAAAAATTGCGTTTTATATTGTTAAATAAATAATATATCTTTGTATTTTTAAAAATATGTTTAAATGATGTCACGTGGTGTATTAATTACAAATAAATGCATAATAAAACATGAACTGAATTCAAAATAAGAACACAATGATATGCAATCGTACAAGGCAATTAAATCATGCATAAACAAAGCGTGAGTCTATTAGCTATGTAAATAATTTCTCATAGAGTTGCAGTGACGCTTCATGAAGTTGTCTATGCGTCGAAGTGCGCTCACGACCGCATGCGCGACGCCTTGGTCGTTGACCGCGCACGCGCCCTATTCGATTTGAAACCTTGCTATAAAGATAATAGAATAATTGTTGTATTCTACCGATGTTTTCATCTTGTGTGAGTATTTTATCTGCAAATCTGTCAAAGATGATTTTTGACATTTGTTGATTTGTATTTTTTGTTTCGTGATATTTCTCAATATTTGCATGGGCACCATGAGTTTAATATATAATTTAAAAAAAACTACTCTAATAATATATTCAGTATTATTTGTAAATCAAATTTTATTCATAATACGGAATATATATTATTACTTCCTTGTGACCTTTTTTCCGATTCCCGAAAATAAATAAACTGCTATAGAATTATAAAAATGTATAAAAACACTCTTAGTCAAGATCATACAAATTTTATGGGTGCGTATTTTGAATTTGTTAATTTTGCAATAGTTTAATTTTTATGTAATGTAAAATATATAAGAACTACTAACAGTTACTTTTGCATTGTTGTGTTGGGCATTGTTAACCAATTTTTGTGAGAACCTCGTGAGTTCAGAAACGTTTTTGACTTTCATGTCAAAGTTGAACCGTTACTAGGCTGTTAATACTGGGAAAGAACATCCCATTAAACTGAGAGCATGCGTTACTCTATTTTCTTACTCGTAAATATATTTCTTGGTTAGCTAACAAATGAATTAGTTAAATCAGTCTATACGGTTAATGTTAGTGTCCATAATCATACGAAATGGGTCAAAAGAAATGCTAATGTTGCCAACAATATGTTTTTAATAATTTTATATTTTAAGTTTGTATAAAAACTTTAATACAAAACAAATAATGTATTATTATAACAGAATTTTCCCTTTTAAATTTAAATACAAAACGCAGATTACAAATGCTGCTGGTTATTTATACGAATTGACATTTATAATTTACTGACGACAAACGATAACATCTTAAAGTTATCGGTTTTTGTGTCTATTCTTAACTTATTACGGTAACACGAATTGAATTAACCGGTATTAGTTACGGTTTTACACAAATTCATTTCACTTTTAATAGACCGTAACCTTGTCTTTGTAAATTTACTTTTCCCTACTTCTGTCACGACTGACTTAACTACAATGCAACGAGGGGTGAAAATGGTCAACTTTCTATGAGGTAATCAATAACAATTTGTTGAATTGGTACGTGCTGTTACTATATAGCCACAGGTTCCAAAGTGCCGTAGAAAAATAATTGATAAATCCATTTGTTTACGGAGCAGTTCATGTCGTCCACTATACGCCCTTGATTTGTGAATTTCAAGTAAATGTAAATGTAGAGTTAAATTTTTTTGACGATTCATAAGCGTGCCATAGTTACCTGGTTGATTTTATTTCTATATAGACAAATATCGTGAGAGAACCGGCATGACTCTGAGTACAACGGTTAGGCATAGGTGACCGATGTCTTAAATAAAACGCATGCATTACGACTCCATTTGCGCCACTGGTTTATTATAATAAATCAGAAAACAAGGTGTATTCTATAATCAAGATAGTAAAATAAATAACTTTCTGTAGATGTTCGGTGAAATATGTATCAAAAGGCTAATTTGGATTGTCGATGAATATAATTTCATGTATGAATATTATGTTAAGCCTCCCCAAGGAGCACACCCTCAGCGATCCGTCTAGACTGTTTTGGCGGCATTTTGAAGCTTTGTAAACATGAGAGCGTACTTTTTCAAATATGTAAAATGCTGACCCTTCGCTTGAATTAAATAGGTGAAAACGAATCGTTTTAATACGTGTTACATCCAATGTAAAATTCATTTATGTCGAAAATTAACTCTGTGTGTATTAGGCATGTGTTCTGACGCGTAAAAGTTCTACGTATCTCATAAAACAATTATAGTTAATAAGACAATATCAAAGTTCACTCTGACGAAGCTCCGGGCTACGCTAGTCCGTAGTATTGTTTATTATTTTTTTATTGAATTTATATTACGTTACTCTAAAGGAAATAGATATACAAAAAGTAGTTATAATTAATACGAATACTTCTATGGTTATAGAGAGTTTGTATGATATTAATAATCTATATATTTCCGCGTCTGTCTGTATGAAGGCGAACAGCAAAAGAAGAAAACTGCGTCGAATTATATATAGGTTATGCAGTCAGTCAACAACTACAGAATTTTGACGGTACCTATGTTATTCAGACATACTCTGCATTTTGAAATTTAAAATTTTTTCATAAATAAAATGTTTAAAATTTTAAATTCACGTACCTACACCAACTGTCTGTTTCAAATATCTGTTTTCATAATACTTTATCATAATATTATGAATAATGGTCTCGGTTACGGAAGTCTTGACAAAGCTGCGGGCGGAAGCTTGTATAATGCAATTCTTCAAAAGAAATATATTTTCCGTGTATGTTCTGTTTTTTTAATTAAATAGTGCTCACATCACACATGAGTGCCCATTGTATATCAGCAATCTTAAGAAATAACAGTTATACAAACCTCTTGCACCAGAAGATAAAAAAATTGTAACGTATTATTTTTAGGGTCAGTTTTGTATAGAGTTTATATTACTGGATTGATATTTTTTTGCAAATGGCCGTCAGTCGGTCAGCGGTTGCTATGGCAACGGCCGGATTCATCTACAATTATAGGATTATTTGTAATTCATAGAAATCGTACGTAATGTTGGACAATGATTTATAGAACGGGGGTGTGCCACCCTCGTAGGGGCACCAGCCACCACAATATCACAAACAACATTGATTTCTGGAAACGAGAGACGAGTCAAACTTTTCGTAAATCAATATTTTTTGCATCAAACATTTGATGGTTTGATCACAGACCTGGGTAATAAGTCCGCGTGTCACAAACATACTTTGAACTTAGTGTGACTAACACATGTGAAGCAGTTGTGGAACTAGTATTTTAAAAATGACGAAAACCATACAATAAATTAAGTATAATATATATTTTTACATTATATCCGTAATTTTTGTTTTAATCTGCGATTCTCACGTTAACCAAAGACAGTAAAGTTAATTACATTAATAGCTAGGTGATAAACATTTATTTTCTCAAGTTTTATAAATCATGACATTGAATAATTTTAATTAAAAAACCTATAGACATTAATGTTTAATTTGATTAGATTCTATCTGATTCTAGAAGTTTTTGCCGCTTATCGCAAACAGCGCCTGTCACTGTATTAATCGAATTAACCACAAGCAAAAAAAAAAGTACCAATTAACCCGTCATCATAGCAAACATAGTTATTGTTGACAGGCCTTAAATACTTTGAGACTTTTGAAGTTGATCGCTTTGATACGATAAAAATCTATATTTATCAACGGTTAAAAACGTTACATTTACAGCTACATCCCAAATAAAGAAGAAGAGCTGGTAAGAAACTCACCTTTGAATCGCCCAGTCATTATTAAAAGTACTGCAGCTTTAATTAAACCGTAACGATCGTACAGAAATATATCGTTGACCTATATTGCCGAAATGAACGCTTTTCACATGCTTCGTATAAGCCAGCTTATTAAGCTGTAGGCAAAAGTTCTTTAAGTTTTTATCATGCCCTTTACATGCCCAGTTACATAGAACCTCGTTGCAACAACAGCTTCGTCGAGCTAACGTGGTACGTGGTACGTAACAAAGGTAGAATATACTCCATATTCTACCTTTGTGCCTAATCTAAGCTCGTAGATTTTAAAAGCAAGTTTTTCTATGCAATGAGGGGATGACGAGGGATAGCGTGATTATCCTCTGATTTTAAGCATAAGTTGTCATCCAGTGAAAAGCTATGTATATATATATATATATATATATACATAATAAGGAATACCCATTTCACACAATGTTTGCTAGCCATATAGCGACTTATAGCTTGTGCTCTGGGTGTTAACTGATAACAGACTATATACACTTTAAATATATATTTATTACACCTAGACCACAGTCACAACAAATATATTTTGTTGTCCAGATGGAAGTTACAAGGATATTTTTTTGGTCGTAATATATGATAAAATAGTTTTATTGGTAATACATTTTATATTATGTTGTTTTGTATATTTTTAATTATTATTATACAATAAGATAGGTTTAAGTTTATATTTAGGTTGTATTAGGTTTAAGTTACTGTTAAAATTCAAGGTAATATGGTCAAACAACTGTTGAGCGTACCGGGAATCCTAACTCTCCTGTCGGCAATCCGTCAGAGTGACATTACTTGAGTCTAATAATTAAAGGTCCAACAAACACCTTCACAGCGTAAAAGTGCTATTTCTTCCAGACAACCCCTACTAAGAGACAACAAAAGTAACTTTATACTTTATAATTAGCAGTACAATTATATAATTAGATACTAAGTATCATATTCAGTTCGATTGAATAAATTACAAAATAAACCATCTACAAAAATATCTGCTACACCTATTTACCTTTACACAGCCTTTGATCACTCAAAACGTCACATAAAACGATAGTCCCAATGACCTAAATAAAAGTACTGTTAATATGCAAACAAATTACGTGCATTTATGGATCGATAGGGCGAACACGTTCGTAGACACAGCGACCCAACCATTGACGGAACACACACAACGGTACTATGGTCAACCTATTCAAAGCCTGTTTGATATAAACTATTAAGTTGGCATGCAGTTAGGCGCAATGAATACCCAGTTTCCTTCACGTTTAGTCGAGGAAAATGGCATAATTCATACGTCTAACTAACAATTCATGGGATAACTGTATGTTTGATAGTTGCATGTGAGCCTGGTTCTCTTGGACTTTTGTGAAAGTTCAATTTAAGGGTTGAGTTTGTACACAAATTTAAAAAAAAAACAAAAGTAAAACTTGAATTGTATTTACTTACGTATTAGTATCCAATATATACAAACTTTATGGTACTTTGGTATTATTTTATCCAAAGATAACCACTTTGGATAAAATAATACCAACTTACTGGTAGATGGTAATGTTAATAAGAAACAATGTTTTTTATTAAAGCCACAACACATATAAAACCGAGGCTAAACCCGACACTAGGATATTCCTGTGTTGTCGCGTCTATAATATAAAGACTATGGAAGCTACAATTAATTGTATGTTTCTCGTAACGTAAAGATAGAAACTCATATACGTTATTTTAATATGTAATACCTACTCTAAACAACAGACGATATATTTAAAAAAAATATATAACGAAATGTATTTAACAACACAATTTGCTGTTCGTTCCCGGTGCTACGTACCTTCAATAAATTAACGAACGAGTTCATGAGTTTATATTTTTTATCACAAGGCTTGTTATCTGATCCAAACTGATATATATACTTTTTTGTGATTGTATATTTGTATTGCATACTTGTGGTTCTACACAATAAAGCTAGTGAAAGAAATGAAAGATAAAATCGTTTCTAATAAATCAGGTGAAATAACAGTTTTTAATTTGGATTCGTATCGATACGTAAACACTTGCTATTCTGATTCGGCTCGAATTAACTTTCCTAAGAAAGCCAATTTATTGAGCTTAATAGATGAGATGGACGATAGTGATTATCAATAATATTATTCACGCTTTTATTGTTTTCGTCATACTTTCGCACACAATATTCGGACTATTAAATTTTACCCGTAACTAATAATCCAAATATTCACCCAATTTTTTTAAAAATAAAACGTCTAATTTGAGCCAAAATACCATAGAAATAGGATTTGAAAAAAGACTTAAAATAAGAGTTAAATAGGTCTTAATCTCGCATCTGTGTGAACCCAGTAGGATTAATAATGAGACGAAGCATTATTAACCCTAGCATCAAAATGTGTTGGTCAATACGAATAATTCATATCATCTTATTAATTGAGTACTTTATTAAATATAAAATGATAGGTGAAAATATTTATGCTGTGATTACAGTGAAAGCTAAATCACAGTTTGAAACCATGTGATTAAGCTTTCAGAGCTTTCATCTACAGGATACTCTTGTCAAAGCCGACCGCTTTTTGTGTGCGATATGATCCAAATCTGTCAGATGTTTGAGCTTTTTCTACACCTTTCACTCATCTTTGACCTACCGACTAAAAATGTCAGTAATTATTATATTTTTTTTCTTAATAATATGTAATTATCATCTCAATTCTCGAATCGGTTCCTTACTGTTTTTACGTACAACGTACGTTCGTACGTACTTTTCCACGTACAAGAAATTGCTAATTAAATTATAGACCGATTTTCGTATGATGTTTTGCTAAACTAGAACTGGAACGTTATTGACAATGCTCCCATTGTTTTGATAGAACCAAGCTAATTGGATGAATCGATTTACCGACGGTAAAAAACAGATAATAATGCTAACAGTGGATTTTTTGCAAGTAGTGTTTGGTCAATACAATTCGAGTTGCTGAAATGTTGAGTCGTCTGAAACATAATTGGGTTTCATTTTGTAAACCATTCAAAAATATTACACTTTTTTTTCTAGTTTAGGTTATTCACAATATAACGTAAATGTGCGCTCCGCTCCTATATCACCATGGCCACCGGTAGTTATGGTTTTTATTACTTGTTTTATATATAGATATATTAATGCAACTGGAGCATGGTTCTAGCAACTCTTTACAACCATGCTGCAGAACATGCCTGGCGACTTAAATGAGTGGCAGAAAGTTTCTTTGCAGTTCTTCTCATCCGTTTTACGCTCTTAATATCGTAACTGACAGAAAACGTAATTTAAGAGTTATATTTTTATAATTTGCACGATTCAAAGTAACCCGAAATTTTTGATTTTTGTTCAATTAATTTAATAAAATACGTGATAATTTGTGTATGACGTATTAAAGTATACAATCGTTATTCAAAAACAATTTTGTTTGCACGTGAATCATATTTAGTTCAACATTCAATGTCATGCGGAATGTTTCCCTTCGACATTGGAAGCTTAAATGAGCTCAGAGCTCTTCAGATTCGCATTTAATGTAAGCGTTGTTCTTTTCGATTCCCCGTACACGTAACTAGTTAATTTTTTACCTCAAGTTATTTTGATTTATTCTGATTATTTCGCGGAATGTTAATAACATGCGCATTAACTTAACTTATTGTTTTAAGTGAAACAATGTTTTCAAAATTGATAACACTGCTAGCTTAACATCCTATAATATAATATAATTGTATTTACATTAATATTAAATAAACACAAGATATTCTTAATATTAGCCTAACTAAAATAATTAACTTAAAATAAAACAAAACACAAAACTAAAACAAATTTAAAAAGTTTGGTCCCTGTGTCAGAGTACCCACAATGCTGGCGGCATTTCCTCGCTGTATCGCGATGCTTACACGCTGAGCAAGGAAAGCACCAGCTCTTGGATCACCGGTACTGACTACCAGGCGCCTACTTAATTCTTTAATAAGCGCCTGTGCACTTGCACCCCATGGTGCAAAAGTCAATAATAATAATATAATAATTCGTTTTAATTATGACTTAATAAATTAGTATTAGTTGCCAGTGTAATGTATCTTGTAGCAATGAAGCGACAATATATAAAAAAATATGAGTGAAAAGAATTATTTAATGGATATTAAATAGTAGATGTTTTTAGAATTTATTTTTTATACAAATACGATTAGATATTTGTATTTTTAAATACAGACTAAGCTTAACATGGTTCGGTAGCTCATATTATGGCATTATTAACAAAAAATATGACATTTAATCCCTTAAGAATTAAGATAATGCAAAACTTAATAAGAAAAAGTATTGACATCACATCTCCTTAACTAGGTGTTGCTCAAGTGCTTAAACAGCAAGATAGCGATTCACACAACTTCAAAATAAAGTCAAAGACAAAATATCTTTATTCATTAATACATAGAACCATTTTGAATCGTCTTAAATCTAAGTGATTCTACGCCTGTTCAAATTGAAAATGTATAAAATTGTATGATATTTAAAGCGATCATTAAACGCGATATGAACATACAGAAATGCGGTCAATATGTATCAACATTACAATAATATATATTCTCGTTAAATCCGTGCAATCAGACGTGTCATAAAAAAGTCAATCATGATATGGGAGAAAATGTATCGTAAAACTTAGATCCGTCTAATGCAGGTTTCATGGCAAGGAGAATCGCAATAAAAACATCTCGTATGTAATTGAGAACCCTCCCCACATTCCCTGATCGCTCGGCCTGAGACGCTTCCCACGAACATACAGCATCTAAGAGAATTCTTTTCTCCATATCCGTGAGTTCTATAATGATTTAACTAACACGTATATTGGGGTATGGCTTTGGAAGAAAGAAGTCTGTAATGTCGTTAACCTGTAACCTGCTGATTCTTATGTTTTTCTATACTATTGATTGGTGAATGGTAATAATTGTATCAGTATAATTATTTTTTGCAGTTATTGTAAAATTCGTTATTTTTTTTTGTTGTTAAAATAATGGTTTATTAATAATAATAAATATATAATATATCTTTCAATAGTTATATTTATTAGATAATACTTTTGATGAAGTGACAATAATAGGATTTGTGAGTTAATTAGATCAGTCTTATAAGTGCATGAGTTTCGATCGATCGATGTCTATGTAGAAATAGCAATATTGAAATATCTGTATAAAATATTATGTCAATTAGAAATTTATATATATATTGTATACTATATTTATTGGCTGGGCAAGTAATTTTGTACTATGCACCGATGCGAAAGAATTAACCATCGTATGTAATTAATAGACTCATTACCGCGGCGCATGGTTTCCTGAATTTCCCCATAATCCGAGATGCTGGTAATTGGATGCACCCGAGCGGTGCAATTGATATGAGGAGCTAGCGGTACACGCCCTTCACATGATTGTTAGGTGCAATTGAAGAAAAACAATCACCCCAGCATCTTGTTCCGAGTCGATAACTGAAAGTGTTTTATTGTGGGGTCCTATTTGCATTTGATGCAATATCAATTGAATTTAGTTTGTTTTTGAGTAGCAAACTCGTTGCTCCGACGTTCATAAGTCACTAAATATTTTATTATTTATAAACAACTACTATTACTGAGCTAATCAAATTTTGAATGTGGTTTTCATAAAATAAGTTTTTATCACCAACTTATGTTTAAATTAAAAAATATTATTAATAAAAAATTCTCACCATAAATATATTTAGAACAGCCCAGCACCATGTAAATTCGTACACCATAGACGACATCGTTCACGATATGTCACACAATTAAATCGGCAATTCTCTCAATTCCCGCCAAATGTTAAAAGGTACTGGCAACACAACTTAATAGCGACGCTTTGCCCGCCAAACTGAAGATACGAGCGAGCTTCGCGAACAGTCTCTGTGGCACATTGCATTACGGAGGGAGGCACAAGAGGGACAATCTTGTAGGGGACCGCCGCGATTCAAGAAAACTTATTTGATTCAATGGGACTGAGTCGACAGCGAAAACGTTTTACTTTCGTGTTGTATGCGATGACATATATAAAGATTAATTGCTACACTTGTAAGAGTCCGCTTTGTTATGGATTCAATTAAATTGATTTTTACCTTGTACACCGACAATTGAAGTTTTAAGACGACATTAGTGTCATAGAAAACGTTTTTAATTGTATGTGTCAATGATTAATACACACATTTGAAAAAAATATATTTACGAAATCTTTCACATTTATGCCCTAATAACAAAACTTGTTTGAAACAATATCACACTCAATCGCATGACCACTTAGATATCTCTATCTGAATCCTAGTTTTTTTTTATTCGTAATAGTATGTACCTTAGGCATACCGATTTCATCATAATGATTTTCTGTGAATTCGCGTCAGTTTCCTTTGGCATTTAAAAACGATTCGCTTCTTCTAATCATATGCACAAAAAAATAAGAATTTCGTAATTAGATTCTTACGTTTTTACAAGTGGCAATTCGAGTCGCCTAACTGGCCGCCAGGCAAACACTGCTTCTATTATCTATATTTTTTTAAATGCAGAATCCCCATATGAATATAGACAGATATAGTGGGCAAGGGTATACTTACTGGTGGAAGTATTTATTCCTGTGTAATGAAATAATACAGTAAGAATACTTTTAATTATATTAATGTTAAAAGTGTTCGTTCATGTAAATGATTTTAATAAAATAGGTTCCTGTACCTTAAAGAAATAAGCGAGACATACAATTTTCCTCGATATTTTTATCAGGCGTTTCGAAAAAATTAAGTTTAATATTCCCGTTTTTTTAAAACCTCTTTGTAGGAAATAAGATTTCTATATTAGGATTGTATTATATCGTATTTTTAAAAGACAATTAGCTAGTTAACCTTACAGCTTAGAGTACTCTTATACAGCAAAACACCTTTTAAATAAATCTATACTAATAATAAGACAGTTAAAATCGAATGTCTGTACATTAACTATTTTTCCAAAAAACTGAAAGAAGGCAATTAAAGAAGAGTCATAGAAACCAAAAAAACAATTTTTGGAATTCTTGTCTGTCTGTCTGTCTGTTTAGTACGTTATAACTTCAAAACTACTGAACGGATTTGGACACGGTTTTCACAGTTTCAAAACTTTATTTCGTCAAAATCGGTTAAGGGCAAAAAAAGTTAAGGTCACTTGAAAATTTACTTCAATCACTGTTTAAAACTTTTAGACACTTATACTGATTGATTAGTTATATATTGTTAAATATGTTCTAATATAAGTTAATCTTAATATTAAAACTTATGAGAGGTAACAAAAATAACAAATAACGCAGTCCGCGCGGGCACGGTTGTGTTGAACAATGTGGTCGATAGATGGCGTTGATAAAATTCGTCATCAACCTAGATTTATTTTATTTTTTTATTTCTTAACCTATACAGCTTATCAAAAAAAGTTTACACAATAAAAATAGATTAAAAATAAAGCCAAAATAAGGTTAAAATATAGAACCGGAAATAGAATCTAAGATCAGAAAAAACAATAACAAAAAAAAACACGAACAGAAAAAAATAAATAAAAATATATGTATACACATGAACAAGTGGAGTACATTATGTGAAGTACGAGCATTTAAGTGTGTGTGTGTATTAGTGTGTGCAATGGTGTTGCTGTGTGAGTGAGTGTGCGAGGTTGAGTCTTAGTTTTTTTTCAAAGAACTTCTACTTAGGCCAAATATATCCAATAGATCGCGGCATTAAGATGCTCCATTGTTTAATGACTACCATGCAGTTCAAACTTTCATTACCGTTTAAGACTATGATTATTTTGAGTTTATACTATCCATACAATCAAGTAAAAGGAAACGAGTGAAGAGACGTTTGTCGTTTGTCCGCATCCATTTATCCACCTACATCCTTAACGTTAATGAGGTTTACCTTCTATTATTTGGTCAAACTAATAACCTCACAAGCACGTATAACTTCGTAAGAATTTTCTTTCAACTCTTAACCGCTGAGAAGTTTTACCTTCCATCATCAGCTCATCCACATAAGATGACTATCAGAATTTTAAAATTGTCAGAAAAGTAATTGCCTGTAAGTTAATTTGAAAGTTGCCCTCGATTTCCCTTAATCATCGGATTCTGACTACGGGGCCAACTTGAAAGTACCCCCTACCGAACAAAATACAATCACGTAAATGGTAAATAAACATCAAGTCCACAGAAACAGAGGATGTTGATAACATTTGTACATGTAAAGCTACATCATCCCGGAGTAACACAGGCTATATATAATTCCAATTGTAACAAGATTTTAGCCCGTGAAAGAAAGCCCTTCCGAGATCATTAAAAAACGCTATATACTTAACCAAATTACACGTGAGCGAAGCCGCGGGCGGAAAGCTAGTGATTTTAATAAGTTATTTGTCTGTTAAATAAATAGTATGAAAATTACAGATACACGCCAGCGCCAAAGCTATTCTTTATTCTGTAAATTTCACACCTCCATGATACGGATGTGGCTGATTGGATCCAACGTCACGGATCATGGCTATAAAATGGTTTGTTATGGGGCCCTAGTCGTTTAAGTATAGTCATTATAGTTTTAAATATCAGTTAATTTTGAAAACGTCATATCGTAAATGTGTTTATGAGTGAATGAATGAAAATGTTGACTAACCGACACTATTTGGCGTCATACAGTTAATGATCTTAGCTGGAGGTCGAGATTTGCGTCTTCGTTCATTAGCAAGCATTGACTTATAATACAAAGATCCTACATAACGTGTTACATCACTATGCAATATGTTTAAGTATTTAGTTAAATGTATGCTTATTTTATATTATTGTGGCTGATATTAAACATATCCTGCACCTAACCAGGTTGTGGTTAAATCGTAATCAAATATGATTGGGACAAGTCAATTCAAAACCAAAACAATTGTTCTTTTAAGAACATCGCAATAATAAAACTAATTAACGAGCATTCTATATCAAATTAAATGAATGGGGTACCCATATATTTTAATATGTCTGTTGTTTTTATTCGCTACATGTCCTTGATAACGTGTTTACGCAATATTACTTAACATTTAAATTATCACGTCAGTAAACTTGATATTACTTTGAATTTATACTCACGTAAATAATTGGAAATAACACGTTAATCCACGCGTCGATTTAAACATTCGCATACATTATAATTTTAATAAGAGGTGTGTCTAGAGGCCCTTTTTTTCTAAGCATCGGAAAACTAATTAAATTCAACAAATAAATATTTATCAGCAATGACTGGTTAAAATTAATTTACGATTAGATTAATTATGCATTAGATAACTTGCATTGTTATTCAGAAACTGACCTCTCCTCGCTCCAGTTGCAAAGTTATCACTTCATATAAGACATTATTGTTTTCTTATATAACAATATCACTTGCTAAAGAAAAAAATGCAGAATTAAATTTGTGACAATATAATTTATTCTCTATAAAAAAATTGGTTACAATAAATAAATGCTGTTTAAATAATCCCTATATCCCCTTATGAGTATTAAAATCCCATCAAAGATGACACAACTTTCGTTCATTGGCCAGTCACTTTCCAAGTCTCTTAGTTAAATTCTCGGCCAATTTATCAATAAATTCAAATGTTTCATAGTAGTCGGAGCGCTTCACATTGCTCATGCCCTTGATGCAGATAGCCAGATCCTTAGTCATAATTCCAGCCTCAATTGTGTCAATGCAGACACTTTCAAGTGCTTCAGCAAAGTTTTTCAATTCATCGTTGCTGTCCAGCTTAGCCCGATGAAGGAGACCTCTTGTCCACGCGAAAATTGAAGCGATAGGATTGGTGGACGTTTCCTTTCCTTGTTGGTAGAACCGGTAGTGTCTCGTTACAGTTCCGTGAGCAGCTTCAGCTTCAACAGTCTTTCCATCCGGACAAATGAGCACTGATGTCATGAGACCGAGAGATCCATATCCTTGGGCAACTGAGTCTGATTGCACATCCCCATCATAGTTCTTGCACGCCCAAACGAATCCACCCTCAGACTTCATGGCGTATGCCACCATGTCATCGATGAGTCTATGCTCATACCAAATTCCTGCGGCTTCATATTGAGGTTTGTAATCCTTTTCATAAATTTCTTGGAAAATGTCTTTAAAGCGACCATCATATTTCTTGAGAATTGTGTTCTTAGTACTCAAGTACAATGGGTATTTCCTTTCAAGGGAAAACTTGAATGAGGAATGCGCAAAATCAACAATTGATGCATCTGTGTTGAACATACCTAGAGCCACACCGGCACCTTTGAAATCATTCACGACATGTCTAATTGGTTGGCCAGAAGGAGGTGTGAAGACCAACTCTAATGTCCCTTCACCGGGAACAACAAAATCAGTTGCTTTATATTGATCAGCATGAGCATGACGTCCAATAATAATTGGTTTTTCCCAACCTGTAACAAGGCGTGGGATATTCTTGCAAATAATAGCTTCTCTAAAAACTGTACCACCGAGAATGTTACGTATGGTACCATTGGGACTCTTCCACATTTTTTTCAAATTGAACTCTTCAACTCGCTTCTCATCTGGTGTGATGGTAGCACACTTAATGCCAACATTGTACTTTTTAATAGCATTTGCACAATCAATTGTCACCTGATCGTCAGTTTGATCACGATATTCCATTCCCAAATCATATGTATGTAGTTCAATGTCCAAGAAAGGCAATATCAGCTTGTTCTTAATCAAATCCCAGATTATTCTTGTCATCTCATCTCCAAGGACATCCACGACAGGCCCGGCCTTTATTTTCGACATGTTGATTAGCTGCAATTAAAAGTAATGGAATCATGAATTACTTCTGCCTAAATTCTTTAATTATTATAAAATTATCATAATTTTGCTGTAACAATAGAAGTTTTTGCTTTTATTACTACAGTGCGAGTGGGTTGAAGGTTTAAAGAGTTTCAAATTCCACATTTAATGATAAGGTGGAGTAACCTTGATTTTGAATTTATCATTTCATATTTAAACTTTATCATTTACTTATCTCACACAAATACTTTTAGTTGTAATATTATCAAAGGTGCAAAGTTGAGATATTTTTATGTTAACATACTTTTACTTTATAAATTGCATATTTTTATGTCAAGCCAATAATAGAGACAAAAATTTATTAATATTACAATGCCATTTTCATAGTTAATACTAACAATAGCTCAATGCTTGGTTGTTTCCTTTGACATTGAGAGAAACTTAAAGAGTTAAAACGTAGACGTTTACAGTACAAAGTTCTACATAATAAATTTCAAACAATTAACATTCAGAAAAAAATCCATCTGGAAACAGTCCGGTTATTATTTTTAATTATTAAAAATATACAATAAATAATACAGGATCTCTTAGAAAGCTTTTCAGGAAATATTAAGATTTATTTTTAAAGAATTTTTTAATTTAGTAGATTACTGTTAGTTTTGGTACCTAGTTCTAATTATAGAAATCACTAAATCGGAGGTAACAGCTCGGACAATTATGCTCATCTTTTTAATTGCTTGATTTCAAAGTAAATATAAATATACTTACGTTAAGGTAGCAACGGCTTAAAATAATTCCACGTCCACAACACTTATGTACCTAAGTAGGTAAGAAAATAATCACGATTCTCTTTATTTCTCTAGCCGCAACCCCACTCTCGAGTCTCGAGTTTCGAATGTTTCGATTCTCGAAAGCCGAGCCGAACGCCGAAATATTAACAAATATCAAAATACGAATTTAGAACTTATACACCTCTGTGGCTTAAAGACTACACGATAGTTTCCTCTAAACGATAATTTTAATCTTTGACACCTCGAAATTATCGTATGATATATATATTTTTAATAAGCTTTAAAACTTACTGCTACGTAAAAAGCAAATACCGAATGAAAACCGGTATTTCGTAACACTTAAAACGAATTAGAAAACATGATTTACGCCCAAAAGGCTGATGACCTTTGTCTATAAACAAATAAAGATGACCAAAGAAATGAATTTCCAAGGCTAAAATCCATCGAGGATTATATCACAACTATATGTTTTTCTTATTATTTCAATATAACGATGAATGGTTCGTGGTTAAGGTCCTAATATGCAATTAGCTATTATTTTTATGTATTATTTCATGATAAAACGAACCTTTTATCGACATGTTAAGAAACTCTAAATAATAAATACCGTATCATGAAGAATATTACATCTAAAAGTACATACAAGTAAATTCTTAGCTGTCATTACTTTGGAGCTATCAAGAAATAACTAAAGGTTTGGCTTTTAGGATCATTTGACGAAAGTATCGAAAATTTCGTGCTAAGCCCTAAGTAGTGAATCTGTGGTTAAAATTTTCAGAGTAAACCTGTGAAATATCCACTTGACACTTCACTCAAGCTAATTTAAAAAAATCTATTGATATTTTATAATTCATTTTAAATTTAATACTAATTATAACCGTTTGTTGTTCCTAAAAAATGTTTATTTGTGATATTGCTAAGTAGTGCCAAATAATAAATTAGATTAAACTAATATGATTCTAGTGTCGCTAGTCAACTATAGTTTAGCGTATTTTCCATAGTTGTGTGGTGGATGTATTTTCTATGTTTATAGATTTGGAATAACTTAAAATGGTCATTCAGAAAAATCAGAATGAGAACTCTTCAAATAAACCGATTTTGGAAACTCTTCCAAGTAACCAATGGACCACGCAAGGTCCCAAAACACTAAGCATTCGGATGAATACCAATATGCAAACAGTGGGTATTTATTATAATTTTAAATTTTTGTTCATTTTGACAAATATGAATTGTATATTTTATAAATTTTTCAGAAACAGCCAATTACTCGGCAAATTGCTATAAACACCCTAGCAGCAATGCATCGTAGGTTTAGCTTACCTGGTCCTGTACAGCCACATTCAAGGCCCATAGCAGAATTTCGCGCAAGTGCTAATAAATCACTGGATATGTTAAGACAAACCATTCAGTCATCTGTAACTCGGGAAATAGACCAAGTTATAAAAAAGTATCTGGAGGTAATGTATTTAATCTTATAATCAGAGAGTTAACTTTTCTGCACATTAAGTTCACTCTTTATTTCTGTAATATATTCTATATGGTTTTAGAAATTCTTTGTTCCGGCTGTTAACAATATTCGACTAAACCTGGGAGATGAATCTGTTAGTGAAGATCAGGTAAATATGATATATTGTCCCCACCCTTTTATTCTTCTTATTGAAATCAATGTAACTGTAATTTAAAATAAACTACTCAATATTTAAGTAACATTTAGTAGTTTATATTTTAAAAAATGTTACTTTTAGTTATTCTAGTGTGATGTTATATCCAGACATAAGTAACAAAGCAATAATTTTTTTCCAAACCAGTAAAATAAAATTTAATGATCGGCCAGGCCCAATAGGAATAAGAATTTGTGGCAATTTGAATACTCTTGATGATATTTTGAATCTACTTTACTAAAAACAAGCTTGTTTTAAGTTGATTTTCATTTTTAGGTAAGAGCTGTTTGCCGAGCTATGCTGGATGCCACTCGTTTGTTGTATACTACACCCCCTCGGACATACCAAGCTACACAAGAGTCTAGTGACCTTGAAGCTAATCAAAGTGTGGACACTAAATTTGTTAAATATACTGCTGTGAGTAATACAACTCTAGCTATTAAAAAATACATGGTACTCATTTTAAAAAGAGACTTTGCTGATACCCTCTTTTATGCATAATCCCTGAGAAGGATATAACTAAATATTTTATTTATGGAAATTAGTTAAAAGCAATTAAAAATATGAATATTTATGTTACCTTTGTATATTTTCAGGGACCCTCACAGAAAAGAAAAGATGTTGAAGTCGAATCTGATCCGAAAGTAAAGAAAATTAAGCAGGAAGAATGTGGTGACAGTGGGCGTTCATCACCGATCTGTTCGCCAGCTGTCCGTGACCCTGATAAATGGAATCCGGGCAGACTAACACAGGACACATTATTTATTATGGGGTCACATGCTCACAAAGTAAGTAACATCATAATAATATACTATTCATATACAATCTAATATTTCTTCAATGTTAGAACATTCCTAAATATAAGAAAGTTATTTTGCAGGTTCTCGGTTTGGGCAACTCTCGTGGTCGGTTGTATACAAGGCACGCTGACTTACTGAGATATCCAGCGGACAGCGCTGACAAGGAATGGATTGCGAGTCATAATCTTGTGAATGCTGTCGGAGGGAAAACTTATATCATGGTATGAATATATATTGTACTGAAAGAGAGATATAGTTTGTTGTAGGTAGCTTCTCAGATCGATCTATTCTGTAACTCGCGTAGCCTCAGCTAGAAGAAAATAGATAGGGCCTACAGGCACTTTGACAAAAACATACGATCCTTGATACAATTCTTTGTGGAGAAGACATTAATAAATAGATTCTTAATAGAGTAATTTAAATATTAATTGAGAAATCAGATTAAAAGCAAGACAAAATCGTTTCAGGTGTTAGAAGATATAGAGGAGCTGGCTCACAGTGACGCATACAAGCACAACTCACTGCCTTTACTCGGGGAGTTGACTGGCTTCAAAGTACCTCAATTTATGCTGCGCAAGATCAAAGCGTACGTTTTAAAGAGGGTGCTGAGCGGGGAATACAACGCGGACAGCCCTCAGCCGACAAGTCAAGAGGACAAATTCAAAATTGATGATATCAAAATCGAGGCTCACGATGACTTCGATTCCGCCAACTTCAACGCCAGCCAATACATGAACAGCTCGGATGGCGCTGGCGTCGCCAACGACAACGATTTCGCTGACATCAAAGTGGAAGACATTGATGACATCAAAGTGGACGGAATCAAAATGGAAGATTTGGAATTGAAAGTTGATGGAATAAAAGTGGAGAACATTGATACGATTAAAGTGGAAGATATAAAAATGGAGAACGATGAGTTTGATTTGTGTAAGAGTGAGAACAGTTTGGACGGTTTGCTGGAAGCGGACATTGAGTTTTTGAGCCGGAATTTGGGGGATATTGAGAGTGATGCGGATGCGAGGAAGACCATCGAGAAGCTGACCGGGGTCAATCCTGATACAATAACCTTGGTGGGTGATGAATTTGATATTGGCAGTACGCTTAGCACCAATGTAAGTTTTTCCTTTTATATCATATAGTCAATAGATTATTCTATATATTGAAACAAAATGAATTTTAAATATTTATCAAAATAATTCTTCTTTTTATCGGTTTTATTTGGTATTAGTTTGAGTAATGGTAGAATTCGTCATATATTATTCAAGATTCATTATAAATATGAGATATATGTATGTGTGTATGTCTGAATTGTACCTACTAAATTATCGTTTGTTAGTCTCTGAAATAACATTTTCTTAAATGATAGTGTAATGAGTTATAATAATTTTAATTGATAAGGCATTTTTAATATGTTTTGAAATAAAAAGAAACCCCTGCTATGCTAACGAAATTGGGAACAGTTTTCAGGCAACCAGAACACTAAGTGCATAACAGTGGCGTCCACCACCAGCGGCATGGTGCACAGTGTCCCCGTGGCCCACTTGGCCCCGGCCCGCCTCGGCAGCACGGTGCACTACTACACCAGTGGGGCGGTGCCGGGCCAAAGGACCGTTCACCATCTGCCCCAGGCCACGGTCACCATACAGAGCATCCCGGCGTCCACGTCGCAGCTCATACGCGGGTAATATATCAGACATGCTCATTTCTCAGTAAATACTAATGCGAGTGATAAAGTACATACTTTTTACACAAAGGTACAGCCAACAAATGTGCTCATTATCAGAAGTACAGCTAGCAGCTGTAATGGGGAAGGAAAAGTTATTTTTTAATAATCAAGACGTAATATGCATCTTATACTACATTTAAACTTGTATTAAACCGTAATAAATCGCTTAGTGAAAAGCCTTTTTTTGGTTTGTGTGAATTACAAATTGTTTAAATGAATAACGTTTTCAGGATTCCGATCAACGCCAAATCGGGCACCATCAGCACGGTGATGTCCCAGGGCACGGCCAACACCATCATCGGCTTCGGAACACACACCTCCAACGCGACCCTCATCACTCCAGGGCAGTACAGCGTGACGAAATCGTTCCCCAACGGCAACATCCTCCAGAGCGCGATCACCAAGAGCCAGAGTCCAGGTATCTCCTTTTCGGTACAGCCGGTCACCACTCCCAAGGCGGACTTTGACATTTCCACCACCAAGGAAATGATCGACAACGCGTGCAATTCGTCCGTGATGCTGAAGAAGGTCCTGACACTGGGTAGCGCGGGTTCGGCCAAGTCTTTCATTATGCATAACACCCAGAAGGTTCTCTCCACCGGTTTCGCCACCGGTTCCACTCCACCGCCCAACGTAACCATCGTCAGTTCAGGTTCTGGACTCTTGAATAGTCTGGCGAGTTCCACGATTGTCTGCCCGTCTGGTAACTTGAGTGCGACACACGCGACTTTGTCTGCGCTGTTGGCTTCCAGCGCTGAGAACGCCCAGGCTAATAAGAAATGATTCGAAATTTAAAAAATCAAATACGGTTCACACCCACCGTTTATCTTAGCTTTCCTTTATAGTGTAGTTTCATTATCTGTGTAATGTTAATGTAATCTGTTGTCTGTCATTGTAACGTGTCAACTGCCAAATGACGTGACAGATGACAGCGCTTGGGGATTGCACGATTTTCGTAGCTGGGACGTTTGAATCTGTGTACATTCGAAGTGCGATTTGCATTTACAAAAAAAAAAAAAATAGAAATCCCGCTATTTTACTATTTTGCAAGGATATTGTTATTTTTATAAACGTTTTTGACTGTTTCAAGTTATCTACCTCGTTAAGTTACCTGATTGATTAGTTACTACTAGAATAAGTTTAAGGTTTTTTTTTTAATTTGTTCGCTTTAAAAATAGTCAAATCCGCCTAAAACTAACTCTTGTCGTTATACTAAAGTGAACTACGACTAGTCGAAGTTACCACTGGTAGGTCTTACCGGGCGTTAGTCTTAAATATCGGACTTTGTAAGTTATATTTATTGAATGGTTGTGTTTTGTTAGGTGTTTCGCTTTAAGCTTTAATTTTTGACTGATTTTCATGAGAATTTGAAATTTTACAAACAATAAGGCTGTGCTATTTTTTATAATTAAATTATACGCTTGTGTAAGTTAAAGTCGCTTTTATGATTGCCATGTTTGCTTTAAAATACGATACGTTTTTTTTTAATTCTCTAATTCCGATGGTTGATAGGAATCTAACGACTGAATTGAAAAATATATTAATATTTTTAAATTACAAGAGTACATGAAGTTCTATTTTCTTTTTGACAACTCAATGTCAAAACCTTATAGACGTATTGATGTTAGTGTTGCCATATTTTAAAGCTAGTTCTTGCTTTTAAACTTCTTAATGTGCTGTAAAAAATGTTATGTTTATTTAGGCTTATACGTTTTTTTAATATTTTTTTTATGCTTAGTGCAATTATCTCAGCGCGAGCTTGCAATTATTGAGTGGCAAATGCTTTAGTTATATATTTTTTATATGCTTATTTTGCAATATTAAGGCCCCTTGAATTATGTAAATTAGTATACGAATATTGATCTCTTAATAACAATCTTTGAAATGTATTTGATTCAATTTCATAGGTTACAATCGTAAATATTTATTAATACGCAACTTCTTGCGTAAAATCTTGTAGACTTTGGTATGTCGCTCCAAATGTGGAAAAATATTTTCCAAATTTTTTGAGAGAGGCCAGAACACTGCTTGCATATAATGTGTGAGTTTAAACTCTGGGTTATGTTAATGTAAACTTGAATAATCGACTCTAGTGTGACCACTGGAAATTCTATACAGCCGTGCTTAAGACGGGCCTCATAATCGAATATATTTTCCAGTATTGTCTCTTAATATTAAATTAACGTCTCTTGAGTGTGTAACGAACTTTGACTCTTAACGAAAATTTTACGTAATCGTTGTCTTTCTCATTGTTAGTGATATGGCTGTGTAAGATTATAATCTTGAATTTTAACAGAACGTTTAACACTATATTAAACTTGCTAACTAAATATACGGACGATGTCCATAGATTTACATTGAAAAGTTTTGCATGTCAAATGTGAAATCTTATTGGTGTTGTGGCGATGTTGTGACACGGTTGTGTGTAGGGCTTCGGTCTTAAATTGTAGGCGAAAAACTTTCCATTAGATATATTCAGGTTGTTATTGTTTCTGTGTCATTAGATGTAATCTTTTGATTTATTCTGAGGCTGTGCTACTCTGATATAGGTCTGATCTTATTTATAAAGAATTTATAATATTTGGTTTTCGACTAAAGGTTGCGACCAGCCTTAAATGTGTCGCCAGTTTGCTCTGCGGTTTCCTGTATCCATGACAACTATCATAGGTTCTATTTAATACAGCATTGATTGAGCTGACGTAACGGGGGGGGGGGGGGATTATTTCCCCTTTATCGTCTTCGAAACAGAACTGTCATCGACATGACATATGTCACATTACAGACGATTATGTCACTAATGAAGAGAGTTAAGCAATTTGAACTATCGTTGTCGTCTTTAACGGGTTTTTCTTAGGTTTAACTGCGTAACGATATTCTTAATTTAGGATTGAATTCTCACGTTACGTCGAATAAATATCAAATGACAAATATACTTATGAGTTTGATTGAAAAGAGATTGAGAATTTTTATAACACGTTAACCGCAGAGTCGAATTGATGGATTATGCTCAAATAATACATTTCATTTTTTTTTATTGTATTTTTGTAAACGGCTTATACATATCTTTGTGAATAACGATAATAATTGTTTTTATGAAATTTTTGCGGTGAAAATCCTTTGACAGTACATGGATTTATGTGATTGTTGGATTTTGTGTTATATATTAGTGTTACCTTCTACGCTTTACAGAATAAACTATGATATAGTATGCTTTGTTTTATTTATCACATAGTTTTAATTTAAGTCACTTTTGCATACTGACATTGTAAATAAATAAACAAACGATTTTTTAATGACATTACTCTAGCTCCCATTTGTCAAATTGAGGGCATTGAAATGACGAGATGAATTGGTAAGAAACCCTTGATGTAATAAAAGGTGAGTGGTGCTACTAGTCTATATATACGATGTCGATATAATATAGTTATATGATGCAGACATCGTCACGAAGCGCAAAAATGTAGAATATTTTACTGTTAATGTAATAGCATATCTATTCCTACACATATTGTTCATATATATATATATATATATATATATATATATATATATATATTTCTGTTCGTGTTTTTTTTTGTTGTATTATTTTTTTCTGATCTTGGAATTTATCTTCGATTGTATGTTTTAACCTTATTTTGGCTTTGTTTTTCATCTATTTTTATTGTGTAAACTTTTTGTGATAAGTTGTATAGGTTTTAGAAATTAAAAATAAAATAAAATATCCAAAATAAATTTTGTAACTTTAACAGTTCCAACGTATCGTTGTTTAAATGGTTTAAATCCCTTTATGGGGGTTTGGTTTTCCGTTCTTTTTTAAATTAAAAAAGCGAACCATCTAAAAACCTGCCAAGTTTTTATGTTATCTTTAACTGCCAAACTTAAAAAAAATGGTTGGACAATAACAACTTGTTAGGGAGCTTCGAGCGAACGGGGAAAACTGCCCTACGTCGGCGCGGGGCGCCGAAGGCGTGCGATGGGCGTGCTGTTGGGCGGCGATGGGCGCACGACCGGCCTCGGCACGTGGCGCGCGCTCACGTGGTGGTGCCGAGCGCGATGCCGTCCGCCGTGCTCGTATGAATAATTGTAGCCGGAGTGAATGAATCGATGCGGCGGGGGAGGGCGGCGGGTGCCGCTGCGTGGCGGGGTGCGCCGCGCGGCAGTCTCGTGGCTCTTGTGCCGGTAGTCGGTAGTGAAGACGAGCGACTACGGGAGTCGCCCCGCGTCCTCCTCGTTCGTAGTCGTAGTGCGCCGACCGGTGCTTTTTCCATGGAAACCCAAAGTCAGGATGTTGCGAACGGACCCGGCGAGGTGCCGAACGACCCCGGGTACGTGTCTGTATCCATTGTGCTAACGTTTTTTAACTTACTTTCAATGGGATTTGGATCTAAACATCATGTTTATATTGCAGGAAGATGTTCGTCGGAGGGCTTAGCTGGCAGACTAGTCCAGGTACGCGACGACTTGGCAGCCGTTCTTCCGTGCCCGCCACGGAAGTGCAGCTGACGCACACGTAGCCAATGGCTAAACTAGTTAGAGCGTTTATTTTATTAGTTAAACTACAACCGATAATCTTTAAGTTCAAAACGAACTGAATCGAATGTTCTTTCTGTGATGAAATCCGAATTATAAACACCGGTAAAAGTTTGGTAATCAGCTGATCGAATGCGCGTCAAACTTTTTTGGGTGATGTGCGTAGTATGTAAAGTTTTCGTAGAGACTTCAGTTCGGAGACTGGGTTCTGGTGGCTATCTAGTCGTCGAGAGAGATTTAAGTGCAGTAATTCAGTAAAGATGTCAAGGTATATCAGCAGTCAGGTGTCCCATGGCGGCCATTCCGCATGCGCGCGCATTCTCGGTTACATATCTGTTTTGTTGCACTAATTCGGTTCAAGCGAAACTCGTCTGTATTTCTGACTTGTATAGACCGATTATCGCGCAGTTGAATTCAACAACCGGCTTATAATCTTCAGTTTTCACAACATAACCTCAATCCTGAAGTCTACAATACCCCGGTCAATTTATAGTTTTATCTTACAGGAAGTATATACTAGCAAAATTATCTTAGCTTATCTACATTATCCGTAGGCATGTGTTGAAAAAAATAACAGTTAAATATCCGCACAATCATAGTTTATCTACGTGAAGTAAACAAGCTGTGAACACAAACAAATACGAGAATTCTATCAATGTTTTATTTATACAGTGACTGTTATAAGAATAAATGTCTGTTGAGATCGCAAAAGGTCCGATACGCCTGCGCGATTGATGTGCCATCCGCGGTATTGGGTCGGCGCCCACGCTGCACTTTGATCCTTAGTCTATGCCAAATTTATTCTTTGCGTTTGAAATACCAAATGATTTTGAAAATTTTACATCGCACAATCGACTCGGGCGTTGAAATCAAATATGAAATTCGATTTTTAGATCTTATCGTCTCTACCTTCCAAATCGTTATCAGTTCACACATCGTCAGGTGATACAACGCGTCGTAGAATCAACTGAGCTTTAATAAACTTATTTACATCGTTAGAATCATCGAAAAATATATAAACAAAGAAAATTGCTAATAATTTTCTTTTAACCTAATAATCATTACATCTGTATTTGTGTACAGTGTACACTCCATGTAACGTCACTCGATCCGAGCGACAATCTCTATAGCATCGAAATCAATTGGCTTTGGTTGATTAAGATTCCATACAATGATATTTTATCTATAACGCCATAAAATGCACAGTCCCTTCAGTGTCGTTATATAGAGTTCAAACTGTATTTAAATTTGACAAATAGCAAGAGCTCAGTGAACTCTTGTCGCTCAGGTATGCCTCTGATAAGATAATACACACGCTACAATTCTATATTCCGCATTCACAACGCTAAATATTATTAGCTTAAGTATTACTACGTTTCATCAATCAAAAATTATTAAGCAAGTCCTATTATAGTGTAAAGGGCTTTATACGATAAAATAGCCTGGGAATTAATCGCCCTAAATACTGGCTGTATTCAGATCGGTCTATTTAGAACCCTCATAGCTTTACATAAGAACTCAATTCGATACTACTTGGGCCCTTCAGACACTAGTATATTATAGTATTTGCTAGTATATACTTCCTGTAAGATAAAACTATAAATTGACCGGGGTATTGTAGACTTCAGGATTGAGGTTATGTTGTGAACACTGAAGATTATAAGCCGGTTGTTGTAGTGAACTGCGCGATAATCGGTCTATACTAGTCAGAAATACAGACGAGTTTCGCTTAACATACAAAAGTAATTGTTTCGAATCGATTCTATGTGGAAAAAATATAAATAAATACCACAGTCCTATACACATATGGACATACTAAGTCTAATGAAATTTATTATTATTATCTGGTTTAAAATTAACGTGTATCTTTATTTAACGATGAACGACGTTTTATAAAGACATCCCTATTCGACTGTCGTATAAATAATAAAAACAATATTTATTTGCTACAAAAAAAGTTCGTGTCATTTTTGATTTGATCGATGTTTTATTTATTTTGTACATAACGCGTAAATCGTCATTATCTATCTGTCTTTAAAAATACAGACTTATGAAAAGGGACAATATCGACCTTCTTTACCCCTAAATGTTAATTTTATACCTCTAAATTTACCTATTTACGATTCAACCCTATTTATATTTATTTTGTTTTGATTTGATTGAAAATAGTCACATAACTTTAATTTTTTCACGCTTCAATCAACCCCCATATTTGCTGTATAAATGCCGTCTATTTCAAACGATTGACCCCGGTGTAAAAGTGCTAAATACTTTTTCATCCGAATTGGATTTTTACAAATAAAAATAAGTCTTAAATCCCTGCCGTATAACCCGTAGCGCCGAAGGGAAGAATAGACAAGAAACCTAGAAGAACAGCGATATTGAATGTTTATTTCAAACAATAGTTATAATTATATGTTACCTCTTTTGAGATTTAAGTTGGCACAATATTTACTTTTTAAATTTTTTCCATAGTCAAATGACTCAGTTACATCCGAAATCTATATTAAATCAGTTTCTCATTTACAAATGCTATTTTTTTAAAATTTGTATTTGATTTAAAATATTTTATAGCGAATTTGTATGATCAATACAATATATTTCAGTATTCAGGCTTTTTAACATGTGTTTCGTATGTCCACAATTCTTTATTTATTCACATTGAGATGAATATAATTACGTATGTTCCAACATACTCAAGAGTCCTATCAATCTATTAAACACATTTCACTCATGGTTAGCTACAAGATAAGCAATTTAACTTATATACAACTGTGCATATCTGGAATATGGAGAGTATCCAAACAAAATGTAAATCCAATCCAAATGAATTATTCAAGAAAAATTACCATTGAAATCATAATGCTACACCAAATCTATATATGTGCATGAATTGAGAAACTAGAACGGATAAGTCTTAAGAAAAACACTTGTTGAACTGTTTTGACTAATGACACAATATAATTTAATCAGACGTAAGAGACGTTTAATGGAATCAGACGTAAGAGGTAAAATGGCGCTTAGATTTTATAAGGAAAAGTCCATTTATCGATTACATCAGCCTTTTATATATAAAATATAATTTGAATTAAGGAAAGAGCGTACCAATCCCAAAAATAGGTCAGCAACGTACACACGAGCTCCCATCCATGTGAGTGTCTATAGGCGGCGACTTCACCTCTATGGTGTATGGTGCCTTCTGTTCGTTTTGTTTATATAAAATATGATTTATTAGATATTTCATCAATATATGATGTATTGATAACTTTATATATTCATAATTATAGATAATAAGACTTAAAACACAAAATAAATAAAGTTTGGTCCTCGTGGCATTTCACTTATTGATTAATTAATAAAATATAAATGCGATTCTATCTCGACTTAAAGCAACTGCGTAATAATAGCGATTTTGTAAGCATGCGTATTTAAAATTGCTTGTGATGGAAAACAGAGAGTGCATTCTGATCATATATTATGAAAATGGATCAAACATAGATCGAGGATTGTAGTTTATTTTATTGTAAAAAACATAACATAATATGACATTTGCGAAGTAAAGGACAGATTTATTAACCGGCTCAAACTATTTTAATTGACCATTTGCGATGCTTGCCAAACTATCTGAATATATCGCATAACAACCCACGTGGCTAATTAATAAATCCATCAAATTACACGATTGTTTTTCCTTATTTTATATCCATAATAATGTAAAATAATTATCCTTATTGTATATAAAATAAGGATACGCCCGACCAACCGATTATCGACTTCGATAAACTAATCTTTGGATAGTTTTGGGTAAAATTAAAATTTTTAGCAAATTTTCATGTAATAAAAGCAATATATAAAAATCCCGTCAAATTTTCAGATAGAATATGTTATGCTCTCGTCATCCTTATACGAAATACACATGCTTAGTAAGAAGTCGGCATGAATTTAATTCTTAGTAAAGTGCATTAATCTTTTGTAGGGGTATACGTTTTTATAACAAAATCTCAGCACGTTTAACCAAATTAACTTCTAATAAATTTAAAACGTGCATAAAGAGAGTTCTGTTTGAAAAGATATACAGTTAACGAATATTTGGAGCACATAGATCGCTTTTATGTGTCGGCAATTAGCTCAGCATCGGGACAGTTCAATTCTAGCATAACAATGCTTTAGTTATTTGATTTGGTCATGTAACATAATTTTATATGAAATGATTATTTTATATCGAGTTTCTTGCCGGTTCTTATCGGTAGGTAACTTACGAACCGGTGGCAGCGTAAAAATTGGCGATTCACTTGAAAGACACTTTCTTTATAAAGACCTACTTGAATCAAGATGTTTTGAGTTTAATACCAATGTCAATAACAATCCCAAGAGATATATTCCAGAACTTTTTTCGAACAAAGCTTAATATTAAAATGTCCAGTTTAAAATAGTACCTTTTTGTTGACTGAAGCTTAGATAACGGTCAGAGTGTACTACGGTAGACCACATTACCGCAAATCGTCCCGTAATCCGGACTCGCAAAGAGAATGACGACTATCAGGTCTCAACCAAAATATACTACTTAACTTAACTTAAGTACAGTTATCGTAATATTATATGAGAAAACTTAGGTCCTGAATCGGGATTATTATTTTGTTTGTGAATTAATATGTAATTTTCTTATTATGATTAACTACCTGACATGTGTTCGGGTTGTTCCCACTATAAAATGCCAGAGTCTAATTCCTTCCGTTGATAGAAGTTTTTTTTATCCTATTTGTATCATGATTAATTGCTTCAAGATGTCATTGTGTTGTGTAATTATTGCAGCTTACGTGCTAATAAAAAATAATAGCGGAGAGTTTACTGCATCTTTAGTTGTGCGATCTTCGCTCTTGATTTGAACAGACAGTAAATTTATTTATTACAGCATTAGCCAAGATACATAACTGATAAATGTTAAAATGATTCAACTCTAGCTCGCCTATAACATTCTCGTTACAGTTGAAAATTTATTGGCACCTTATTTTAAGTGACTCGAGAGTTTATTTGCCTTTTGTCTCTTAAAAAAAACCTTCCATACAATTTGTAACCTTTATGTTTCCTTTCATATTTTATATAAATCAAATAATTATCATATAGCCTAAGCTATAGCTTCACAATCAACTAACGTTGAAGGCTAGAGACTGGGCTAAACTTAGATCCAAAGATCGACGATTTGCATCAGTTGCCAAAGGCTCTATTAAATGAAAAAAAAATTCTTAACATCTATCTGAATACTAGTATTGCTAATTGAATTTTTATTCAATTAGCTACCTGTGTCATCAGACACACTAACAAATCACTATCTAGTGATAACTTACAACCCTTTTTTGCCGTGGTTGAAATGCATTTCCGCATTCCCTGGTTTCCAAGGAATGTGTGTGACGCCCACGTTGGCGTCTCTACCTTTCAGAGACGGGGTGGTTAATACCCATTAAAACCACCTCATCCAAAAAGTCTGTGTCCTATGGACAACTATGCTTTTCTTTCCTTTTTTAGGGCGCTAGATTCACTTATCCTTTTCGCGTATTTATTCTTTGTTACACTAATAGTTGAGACTGCATATTCATGAACTGCCGGAGCTTTTACATAAATTCAATCGTGAAAATAGACTTTTATTACGATCGGGTAAGTGTAATAAATTATCAGGGTACTTTTTAGAGGTTATGCTAATAAGTTTATTATATACACCATGGCGAACCGGTTAGGAGGTTTTTTTTTTAATTTTATTGGACGGGGATTGGGTGTAACAGGAGATCTTGTTTAGGCAAAAGCGTATAGGTTATGTGGATATTCTAACTCAAATTTTTAGGTCTAAGACTGATTTAAATCGCTCGATGTTGTAGTAAGTAAATTGCGCGTAAAAGTCTGGCTTCCTATGAATGAAAACATATGAAGCATACCCGTTATCCAATCGTATTTGGTTACAAAATTACCAATCAAAATAACTAATTAATTTTCTTACACGTAACGGTGCAGTCGGTAAAGACTTGGATATATTATAGTCATATATTAACTCTGCGCTTACAAAATGTCCAATTGCATAACTCTCATTCGGAGTTCAGACGCACATCTGGAAACGTTCGGTTCAAACGACACACGTTATTACGCTGTTGTCATTACTCATACGTCGCGAACACGACTTCATGTACCGTCATTTCTTTGGAAATGTCTCATAATACACGCACGTCCCTATTACGGAAAAGAGCAAGCACATAATTGTACAATTGTTAGGGTATATTAGGTTAATAGATACAAAACTCAAAGCAAAAAGAGATAATCTGAAAAACCTTCACTTATGAGATTTCATTGTAATGGTTTTCTTTTTCATAACAATTGTTTTATAATAGCCTTTATTCGTATTTAATTACCATCATTACACGATTACATTACAATAACAGTATTTCTATATCGACAAAGACTTTTTTCAGCACTCCAATCGATATTTCTGTGTCTTTTACATGCCAGACCATCTTAATAAGTTATAATTGATCCGCTTATTATTTGTTAAAGTATGTAAATCCAATTACAATTCTTTACTTGAAGTTGTTACGGGTTAAATAATATTTCAGTTTAAAGAAAGACCTTAATATTAATATCATAATACATACTTGAAAGTTTTTAGATGTCACTATATGTTTCATAAAATTAGGTGCTAACTGATTGGGCATTAAGTTTTGTATGTGTCAAACGAAACGAAATAGCATCAAAATTGTGCGATCGACGTTTTCAATCCGTAATAACACCGTGGTGTTAATAAGACTGAAATCGTGCTTAAAGAGCATGTCGAATGCAAGGGCTCTGATGCTCTGGTCTTTGAAAGACATGCTAATTGACAGTAAACAAATAACTCTTACTTTTTAGAATTGAGTTCCAAACTCGATTTTAAGTTTGCTTTACAGACTTTCTTGTTTGTTGATCGTGACAAACTGAGTTATACATTTTGACAGACAAATCGCACTAAAACCACCTAAAACGTAACGTACACTCTCTCACCCCAGGTGGGTTGCCTGGTAGGCATCGCTTTTTAGCGATAAGGCCGCCCGTTGCCATATATGTAACTAACATTATTGAATTCTGTGTGTGAAAACAACATGTGAATAATTAACTTTGCGGTTACTTCGGTACTTTACATGTTAACACTATACACTAAAATATACGTCTTTATTTAGACAGACATTAAAATGTATTAATCCGCTCGTAACTCACAAGGTATAAACCACGTATTAGTGATTCTAAATATAAAATTCTTCAGACCGAGGCTAAATATTGGAAATGGTCATTTATGCGGGTAGACAGCGTAATGTATACGCGACTGTTTTATAACTATTAAGCCCGGTCGGTATGTCCGGGAAACGGTGCATTTAGAAAAACGCGTTTGGTTGTTCTAACCCCGAATTAAGTCCAAATGTTTAGTCGAGTGTGTCAATTGACCCACAGACTATAAAGCTGTTAAATATTTTTATCTAATTTAAAGAGTTCTTTATGTCTTGTAAAAATATAACTTCCGAATTTTCATCCAAGCGTTTCAATGTCATATTCCAATCGTCCGTTTTTTTTTTCTATAAACACATCTGGTCGCCCCTCCGCATTTTTATTTATGAGCCGAGATATTTTCCGTCAATCTTATTACCTTGAGAAGTCAGATAACGTACAAAATGATAAACTATCCTAATATACTTTCATAATGTAAACTAATTTACAAAGTTTATATATAAAATCAAAACAATACTGTTTTTATAAACATTATTACATTTATAAACCCAAAACTTATTTTCTGGTCGTTCAATAGTTGTGCACTGACACTCTGGAAGAATGCAATCGCGACCTTAGTAGTCTAGATCGTGGGTTACACCCGAGGAGTATTTTAGTGGGTATAGCTCACCGGTCTTTTGCGGGGAATGCTTAAATCAATCCCTCCATAACCTATGGGACACAGAATATCACATGCCTAATGAGTTAGTTAGTTAGCCCAATTTATTTTTTATTTAAAAATACGTCCCTAAAATGCTAATACTATTTAAAAAGACAAGTGCAAAAAAACACGAACAAGTATAAGAATTACTGTTTATTAATTATTATTATTTGTAGGTTTATTTATTATTAATTAATAATTCTTTAATATAAAACAAACGATTGTAATAAACATTTTCATTTAATTTATTAAATTCTGCATTTATGCAGATTATCAAAAAAGTGTGATATAAGTATAATTATTTATTTAAAAGCTGTTAAAAGCTTCAGCACATTAGGAGTTAGGACTTTTATTAAAATGATTAACACAAAACAAAAAGCACAGAGCATTACAAATAAGATTCTAAAGTAGCACCACCAAAATCTTGAAGGGTCAAAAAATAATATCAACATTTTCGTGTGATTAACAACTTCATTGTACTCAATGTAGACAATTCAATTATAAGCAACAAAAAACATCGCAATAAAACCAAGAATTGTCTATTGTGAAACATTATGCAATGTCCATGTGTAGGTTCGTATAAAAATCCATTTATGATTATATCAATGATCTTCACGTGCATCGTATTATCTCGTCGGTGCAATTAGCTATGAATGTAATTGGATGCAATGGGTGCGCCTGTGTTAATGCGAATTACGCATTGTTAACTAAGAAATTTATATGATTTTGTTGTCAAAAAAGCATCCGGTGCTCCGGTGTAGGAACAACCAAACTTTTTATGTCTTATTAGTATATGAAAATTGTCTTGTGGTTAGGTCTTTTTGATAACCGAGGAGAATGTTTGATGCATTCCCCGCAACCCAAAACTGGGGATATGTAGGGCTCAACTCACTCCGGCAAATCTCTTCTAGGACCGGGTGAGCCATACCCACCTCCGCATGGACAGTACTGGAGTCGCATTTGCATTCTACTAGAGTATGGTTAAAGTTAATGTAGATATTTAATACTGATGGTAAAGTGAAAGTGCCAATAGGACTCGGTCCACCTAAGTATATTTATCATCTATATATATAAAATCACAGCCGAAACATATTTTAAAATTCTATTTTCACAGCCGCTTTCAAATTCTGATTAACACAATAAGTTCAGACGTGTCCCAAATCAGACTTGTTGTGTGCAATACATAATTTAACTGAAAACTGAAAGTTTTTGGATTTTCGCCAAAGCACGTGTTCATATTAAAATTAAATAGAACTATTAACGAATACTTTCATAAAACATAAAACATGGTCTAATTGCCGTACTGTGTATTTCGATATTTATTAGAATCTATTAACAAGTATTTAATTAAAAGCATTAATGACAAAATAACACGACTTTCTTATGAATTCGAGTTGAGAATTTTTATAGTGACATCACGATAACGAATGACATTATTAATGACTGTCACATGCTTGACATATGCAATGGTTAGCGGATAACATTTTGGCCATGAGTCGTATAGAAAAGGGCTATCTACTCTTATGCTAATTTTCGGTAAACTAAAATAAATGTTTTCTCCTAAAATGTGCAACTGATGAATAATATGTGAACTATAAGTATAATCTATGGGTTTCCATGGTAACAAGTATATAAATGTAATAAAGCTTAAGAATAAGCTACTATCAACCTTTTTTTATTGACGATAGTAACCCAGTAACTAGAAAAGATTACTCCCATATATGTTATACATAAATTGTAACTCGACTATTAATTTCTTAAAAAGAGTACTTTAGTTGAATGATTGGAATTACATTGATTTAATGAATTTAAGTTTCCACTCAGACCGGTCTAGTTATGTCCCCTTGTAGTCTTATTTAGCGATATTATTATGTTTAATAATAATAATTTCTTAACAAAGCAACATTATTTTTAATAAATACACTAATTAAATAATGAACGTAAGAAAATCACTTAAGAAGAAACTCATCAAAGAGTTTCCACCTCTCCCATACACTCACATTAAATGCTGGTTCCTAAATTAAAATACTTAGTTATATTCTGTTTTATCCTTATTTTTATAATTAATATATAATCTGTGTATGGGTTTGATAAATCAAATAAATGAAAAAAAATACTATTTTACGATTATTAAATACCTATTATTATACTTAGTCTGGCCATAAATACAGTTACTATTCAAAAAAAGAAAATATTACGTTTGAATTTGGAATCTGTCATTTTTATATGATTGCTTGATGTGTTTTCTTATTTTCGCGCCATTATATTGTTAAATATTTTGTTATATTAAAATGGAGTGGGGTGATAAAGAGAACCGAATCGCTGTGATTGCCTTACATAAAGTAGGTATGGAGAAAAGTGCAATTTTTAAAACCCTCCACCCGCTTGGTATTAGTCAAATGTTTGTTTACCGGGCTATTGATAGGTACAATGATACCTCCTCTGTTTGTGACAGAAAAAGATCTGGCCGTCCACGTACCGTTCGTGTGAAAAAGGTGATTAAAGCAGTTAGGGAAAGAATTCGAAGAAATCCTGTCCGTAAGCAAAAGATTTTATCTCGGGAGATGAAGATAGCTCCTAGAACCATGTCGCGTATATTAAAAGATGACTTAGGACTTGCAGCCTATAAGAGACGTACTGGTCACTTCTTAACTGATAATTTAAAGAAGAATAGGGTGGTAAAATCCAAACAACTACTTAAGCGGTACGCAAAGGGAGGTCACAAAAAAATTTTGTTTACGGATGAGAAAATTTTTACAATTGAGCAGTATTTTAATAAACAAAATGACCGTATTTATGCTGGAAGCTCTAAAGAAGCTTCGCAATTAGTAAACAGAGTACAACGTGGGCATTATCCCACTTCAGTGATGGTTTGGTGGGGTGTTAGCTATGAAGGGGTGACTGAGCCATATTTTTGTGAAAAAGGTATTAAAACGTCGGCACAAGTTTATCAAAATACCATTCTTGAGACGGTAGTTAAGCCTTTAACTAACACCATGTTCAATAACAAAGAATGGTGCTTTCAACAAGACTCGGCACCGGGTCATAGAGCTCGATCCACCCAATCTTGGTTGAAAACTAACGTTCCGGACTTTATCAGCACTGAAAACTGGCCGTCGTCAAGTCCTGACCTAAATCCATTGGATTATGATTTATGGTCAGTTTTAGAGAGTAAGGCTTGCTCTAAACGCCATGATAATTTGGAGTCCCTAAAACGATCCATTCGGTTGGCAGTGAAGAATTTTCCTCTAGAAAGAGTTCGTGCTGCTATTGATAACTGGCCTCAACGTTTAAAAGACTGTATTGCAGCCAATGGAGACCACTTCGAATAAACATTGTATATTTTTAATAGTTATATATTGATGTATTAAACTAACTCACTATGAAAGGAATAAATGTTACGTATAAAAAAAAAATCGTGCTTTTCTTTATAACAATATTTATGGCAAGACTAAGTATATATCCCTTAAGTAACACTAGTAGACTATACAAGAAACAATAAAATTTTTATGTGTTTAAAGAGATGATAATGAGATGTCCGACCTCTAGCGCGCGCACGCTAGCTCAATGCATAATCCACTTACAGTACCCAAGAACTTTGTATTATCTATCGTTACGGGTCACGTATCATAGTTGAGTAAACATTCATTCATTTATATCGCGATATAATAATTAACGTCAAATTCACAGCCTATTTGTGAATATTTTGTCGTACGAAAAAGCTGTTGTGAAAGATTTATTTTAAGTGCATTAATATTAATACAAAGTGCGTTATTTATTAGAGTTAAGTAAATTGTTCGCTAATATTCTTCCCGCCGTTACTATACGGCCATTTTAAACATCAAATGGACCATTGATATGTCGATTCATCGCGCGTTTACAATTATTATTTTAATACAATTAATGTACAATTTTTTATAGCTAAAGTAATTCGCTATGAAAAGGGTGTGATTTTTGAACTTATTATAGGACAATTAAATGATGACTGTATATTATCGTTTTAATATTATTTGTTACGGTTGCGCCGATATATATATATATATGTCAAATTTTATATAATAATGAAATAGTTATAATGACCAAATCTTAAAATTATTTTTTTAAATGAGCTTACTAATTCTCAAGGCAGTTACCTATTCTATTATTAAAGTGTAAAACAAAAATACGACACAGTTACGAAACACTTAAATCATTAGTCCAACGACGTTAATATTTGTATGAAATATTTTTAAATCTGCAAATGATCTTATATAATGCACAAATCTAAAACAAATTTAAAAGGTTTGGTCGCTGTGGCAGTGTACCCACAATGCTGGCGTCATTTCCTCGCTGTATCGCGATTCTTATACGCTGAGCAAGGAAAGCACCAGCTCTTGGATCACCGGTACTGACTACCAGGCGCCTATTTTTTCCGAGGTGGAAATGCATTTCCGCATTCACTGGTCCCAAAGGATAAGGGCTATGTGGGACTGAACCCGCGCTGGTTGGTGTCCCTGATTTTCGGAGACGAGGTGGGCAATACCCACTAAAACCACCTCGGGTAAACCTACAAGACCGCATTGAAAGGGCCTTGGGGTCGAAATGCCGCCAGCATTGTGGGTACTCTGCCACAGGGACCAAACTTTTTAAATTTGTTTTGTCTTTGTTTTATTTTAAGTTACTTATATTAGTTAGGTTAATATGCACAAATTTGATTTAAATATAGTAATTGGTTATGGATTTTTGGTTCTGTTCCTCTAGATGCAGGCAAAGGGGGCTATTAGTCTTACGGTTGATTGATAAGTTCCAAGTTTTGATAAAATAATCTATTCTAACAATTATTAGAAATAACGTTTAAGATTTTAACATATTAAAGACTATTATTTAATATAGATAATTACAAGTTTTATAACAGACAAATGTCTATGAACTCATAATATGTCATGATTATAATAGTATCTTTATCTGTCCGTAAACTTGACAATAATATCATTTGAATTTTTGTATTTGATACGCTTTGTCGGTATGAAATGATGGGTAATTTTTATATTAATTAATTTCATAACGTTAATTCTATATTCATTAACCAAGCATACACATATAAATAAATAAAATAAAATATTCGTTCTGGTAGACGCAACATAGAAAAAAACTTATGCAGGAACTAATGCAGTATGCGAAGGAACCTTGACCTGTTAATAAAATGTTTTAATGATCCTATACAGTGAATAAATTAAACGAGCGTGTACAGACAGCAAAAACGTATATCAATATCCAAACAGTACAATGGTTCTGTTATAGATTAATTAGTAGCAAGTCATTTATGCATTCAGTACATTTTAATTCCACAATTAGTCGTAATATTCAACGCACAGCGCTCAAGGGCCGATATATCAAACGCATACAAATAACAACCATAAATTGCAGACCACATGTAATAAAGCTAAACAATATCCTATTTCTATTTGTAACGTGCCAATAAAATGTAACAAAGCTTATAAGTCGTTGTCCGTGTTTAAATTTATAATAAACACAGTGTTGTGTTTAGTGTTCATTTAATATAGTTGAATTGGATTTACAACGGGATAAAATGGTTTGATTAGGATGCACTTGTGAAAATAGAATTATGGATGGACTTTTGTATTGTGGAATGGACTCTTTAAAGCTATACGCGCGTAGAGTATTCTGGTTGTATAGGCGTACTTAGCGGACAAAGATTAATGTGTCAGCAATAGCTCAGTATTGAATAAGTCATATACTTAGTGAAAAGGGCAGCTATCGAGTTGCTCGTTCTTCTATCTGATAACTTCCTTCATACAAAAGTATCTTTATAAAGTATCTCAAAATTTAATAAGTACTGTAGTTGGCGGGCGAACCGTTGCCTGGATGAGCAAATCCCGTGCGACGTGTCATTCCTGTCTTGTAGCTTTCAAATGTCACCAACCATCTAATTGCTATTTCTAACATGTTCAACTAAATTCACTTACGAGCTTGTAAGTCAGGCTGTCATTATCCAGGTCTTTTCAGCCAGTGAGCCATGTCTCTGACATAGATATTAGCAAAGCTTTTCATTACTTACTCTGAATGGGTGTATGTCCGAATCAACGCGAGAGCAAGACTGGCGAATGCTCTGGGGGTGCCGAATACCAACTAAACCTCTCTTAGGGTTACAAACTTTTGTGTGGGGCAATATACTGCAGTAGTCGTTCCAATGAATGGGTCAGTAATCATCTGCATTTGAGGTCATTATCTCAATTGGCAATGAGTGGCCTCCGCTACCGGACACCGCACCCGCACGTGCTATATTGTCGTTCGTTCGTTTGTTTACACAATTGCCTTTAATATAATGCATTAGATGACAAATTCTACCTGTTTCACACGATTTACGTACTATATAAGTTGTTCAATTTTTATTAAATGACACACAATCCAGAAGCTACAAAATCATTTAACGTCGAGTTATATTGTCTTGTCGAATTAATAACTATCGAGTTATATCGTCCAGTTATAATAAAAATATATAGCGTAAATCAGGTAACGTAACGTAACGTACGTAATATGAGAATAAATCTTTAAATCAACATCCGCTAGTAACTATCATTAAACATGCAAAGTATGTTTTATTTTTTTTTCTAAAATTTATATTTTGTGTGTTTGTGTTTGCACGTAACTATGGGCCTATAATAGTGTGATAAGTGTGTTTAATAACTAATTATTAAACACACTCGGTTAAGTTAAAGTATAAACTCACACACTTCTCATTTAATACTTCGTTTTAATTAATATCTCATATTGATATCAAAGTCGCAGTAGCTGAACCTATTATTGCACAATTATACTCATTGTTTAGAAAATATATTAATTGTTATTCAGAATAAAATATTAATCTAATTACACATAATAAAAAAATTAAAAAAAAAAACACCTCATGTAATGTTAAAATCACGTTTTGCTCCAGTGAAATTGACTTATATAAAGCTAATGCAATATGATATTATGAACATAATACCAAATTGCAACATTATTGTATCTTAACCACAGCCTAGAAACACATTGAAGGTTTATACATTAATCATAATATTTTGATTATTAAAGCCATTTCCTTAAAGGCCGTCAGCGTATACACGCTTCCAGGAACGTTTTTTTTTGTTGGGCGGAGATTTAACCTTTACGATGTGCCGCCTGCACGTCCCCACTCCTATAATAAATATACGAACGTATATAACAATATAATATGGTCTATATAAAGCCTATTTGCGTTACATTATCTCCTGCAGTGCGTTGTAAATAATACGATAAGAATGCGCAAATACAACAGCATGCGATATTAACGATGATAATTTACTTTTTTTTTTCTGTAGAATTAATTTGAATTTCGAATTTACTTTTCCACTCATATTTGTATGTGTGTATACATTTAAATAAACCTTTTATATGTACGATACACTCAAAATATATTTAATCGTGTTTGCTAAATTGGCTATAGACAAATGGCTTGCGCCACAGATTATCTAAATTGTAGAGAAACAACGTGATCAAGCTAATGCAAATGTTTTTAAAGGTATTATTTATCTGTGGGGAAATTATCCTGTGGTTATGTTAGATCTAATGTTTTTAAAGTTATTGATATTTGTTCTATGGCCAGTTTTGGAACTAAGAACATGTTTGTATAAATTAATTAAGTAAATTTATTTTTGTCTTAAGAGTGTATAATTTCTTCATAAATTCGGGTATCTATACAAAAATATAGATCCACTATATAGGATCTACTTTATTTATTTTTTATAGATTACAGGTAATCTAAAGATAATAAGTTATTGTGGTAAAACTACATGACACATGACGTTAAATACGATCGAATATTTTTGAAAACATTCCGTTCAAAAAGCCTTTTAATAAATTTTCAAAAATCAATTTCAAAAATTTCTTCGATCAAACAATTGATATATAAATTATAAAAAGGTTTAAATTTTGTATATGTCACATTTCTTTTACGAAGTAAGAAAGGAGATTATGTATATATGTATCATACATTATTTATTATACTGACTATGAAAAATTACCGTTTTGTATTTTTAGAAATTCGAACCCAGGAACCCACTTCGCTAAATACGTGTAGTGAATATTATTTGAATTGAAATTAATAAAAATCTCTTGCAGGTACCAACTCATCTAAAATTGAGAAATATTGAAATAAATATGTTTTAGCTGGGATGTTATGTAAAATATATATTATTAAGGAATTATAAAAAAAAAAACGTAGGTATGACAATGTAAAACATTTTGGTACGTATATAAGCCATGTTACCCTCAATTATATATTATATAACATCCTTGCTTTGTAGTTTAAATCGTAATAAAGTACGTAAATTAAGTATCGATGCTATCCGTGTGTCTTAGATGTATACATAAGGTATTCTTAATTTACCTTAGGTGCCGATTAGCGGTCTAGCGTTTTATTTTGAAGTAGCATACTCTCCCTAAGATACACCTTATGTACCACGTAGACCCTATACAGCCCTGTATAACAGTGAGCATGATAATTAAGTTACACGTAAGCATATCCACAGATAACTTATAAGTGAATTCACCTAATTACAAATAACTTACACGTTAGATTCACGGTGAAAAATATTTTTCCCAGGGTTACGCGAGCGGTAGTTGTGGTGGAGGACCTTAGTTGCCATCCTCCAATTTGGTAAGTGGGGCACTCCATTTGCCTGCCCGTCGTGATTCCGGAGAGAAATATTTTGTCGATTGTACCGCTTAACACATCTTGAACACGAACGTAATATTTGCGGAACATCATGCTAAATAGATCTTTCCCGGGAGACACCGGTACCTCGCACTTGTAGACTAGCCGCTTACACTCAGCTTTCATAGCGATTAATGTCGTCCACGCAATGCATGGTTAATGTAAGAGCACGTATACAATTAGATATATGCACATTATTTATCACAATTTTTGCCTGTGTAGATTTTTTTTAATAATTAGAATTTTCGTGTCTTGCAAGATGGGGTTTCGACCTGAGTGGAACGTTACTGAGCCGTGTAATGGAAGTCGTCGCCGCTCGTTTATTTCATGCATATAATATTAAATTGGTATTCTAGCGTAGATTCAAAATTTAAAGTTAAAACTTGATAAAACTGAGTTGAAGAAGAACAGTTTTACAAGAGGTAAACAGTAATAAATACCGTCAAAAATAGCCTAAAGAGGAAATCGCGATGTTGTAATGCAGTGTATGTATTTGAAGAGGCTTCATGCTATCAGGATAATGCGTATAAAATTTTATGCCTTTTACATTGAACTATCACTTTTTCATCCCTTGCCCGTACTTCCTTACTGACTAGAGTCCCAAGGCCCCTCGTCGGGGCATGGGGCAGATATGAATCTACTCCATTCTGCTCTGTCTTGCCCGTACTATGGGCATAAAAACTATTGTTTTTAGTCTTGGCCGCGCATCTATTCACCGCATACACAAGTCCACAAAAAAGTCCTTTTTCAACTGCATCAAATCAGCCTAGAAGCCAGCTAAGAGTATTATACTCTTGTTCCATTTAACTAAATATTTCACTGCCACTTCCTACTAATCAAAATCCCACTATCCACGGGTATTTATGTCTATACAACACGATGTCTCCAAGCAATTGTGTTGAAAGAGACGATTCCACCAATAGATTAATAAATTCGCATGAATCATATAAATATTGTTATACAAAACAATATTCCAGTTAGCCTGGCTTTCAGTTTCAACGCGGTGTCAGAACTCCGAAATGAAATAAATCCATGTAACCGTATGAGGAAATATTTGTATAAAAAATGTAATAACGGCGAAGCAAAGTGCTGTACAAACTTACTCGTAGTTGAGATCGCGGATAGAGCATTTTGTTACTCATAATCGGATTAAGGCGAGTGTCTGACGGTGTATACGTAGTCCGCATACAAATTTAAGGCGAAATTTCATAGAAAATGCGTTTAACCTTTTTAAGATAGTGTAAAGAGTGTTTTATTCAAAATACTCTTTATTCAGTAAGGTATATAGGATCATTTTGGAACGTTTTAAATTTTAATTCTACGTAATTCGTACGCGATCAAGCTGAGAAGAAGCAAGACGCTCGGCCTGGATCAACCATGTTTGGTAACAATGACAATTTAACATTATAATCATTACTGAAAGACACAATATTTATATACACAATGCATGGCTGAATGATTATTACAATTCTATTATATTCTTCTACTTTTAGAGATTGATTTAGCATTGTATTACAATTTAAAAAAAACATATGTTTGCAGAAAAGTCCACCATTTATAATGCCGACAACCCATTAGGTTCTAGGTGTTGCAGGTGTTCATGTTATCGTAAGCAGTCGTATACGTATACGTTATTTGTTTTTTCATATACAGAGTGCAGCCCATGTAACGTCAGTCGATTTAACGACAAAGTCTCTTTAACGCCATAAAATGCACAGTCTCTTCAGTGTCGTTATATAGAGCTTCCACTGTACTTCATTTGATGCTCGCTTCAGTTTTGTTCCAAATATGCCCACTGGCTGCCAAATCATATTCAAAAATAAGCGGTCATAGACTGGAATTATAGAACTCATATAATAATTGTCGTTTAACTTTTGAGTAAACTTTCCCACCGGTAAAGCGCAGGTGTTTGTAAGTAACAATATTTGATAACGTTATCACAAAAATATCAGTATCGAATTAAAAAATGTATATTAATCTTCTCTCATATAACACACTGATAGAAGCATTAATTTTGTTTCCATATATACAAAATACATATGTGAATGAAAACACGACCTATTTGGCTTGATCGTCAATAGTACTAGATTACTGATTTCGATTCTCGGTACTGTCAACTATTGTCTATCTGTTTATACAGATAGACAATAGTTAGTAGTCTATAAATCACTCGCCAATGTGTCAGATATTTAATAAAAAAAAATTCAAAATTCTTCAAATGCGTAGGAAATTCAAGGTCGTCTATAGTTGGATTTCTCTTGTAATCCGATTTTGTGACAAATTGTTACATTGACCCCTTACAAATTAACATAATATAACTAATGGATCTCATTATTTATAAGTTTAGTTTTTAACTTAAATCGTGAGATAAAATATACTTTTTATGGGGTGAATAGAATGTCATACACGAGAAGAACCTTGCCTTTTTAAATCTATAATTAATATTGTAAATTAAAAGCTTGTTTAGATAGGACAGGCCCGAAACTTTTAATTAATATTTTACCACTAAATAATGTTCTATGCCACTATATTAGTAGATTTACCATCTATTATTAGACCTGAAATCCTACGGAGAATTGAAAAACCTTGACGTAACGAATACCGAACGATTTGTAAGTTCATATTACGATATTTAGTTATTTGCACGGATAACAAATGTGTTTGAGTCGTGTATAATTTATTCAAAGTCTGTATAGATCTAATTTAGTTATTCGCACAGATAACAATATAATTTGAGTAGTGTTTTATTTTTTTAAGGCTATAATCTATATCAATCTAATGTAGTCATTCGCACAGATAACAATATAATTTGAGTAGTGTTTTATTTTTTTCAAGTCTAGAATATAAATCTAATTTAGCTATTTGCAAAGGTAACAAATGTGTTTGTGTCGCGCTTTCTTTATTTAAAGTCTAAATAAATATACTAAATACTTTTATTGATAGTACATTACAAAAAACAGATTAATATAAACCGCATAATGTTATGTAAAATGCGTCTTGACGGCAATTGATAGCAGCGACACATGAGGATGGATGGTTCGGATGATAGATGAGTTTGCATTTGATAAGGGATTTTTATTGTATAGATTATAAAAGTCTCAGTGAAATGAAGTTAGGATGTTTACAATAATGTTTCGACCTCATTTTATTGATATTCTCTGTAATTCTCAGGCATATTACATATACCAGTGCTATAAGCATAAAAAAACAGTTGATTGACGGAATAGTACAATACTAGGCTAGTTTTGCGAAGTGCGCGTATTTAATATATAGCGATGAAGTGTTTGAATTAAAAAAAATGTATTTTTCTCGTTACACAATAATTACGAGTGAACGAAAATTCTAGAACTGTAAAAACAAACGAAAAAATATATTCATTGCCAGACTAAAAATTAGATTACTAGCCTCCGCAGTCCGACAAAAACCGGTAACAACTGAATTAACAGACGGCTCACTTCCGTGACAGGAAAGCAACACTTAACTTGCATATTCAGTTACTTCAATACTTCACGTGGGTAATTTGTTATACGTCACATCTACCTATTCGTCTTCATTATCTCAATTTAAGATAGTTTCAGTGTGAAAATAGCTTGTGCTGCGTTCGCATCAGTTGTTTTCGTCCAAACAAATAATTTTATATCTACGTAATGTTCGCGTACTTTTTGGAAATAGACGAACACAAAACGTACCGTTTAACGTCCTTAGCTTAGAATAAAAAATATGTTATGAAAATATCAATCAACTAGGACCAGTGTTACAGAATCATATAATTTATGTTAGTTAATAAATACAAAACAAGGGTTAGGTTAGTATCTAAATATTTCATAACATAATCATAACGTTTGAGTATTATGTACGCCCATAACTTGATTCTTATATTCTAAGGGGGTTCCAAAATAAACCGGTCTGGAGATCAACAAACTCAGTTAACAATAATTTCTTAAGCGTGATCACTGTTTTACGAAGGTCCTTATCTCATTATTTAGGACAATTCGTTCTTAAGCTTTATCATTTTTAAATAAACCTTTACACTAAAAAAGCACTTTACAGCAGTTTGAAGAGATCGTGATCAAGTTTGAACAATTCACTCATGTGAATGACAATAAATAATATTTATTTAAACAAAGTCATACGGGACTTCTGAATGTAATTTACTTGATCTCGTATCAAACTAAAATAATAACATGCCAGGCTAAAGTTATTTGATTATTTGATTGATGTCTCATTACTTCGCGAATCTTGATCTAAACATGAAAATTGAATTGGTATTATTATTATGAATGCTGCAGAAGTCTGCAGTGGGCTTTGTTCATTAATTGAGAGCCCCGGAATGGCAATTGCATATTTTTTTTTACTTCCGTTTTTTCTTGCACAATTTGCGAGACGATTTGTTATACGAACATAACTTTTAGGTCATATTGATTGGAAAATATTGTCGTCTTGAAGGGTTTTGTATTTTTTTTATTATCTACGAGAAACATTATGTGTTAGGTTACCAGTATTGATCTTGGTCTTGTGCACGTGGGAAACTAATTTTTGTAAATCTGACTTTTCAAGTCAAAATTATCTGTCTTCACGACACAGTTGATAAGATTTGAGTGTTTAAGATAAGGTGTTGACACAACTACGAAATCTGTGACAAAAAAATATAATGTATGATAACTTCTTATCAAGGAAACCATTTTTTTTCGACTGTTGGTTTTGATTTTGGAGTTCAGTGTATTTTACGTTCAAAATCTATTTTGGGTAGAAATTGTTGTAGTTACAACGTTTATAATATTAGTGAGGCGAACCGAATAAGGGTGTTTCTGAAATTCATGTAATGTGCAGTATCTATATTTATAACCGCGCCAACAATTCTACAATAAATTTAAAAAAAAAAACAAGAAAATCTAAATGCAGCCATTTTAATAGGCACGGATTGTGCTCCACGAACGCATATAACTAAATTTCCAAAAAAAAAACAATAAAAATACATATAATAGTTTAAATAAACAAACCCAGACCACAGCAAACAAATGGGTTCATCCGTCTGTTCAGATATTGTGAGAGCACCTTGGGCTGTTAACGAATACAGAACAGACTTTAAATGAATAACACTAAAACTTGGCATCAATAGAAATCCATCCTAATCTATACTAATATTATAAATGCGAAAGTAACTATGTATGTATTCACGTCACGCTTGAGCTACTGAACCGATTTCGATGAAATTTGGTATGGAGAGAGATTAAACTTTAGGTTTAAAATAGGGCATGAAAGTTTGTATTTAAAAACTGATTTTATAAGTTTCTCTTGGATTTGTAACACGCGAGCGAAGTCGCGGGCAATCGCCACTGGTTCCTTATACAACTATTCCACATTAAAAAAACATTAATTAAGAAGTTCTCCCGGTGTACATAAAGAGTGACACGCCTATCAGTCAAACACATGTCCTGTCAAGATGTTTACAAACCATGTTATTTTAAGGATCAGGAACTTTCATTGAAATGTCACTAATGAAAAAAACATTACATTACAACGACCCAAATGCAACTCCAAAACGAAGAGATAGTTGAATTCGTCTACTTGATGAATTAATCTTGGTAATAGCATTTTATTCATAAATAGTCACAATGTCCACGGCTTTAAGCATTCTACTTTGCCAACGCATAATAGATGCCATGATAATGGAACGTCTCGAAAGACGCGAATCCAAGAATGAAATGTATACACGGGTCAGAGCAGCTGGCATGTGTTATTCAAATGTATGTAGCGGCATATTAAATGCAATATCAATGCCAGATAACGACAGTAATTGCCCCTATAAAGTCACGATGTCACAACGGCTAAAATAATAATACGAGAACTTTTTGTTATAAGTCGCCTACACAGACTAATCATTGGAAGTGACCTAGCCTTGATTATGACTAATGAGTAATTTATATTTAAAGTAATTTTTTTGGTGTATATGATGGGAATAGTGTCTGTTAACACTTGTTACAGTGTCAGTTAAATGAATTTTAATATGTCATTAAACGGAAATTTAAAAAGCCTACGTAAATTTATACCACGGATGCTGCTGCTTGAAGATGAATCGTTCTGGTACAATTGTTCTTACTAATTCATGTTAAACAATATCAACCCTAGAGTTTCTTGTGGGTTCTTCCCAAATGAGGGCGCGGAAGTGAACCCAAAAGTTATTGTGACGTTCAAAAGTGGTTGTTACCCATTCCACCTCGATGTCTGTCGTTCCACCACTGCGCGTTTCGTGGGACTTGTCTTACCACGCACCACCACTTTATGGAACCAGCTGATCGCCACGGTATTTCCGAGCCAATACGACTTAGGCTCTTTTAAGAAAAGAGCACTCCTGCACCCCAATAGGCCGGCAACGCACTCACGAGGTCAAAGCCACGTGAGTGTCTATGGGCGTCGACTTTACTTATATGGTGTGCCTCCTGCTCGAGAAGATTGAAGAGGGGGCAAAAGCCTCTTCAATAAAAAAATCCAAAGTTTTCAAATATTTTTTGAATTTCTGCATTTCTGTGGACGTAATACAAAATGCCTACTGCCCTTAAGAACGTATCGGATTGTTTGGTCACTTGGTAAGACTTTAAGATTTACGACACTAAATTGACGACATGAGATTTACTAGTCTCACCGATCGTGCAAACTATTATTTTAACGCTGGTCATAAAATGCGATGAGAATATTTCTCGTAGAGAATTCACAAATTTTTGTGACAATAATATTTTGTATGGAAATTAAAGTGCCGGTTCATGAGTCATGGGGAATCGAATGTCCGGAAGTGTGTTCGAAGCCAAATAGCAATACGGACTCGCGGAAGAGGTTTTTAGAAAATGTGCTGTTATAAAGAATCTAGATTTCTTGCAATAAAATTGGTTTACGGAAAACTTTAACTTTGTGTCTCTCATATAATATACTTATATCAATTATACTAAGAATCTCTAAAATAGATTTTTATTTACATATGCTTGGAATGGCATACCATGTTTATTCATTGATATTTAAATCTGTCTACTAACACTTTAATAACTTACTTAAAGGATGTTTTTGCACTATTTCTGTGTCTATTCTTTGATTGATAAGTTACGAACAGTTCATAGTTGTTTGTGCCAAAATGTTAATAAAAAAAAACTTGATAATACGGAAATATAATAATCTATTCTTTCTGTATGGTCGATTTCAATTTTGAATTCAGGTGTAAAAGGTTTGCACACATTGAAAATCATTTAACTTTCACCCTCAATTTATAATTAAACCTTAACAATACATTTTTCATGTTTTTATTGTCCTTTCGTATCTCAAAGTTTTGAAGAACACACATTGAATGCCCTTTGAGATTTCATATGACTTAATTGAGTTATGCGCCATTCAACTGATTACAACATGGTGTCACGCTGTTGAACAGCATGGGTCCACGTATTATAAAAACAAAACGATATAATCACTCTTGAAGTGTTGACAAGCTTTTCGTAAATATGTCACACTCTCGTAAAACACATTTATTTTTAAAGCAATACATCATTTCAATTGACATTGAAAAAATGTCGCGAACTTACTATTTGATTGTGTACTGTAAATGGTTTTGAGTGTGAGTAATTTATGAATTTCATCTTCGGACATCTAGGCAGAATACGCAATTCCATCCGTATCACCTTGATGTCTGTCGTTCCACCACTGCGCGTTATGTAAGAAATTTGTTACCACGCGCCATCAAGTTATGGAACCAGCTGCCCGCCACGGTATTTTTGAATCATTACGACTTAGGGTCCTTCAAGACAAAAGCGTACCACTCCCTAAAAGGCCGGCAACGCACTCACGACCTCCCAGCCACGTGAGTCTCGATGGGTGGCGACTTTACCTTTATGATGGGCCTCGTGTACGTTTGCCCCCTCTTCTATAAAAAAAGTAAATGATTTTATATATAATTTCACTATAATTTATACTTTTATAAGAATTAAATTCCTTAATGTAATCTAATTACTCATATTTTGTATGGTCCAATTTAGATTTAAATGACTTAACCAATTCCCATTATTTGTAACAATTTGCACCTACATTTTAGCAAATATTCTTTATAGATTCTATTTAAATAATAAATTAATAAATCCGTTCCAAAATTGCATTTATATTGTCCGCTATAAAGTTAAAACTAATCGGACCGATTTATTCAGAGACCTTTGTAACATGAAATTTCAATCGGCATAGTGCTTTAATCTTAGTTCAGAATATATTTGTCCTAAGTGAAGAGTTACGTCAAGTTTCAGCTTCTGACGCCGTGAAATCGGAACAAAACTAGAGCACATTGAAATTTAGCAACTGTCTGTCGGCTCGTGTTACTTTGCGACTGTATTTATAAATATTCGGTTCGCGGTTGTGAATTATAGGTATGCGAAGCTTTTCAAAAGCATACGTCTATTTTCTTTATATTTTTAAACAAGCGATGCTTTTGCTTAAAAATAGTTGTCATATGTATAATAATAATTGGAGACAAGTTATATTTAACTATTTAAAACATGCGAATAACACTACACACATATATCACAGATTATATATATGTGATATGTTTTAGTTTAGTGTGAGTATCCGATTGACCTTGTTAAGTTGGTCGAATATGGCCCATTTGTAATTTAATATTGATATTTTAATATTTTCATATCGTTGTATTTATTTGCGTATGTTATTACAAGTAAAACTTTAAGTGGGAGAACAAAATGCGGTCTTTTCGGTCTCAGCGATCTCCACCAGGCAAACATAATAAATTCGAAATAGCAAGGCAACTGATAAAGCTCAAGAATTGCGAAAACTACCAATGTATCATAGAAAAATTTAATTTTAAACAAACTCCATACAAAATATGTAATATACAAACAAGATGAAAAATTCTATTTTCTTCATATGAATATTGTAAGCGATATGAAATGACTATCTCAAAAACGTATAAAAACATTATTCATTATGACATGAAACATTCAGACCAAAGAAATACTTAGACAATCTTGCATATGCGTATCAACCGTCATTAAAATCAAATTTTTGGCGGATTGCCAAACACTCGGATGTTGTTGCCATCTTTCTTAAGAGGCTGTGTTCCAACGAATAAAAAAACACTTCCTTTAATAATATTAAAATATATTCACGTCAGAACGCATAAAGCAATCTTGAATTATATTAAGATTTGTACACATAGACAAACAAACCACAAAAAATCAAACGTAATCTCAAAACTGTGTTTTGAATACGTCCCTGTATTACGGCTATTAGAAAGAAATAAAGAAAACACTTTTATTAGGACACACACACGGTATTAAAAACCTCTTACAAAAGTGAGAATATATACATAAATATATCATCAATTAATTAAACTGGAACCTATTTAAAATCAGGTTATATTTATTGAGATTTTATTTCATAGACACTAACCCGCTCATAGACATGCACACACAAGACGCGTCATTGCTTCGTATTCCAAAATGTTTATATCTCCCTTAAATAATAACTCTGTACGTCACTAAGTATCTCATTAGTATATCCTAACCCATTCGTTTGATGAACGACAGTGATACCATCACTTTAGCATTTAGTATGATTTCAACAATGCCATAAATCTAGCAGCTCTTCCTGAATATAAATATTCAGCAGCCAGGAATAATGACGCTGGACGTACTGACGCTCGTATGTGATTGTTGGGAATGGCTTTTATTAATACAACAGTGTTATTCGTATTATTTAGATGTTTCAAATGGATATTATTTGTCTGTATTACCTATGTATTTCACAATTATAACCATTTAGGTTATTATGATATGATCGTTTGTGATTTTCAATCTTTCAATAAAAAATTGTAGCAGTATAACTACTGTGCGATAATAATATTTATAAAAATAAGTTACAACAACGAAATCTGTGTATAATACATATTTTCTTTAATGGCAACTTTTGAAGTGGCAATGGCGCCTTTAAAATATTCAAATAATACAAAACACACTTTTTGTATTATTCAATATTTATCTGTACTGAATAGATATATATTTATTCCGGAAATTCTAAATATAAGTGCGGCCTAGATTGATTGATGTTCGGTCTTTCGTCTGCTTGTTTTTGACATGTCCCTGTCAAGTAAAGGGAGTGTGAAGAGATGGTTACCCTGTTACTTTTTGTTTGGTACAGAGGATTGAAGATTAACTGTTTGATCAGAAATTTTATAGTGTTATAAAGAGGTATTTTGAAAGGATTTCAATCAATTAAAAATCATTTAGCGCTGAGTTTAAATATTAATAGGATGAATTGTGATTAGAAATTTTATTTTGTCGCGGTATCGTATTAACGTAGTACCAAATCACGTGAACTAATGAAGACGTGATGTTTGGCAGGAAATTCATCGTCACGTGAGTTAGGAAAAGATCGTCACAAAATTGTACGCAAATGAGCTTTTGCTTCGTGGACGGGGCACATTTATCTTTCTGTATCCGCTTTTTTTTATTAACATGTCACATTTTTACTGTTGTAATATAAATTACTAAGATTATTTTGCAATGCAATTTTTATTTGATAAAGTAGGACAGGAATTATTAAGTAGTCAATGTCATTCAAAAAGTTAAATTTACGGGATAATACTGGTTAATCTGACAACTGATACTTGGTACAATAGTTTACGATGTAAATTGATTGTATTATATTATTTAAATTGGTTATGAAGGACAAAATATTGGTGGATATATAAAGAGCCACTAGATTTTTGCACACCTGGAAGTTCGTAATAATTGTTTTATCATAATTCTAAACACAAACTTGCTATCCAAATACAGTGTAAGGCTTGTGTAATATTAGACTTCTAGTGAAGTCCGGTTTCTTTTAGCTTATAGCTGTCATATTAATACTTTTGGTATGATCAGTAAGGTTTTGGAGCTGGCTAACCACTAGACTTATACTTATCCGTATCTACCTTTGTTTTAAAGGTCTGTAAAGCACTTAAAATATTATTATTTATAAATAAACATTCGCGTTTATATTTGACATTTTGAAAATTGTAATTTACAACCTCATTACACTTGTAAAGAATAAGCAAATATTCATACAAAATTTTTGAACACATAAAAGGCATTTTCTCTTTACCTTCATAAAATTAATTACGCCGGGCCTGAGTAAAATGATCACGATTTGGACTCAGCTGTTTCAATGTTTAAGGTGTTCGTGAAATTAGGGGATTAGATTTCTTTCCTCTAAAATAATAAATGTACAGTATCCACGTGTGTTTGTTTAGGATAGGGTTGTTTTCAAGTGGGCAATACTGGGAACGTGTGTGCCAAAATACTATCACGTGCTGGGCGTGTTGGTTCTGTAATTCAAATATCGAATGCCACTGGGCTGTCAATTTGGTTCAATTAATTTAGTAATGTTTATGTGATTCCTACTTAATCGGTGAATGATTTAATTTTTAAATTTTGTATGATAACACTTAACATTTTATTATTATTACTAACCTACTCTATGTTTTTTTTCCAATTAATATAGGGATATTATAGATCTTTCTGTAAGTAATTTATATAATATGTATAATATATAATATGTATGTATATTAAACTTAAAGTTATAATAACTTACAAGTTAGGCCCTGCACAGATTCAAAATGCCTCCAGTATCATTTTGCTAAACGACCAGCATCCAATTACAAGTGTCTGTTTTGTATTAACTTTCATATCACATTTAATATGAGTTTAATGTATCCCACCCAAAGATGGAAGGTGATACTTATTCTAGATACATAATTTTGATAAGGACACAAAAAAATAATATTATGAAATTTAAAATAACACTAAAAACTTTTAAAAGCTGCCATATGACTACATAACAATTTAAAGGAGCGGCAGACAGTCTATTTGTTTGTTGAGTAATTTATAAAGCTTCTAAGTTTACGAAAGCCTTAGCAAGTAATGATTATATCGAGAAAAGCTCATCTACATATAAGTTCAAATTTTACGTGCTCAATACTAGATGTTACTTTTCTATGTAAAATTCACGCGATTTGTCTCTTATCGCGTGTTAGAAATGATTTCGGTTTATAAATCACAATATTATTGGTACTATCCTGTGACGGGCAAATAGTAAAACTCGCTCATGTACAATCCAGTTAAAAAAATAACTTCATTTAACTGATGTCTTGTCTATCAAAAACCGTACACGATTTCCGTATAGTTGTTTTTTGAATATTACCTTTCAACATTTGTATATTATATGACGTAGTCGTGTAAGTTGTTATTGTTAGAGCTATATACGGTATAAACTCTATGTAACGTTAATCGTTAACGACAACGACAAACTCTATAATACGTCGAAATCAATTAACTTTGGTTGTTGTCGATTGTACAATCATTTTCTTCTCTCTATTTAACGACGAGTCTCTATAACGCCATAAAATGCACACTCTCTTCAGTGTCGATATAAAGAGTTTACACTTTATTTAATGTTTGTCAACTAGTTTTATTCATCGTACGTCTTAGTATCTTATGGCTTATTATTATTTTGTTGGTTTATATATTTTCTTGTAAGAGATTATTCTGTTAACCAAACAGTGTGTCCCATTTTTTTAGTTAATTTTCAACACATTTATAGTTATAGAAAGAAAAAATGGATATTTAGAGGACGAAGAATCGAATGTCAGCAATAGCTCCGCATCGGGATAGTTAAATTCCTGAGTAGCTAATGCGTTCCTAATTATTCAACACAACATAATTGTATTTGAAACCTATACTTTAAAAGAGCAGCTATCGTGTTTCTCACCAGCTCTTCTCGATACCTTCCGAACCGGTGCTGATGTGGAAAATTCAAAAGTTTAAAGACACTTGAATATTTCGAGTTGAGTTTGCCAAGACACAAATGTCAGTCATAACACATATTTTGAATATCTCTCCCTAATGACATTCCCACCGAAAGATATCTTGCGGTTACTCATGTATGAAGTCTATCTCGCGTGAAAATCGATTATTGAGTTTAGGGTTTACAGTTATGATGTTTCTTATTGGAAAATGTTTACTTTGAAGACGTTTGTTGTCACGGTTCACTGAATATTTACCACTTTACCCCTGCGAATTACTGTTATGCCCGTTGGGTCTTTCAATTATTCGACTGTTTTGGGTTTTATTATTCATTCACGTGTTACTTGTAAATTTATTATCATTAAAATAATCATGCTCAACATACGTGAGAGTAGATGGATAGAAGAGAATCTGAACGACGATATTTATCTGTGTAAATAGAATATTGTCTCAATATATTAATATCTCAAAAATAAATTAAAATGGCCGTAGAGCAATCACAAAATGTATAAATATCTTTTCTCCAAGTTTGATTTGGTTCCCCAATGGGAACCAAATCAAACTCTGGCGCCTGGTGAGCCAAGAGTGAGCCAAGAGCTGGTGTTTTTCTCGCTTAACGTATAAGCATCTCGATACAGCGAGGAAATGACAGCATTATCAGAGCTCCGACAGGAGGACCAAACTTTTTAAATTAATTTTAGTTAAATTAAATATTCGTCTAAACTTATTATGTTGTATAAGAAATAACGACGGATACGACTCACAAGCCCTTCAAGTTTATTCAAATTCATAAAATATTTAGATTATCCCAAGTCCAATACATCTTAGGTTGACATGCGATATTACCACAGATTTTTACCTCCACCTGTTTGCACAAACTGTCTCCCCAATCCATCAACGTCGCTTATACGTTTATCATTCATGAACATTGACCTCTTTATTCCGTTTAGTAACTAAAGCCGTGTACTCAATCTGCCATTAGAATCACCAGTTGTTGAAGTAAACCAATCTACAAAGACCGATGCAGACAATAATTAATATTCTACACATGGGTTTGCATTGGGTACATTTGGTTACATTGAGTTTGTTAGGGAATGATTTGTTCCAGCCTACCCTTGTTCCATAAACAGTGTATTAGGATCATAACCAAAAATACAACCTAGCTGAGTTTCTTGCCTGTTTTCCAAGCTTGGTCGCGTATTAACAGGGTTAGAGTCAAAATGGTCGTGTGTACTTAACCGAATAAAATCTTTGACTTTGTATATTTGAATGAACTGAAGTTTCATGTGTGAAATGAATTAAATTCCAAAAAGTTAAAACAAATTTTAAAAATCCATAGAAATGCGTATATTCTATATATTCAATTAAGGATTAAATAAGTTTATTTGTCATTGTCATCATTTTATATTATGGTTATTAATATTGCAAGTCACATATTATATCTATTGGGTATGACTTGCAATATTAACCAAAGCACAGTAATAATTATGATATATATATACATAATTATATTAAACAAAGTTAATTGGTTAACAATAATTTTAAATAAGTGTTCGCCAATCGGACACAGAAGAGCCGCTTACACACAAGACAGAACTGTCGAACGTTATTCAAAAAAGCCTCTAATAAAATGTAGTCAAAAAGAGGTTTTAATACATTCCATTTAGGTATTAAAGCATTCATGTGTAATCATATCATTTAATAATCACTTTATATATTATATTAATATACTGATACGTTCTAAGCTATGTATATATTATTCGAATGGTTTAAAGTCTTAATTGACTGCGTCAATCCACATGACAGCCAAGTTTCAGCCTTCATTGTAAATGTGTTAAAGTTTACAATTGAAAACGCTCGCTTATACGAGGTTTGTGTGCAAATATTTATCTCTAAATCAAATTACGATTCGGTTGTGCAAATGTTATAATCTTTAATCTACAGATAACGATACAGTAGTTGGTATTGATAACTACGCTGTTTTATCTGTCATTTGTATACTATGGTAGTAATTTTATTTTGATAATAAAAAACAATATGTTTCAATTAAATTGACTTAGATAATTAGTTAGATATAATATAGTCATTGGTCTTGATTTCAATTGATTTGTCTATGTGTAGTCGAGTCATGTCAATAAAAAAGGTTTTATGGAACTGTGTCCAATTGTCGTGTCCTCAATGTTGGCTTTATGATATTTGAATTACATGAATCTCGTGCATATGAGAAAAAAAAAACAGTTTAAATTATCATTGGTAAAACATTAATTAAAATATATTTAGACGCCACTCCGCCAACGTGAGGCGCACTCCAGGGCCCTCAAGTGCACCGCCTTTAAATCTCAGCTGAGGAAAATTATACACATTCTTAGCTCTGCGAGGAATATTTTATCCATGTTTAAATATCTTGCGTATTGTAGGTATTGTTCGGAAGCCAGATATGACAATGGGTGGTAGGCAATTTATGTGGTAGGTTTCATTTGTATAAAATATTGTGTAAACTGATCAAAAATGTTTTGTTATTTAGCTGCGTTCTTACAACCGAAAGGAATTCCATATTACTGCGAGCTCTATAAATAATTTCAACTTAAGAAAATACAACATTTTACTGGTACAAATGATAGCGTGGCGTGGCGCTGGAGTATGGTGTAATCTTTGACGAACGGTCTATAAAATATACTTGGTTAAATTAATAGGGGAGACTTTCTTGCCCGTTCTATGTGTGATTTTCTTTAGTATATGTGATTGTCAAGTTTTTTCATAAGTTTGAACCTGTACAAAGTTATATTTTAATACAATTGTAAATTAGATTTCTATGGATTTGATCCGAGTCAATGCTATTTTAATGCGTGAAGAGTTAATTACTTCGGTGCAGTGGTGATCGTGGCTGCGACTGCTGAGTAGAGATAGTGAATAAGCCTATGCTCTGAGTTCATTCATAATTATTATTAGCTGCAATTTCCTTTCAGTGGCACAACTTATATGTGCTTAAAATGAAGCTTGAACCATTTCAATTTGGAATAAGATAACATTCTCTAATAATATTTTAAATCTTTCTCTTGTTCAGTTTGTCCACCGATCTTGCAAAGTCGGTTAATTACGACTTTTACAATTAACATATTCTAGCTAGTTTAGACGTAATTTATCAATCGGACTGCGTATACTCTTAGCATTATAGCATTTATAATATTAATTACATTTGTTCAGTCTAGTCATTTATATAAAAGTACGGGTTGAACATGTACAACCCGTACTGTACTTTACATCTCTTTTTGGTCCTTCGAGCCGGATCTATTTCTTAATTATTTTTAATTATTAACCTTCCCAAATCTTGTGAGTTACCTGGAAGAGATCGCTTATTAGCAATAACCACGTTGCTTCTGTATTAACATTTACATATAACTATTATCTTCACTAATAGATGCGGACTATATATTTATTGCAATCAAACACACGATAACAATTTTAGTTTCTTTGGCATTCGGGCCGCAAATGTCAGCCCCTATCGTGTGGTATTCAATGTTTTCTAAGACTAGCATGTTATTTAGGAGCCATTGTGGTGGGTTACAAACGGAAGTGAGATATGCGACGTGTATCCACTTTAGTGCCTCTTGGCAAGCTTTTTGATCGTGACAATTTATGTTTTCGGGTATCGTATTGTTTTAAGATTGCTATCGCTTAACTATATGTTTGTATGTATTTTGTTTAAACATACATTGCAGTATGTCTAAAATGTGTGCTTTAAAAAGAAAGCTCGTTTTTGAACAGATAAAACCAAATGTATTGTTGTGTGCAAACAAACAATAACCTCTCTTTTGTTAGCTTATATCATATTGGACTCTCTTTCAAAATATCTAAAGTAGGTCTTTATAAAGATACTTTTGATTATCTATCGGGGAGAAACTCGATAGCTGCTCTTTTAAAATAAACGTTTCAAAACAAAATTATGTTACTTACGTGACCAATTCATATAACTTAAGCGTTTTAAGGCTACTCAAGAATTAAACTATACCGATGCTGAGCTAATTTCCGACCCATTAAAGGGGTATTTGCGTTAGATTCTATGTGGGAAAGTTATAAATAAATATTGTATTTGACATACGTTAGACAAGTCCCCGCTGTTATATACCTAACATGTCTTTAAAAACCAAATGTATGCAGTTCTAATTTAGGCTAAATCTGTTATTAATGATTTTTTAAATGCAATCAACTCTTTTAAATTAATGTGGAATCGGGCACTCACACCTTAAGTTAAGGGCCGACAGCGTACCTTCTACTCGGCGGGCGGTGTTTTTTTTTTGGCAACTATCAGGCTTGCCTGTCCTTATAAAAAAACAGATACAAACTTACTTGTAGTATCCAAGTGTGACCAGCGTCTGCTTTACTTGTATTTTGTGGTTATCATTTATTATTATCACTTAATTAAGATAAAACGCAGACAGAGTGCCAATTACAAATCTACGCAAAACAGTTGCTATTAGCTAATTAATCTAATGCAAAAAAATACTTTATCAAGAGCACCAAAATAATATACTCACAAATAATAGGAATGCAGTACAAATAAACAAGTGAATTTTTTTCCAACAACATAACGCAAAAACCACAAAAGTGAAAAAATATCATTGTACAACAGACATTTGTAATTTAGACATCTGAATAATAAATTTTTCATATATTTAAAAGAATGCCCTCGTTCTAGCTTAATATGTGAAGCCCAAAATATGTCTAGACTGACTGGGTCAGTGGTAATATAAAAGGTTCCATTAAAATTGCAGCGCTTGCAGGCTAACCTGAGTTAAACTTAGAACGATCGAAACCTGCTATTATTGGATTGTTTCGGCCGAATGCTCCGGAAATTTAGCTGCCTTTCTGTAATGTCATGCTGGTGGTTCGTTGATTAAAGCCATGTAATTAATATTGCATCTGTTTACCGATTCCCACCGGGTCGGCGTTGGTTTGTGAAGTATGTCGAATTGTCCATTGAGCGTGACAAACGCGGTAAATATAATTTTTGACATTGCTTTCTAAATATAACGAATTAACGTGACGTTACCTCACATATGAGAAAGACCCCGGTGCAATCTGTCACCGGAGAAGAACCGAGTTCTTAACGAATAGGGAATGGAATTCACAGAATAATTCTGCAAGATGTCGTTGAGTATGTTACGTAAGAAAATTGTGTCAACAAGTCACTATTTTTAATTAAATGGAAAAGAAAATCATAATATTTATTTTTGCCTTAAATGTACTATTAAATAAAAATTTAATTATCATGTTTAGTTTCGGTATGTCCTGATTTAGGACTGTTAAGAACTTGATTTGCACATAAGATTAAACAATTTACGTAATATCAAGTTATATGTCAGAGTCATTGCATGCGTACAAATGTTAAATTATTTTTTTTTTTATTACTTCGCATGGTGAAATGCTAATTAAGCAGACATTTTCCTATTAGCAATAAGTTATTTTGAATCCTCACTAATACTTTTTCTTCTTTGTTTCAGGTAGAATTATGCAATAAATTGCGAGACGGTCTATGAATCATTTTATCCCGAACAAGGAGGAAACGTAAGTCCGCTAAGACTATGAAATTATTTAAACTTTGTGTACTTTTAAAGTTAATTTTCTGTCTTGGCGACTTAATGTGTAATTGAAAAGTTTGTCACTTCTCCCCAAAGTCTACTTGGTCTAGCTTAAAATGCTGTGAACATGTTTTAATTATTATAATGTAATTAAAATATTAATAATTGTTAAAATTAAAATGATTACATACATTTTATGGGACATGGGTCACCACCTGATACCTCCATTATTGGTTCTAAGGTTTCAATGAAAATGCAATTGTTATTTGCGCAAATAAAAAGAAAAATCTAATTAATTAGGATTAAGGGTATTAAGAGTCGGACTATTAAACTATTTGGCTAACAACTTATACTATATAACATTATTAAATGTAATACATACATTATACGTTTATTGAAACAAGATACCGCTAAAAACAATTATAAAAAAGTACCAAATATGTATGTATGTCTCTTTCTATCACAGTAAACAAAATAGGATTGAACGAAACACCCATCTCAGTTAAGAAAAACTGTGTGATTAGATTGGCTGAGTTTTATTAATTACCGAGTTTGATGTATACTATTATGATGTGTCTAATATAAATAAAGACAAATCTCCGGACAGATCTCTTAGGAAAAAATTCTACAAAATAAAAGGCGACATGCGATGTGATCCGTCTCTCTGAACCCATCACAATACCATTCGTTGTCTATTGTTCAACATTGTCTTGTCGTTATTATTTTTACCGGCATGAGACAAAACGTGGTTATTTGTCATTCGTATAATTCATTACGTTAACCTGATTTAACTAGCGTAACAGTTATCTCTGAACATTAAACCAGCTCAAATATGGAAAAAAATGTAATTGAATGAAATCTAAATGTGTGTTAAAACGAATTTGCTACGAAATTTCGTTAAAATTTTAATGTTAAATTAAACATGAAAAAAATTCCTCATTGTTGGCATTAAATGGTGAGGGCGGACGGCGTAATAATAGGACATAATATATTCAAGACGAGTCAAATAAAATTAGCACGCTGAAAAATGTAAACGATCCTTTTTTACGGCCTACGCGACTTGTAGGAATTTAGCTTTCTATGAATGTCGATGTCATAGATTTAGTTATTAGGTGAAGATAACCGTGAACATTGGTGTTATAAAAACATATTTATAACATAAATAATTTGTGTCAATCAAAAATATCTTTTTTACAAAAAAATATTTATTGTTTTTATCAATTGCATTTACCAATTCAGTTATTGCAGTTCAATTTAAAAAAATAGTAATACGTGTTAGAGTCAATTGTTAACCGCCACCTATGAACATATACAGTTAAGCTTACGGGTGTGTTGCCGGCCTAATTGAATGCTGAAATAGGTATGCGAGGTATGCGAAAGGAAGGGGAATAATGAAAAGAGGACTGGGTGGAATAATAAATAATGGCAGAGACAAAGGATGAAAGGATGAAGGAGAAAGGATGATCTCCAATCCAACCCACTTTATATAGTATATCTTTATGTAACGCATATCTCTTGCGTTACATGTCTGTTTTCACTGAGACAGTAGTACTCTGTGGTACCCATTTATCTGAAGACAGAAGCTATTATATCACTTCCATTTAAAAATAATGTTTTAGATAACCATTTTGTCTTGAAACTTGCATTAAGCGTATATGGCGTTAGGAATTGCTTTAATATTAATAATCAAAGAAATGAATGAAGTTAATTGGACAGTCGTCTCTTAGGCAGATTCGAATGGTTTGGCCGGCGCACGCGGCTTATGTGCCAGTTGGCGGGGATCCTGGCCACTAATCAGTTTAGGGGCTTATCTTCAAACTGCTCGATATGTATATGGGCTTTATAGCTGAATTATTGGTAGTGAAGCCTTGTTGGATGCGTTAAATTTGGTGTTAAATTTTATAAGTAAATAGGAGTTGTTTATTAAAATAACTGTTCGAAATGGAATGTTTTTCATATGACGAAGATTCAAACTAAAACTCAGAATATCTTTATTTAAGTAGGATAAAAAACGCGTTTGAATCATCAATTTTGACACTACCAATAATATTATATTGTCAATAATATGTAATTAATAGTATGTAATTAATAATGTGTAATTAATAAACGTCTGTAATAACTCTTCTGTTTGGATCTCTAAGAAAATAATAAGAAAGTTTAAGAGATAAATTACTACAACCAAGATTGTAGGGCGCCTTTGTACTCTGTGTAGTACTCGTAATAATACTAGTGCTTTGAGAATAGCACCCCGCGTCGACCAATTTTTCCGCGCTCATACGCTCAGCGGGGTGCCACTAAGTGCTGATTAAAAGTTTCATGTGTTGGCAATGCGATCGAGGTTACAGCCCCTGTAATGAACAGGCATATTGTTATTTTCTGCCTTACATTGCGCCATATTTAATCTCGAGTTTGAGAACGTGCCTCCAGTGTGCCGCGATAAAAACTCGAGTGTTCGTTTTAATGAAGTAAACCGTGTATCTTACGTTTAGTTTGATTATTGCCAGTTATAATAAACTCTATTTGCGAAATTTGTATTAAACCATTTTTTATTTGGCAATGCATCAATTCACACACCCGTTCTATGTATTAAATATGTCATCTATTTCGATATTTTGCGTTAGATGCGACAACTTTTTTGCTACTTTACGCATGATAGAATGCTAGAACGATTTTCACGTGAGCTTCATAAAATCGGAATAAAATCAAAGGCAAAATATCTTTATTCACTATGGTACGTAGGATCAATTTTAGGCATCTTAAATCTAAGTGATTTTATGTCTGTTCGTATGCGACCAAGCTGAGAAGAAGCAGGCAAAAGAACTCGCTAGGATGATTTTTTTTGAAAAATGATCCCAGTACACTTCTTCAAGCAATGCCGAGAACATATAATGCTAATGCTAAGCTGTAGCTAATTCATTCCCAAACTTTTTCATCGTCATCAAAATAATCTGACAGCTCCTGTTTAACTACTTTTTAAAATATTGTCACTGACAGAGTCAACAAATCGTTTGGGATTTTGTTAGAGACATTGCACTTTAAACTCTATGGAGCCTAGTAGTGGGAACAGCAAGCTTATCCTTATTTCTCGTATTGAGGTAACGATAATAATAGAATATTTACGTTAGGGTATCCAAGAAGTCGGCCATTAATTGTCGCAGCTCGGCACATACACGTGCTAAGTAGAGGCGTCAAAGAAAGCTTCATGTGGACACAGTAGATGGTAAATACGAGGTGCAAACAAGTGGTTCACGCTTCGTGGACACGACTCTGATAACTATTTATTTATAACGGTAATTTATCTAAAGTCGGCATGAACTCCACGATCTGGGAAATTAAAAGAAATGGAGCATTGAGATCCGCTCCGTCGCGTTTAAATTTCGAACGCTGTTGATTGATGTCACGTGGTCGCCATTATTAATTTTTTAAAACAACACAGACCCGAAATATATATCCTTGATATTTGTCGATACAATTTATATTAACGCACGCGGTTATTATGACGATGGCTTTATTCCAAGACTGAGTTAACTGTTTTCTATGTTTATATACATTTTTCTACTATTTGTTTAAATTTTCAAATGGCTCCCAGTTGAATACAAGCCTCTACTATTTATTTCCATACCTACCTTTATTTTCCTTTCTTGAGACCCGCCAATCTCTATAACCGCATTGATGCACCTTTATTACCTATCCCATGTCATAACCACCTATTTATATATATATATATATATATATGATTATATGATTTATTTATTTTACACTTTATTGCACTTAAACACTAGAAGCAAATGACGTTAACAGATGTTAGTACATATATGAGCAACGGGCGGCCTTATCGCTAATAAGCGATCTCTTCCAGACAACCCACATATATAAAACTCTTCCGTTACTGAGTGACTGACAGACAACGCACAGCCGAAACTACTGGTAGTAAGTAAAAAGCTGAAATTTGGCATGTAGGTTCCTTGAGATGTGTGATGGAGCACTAAGAAAGCATTTTTAGAATTTCAACCCGTAAGAGGCAAAAAGGGGCAAAAACGTTTTTATGAAGGGGGGGGGGGGTCGGATAATCTGATACTTCTTATTTAGTAAAAAGTATAAGGTTAACTAAAAATGAGTGATTCGACGGCTGGTAAATTTTAAACCAGCCTTCTATAAATAGGAAATGGTGAACATCCTCCCATTGATGATATAAAGCTAATTATCTATAAAACTTATATAAAATGTATTTGTCTTAGTATCGTAAATGTCAAACTAACTGTCTTTTTCTAAAACGAAACGATTTAGTCAAAGCTTAAACACAGCTTAATGTTAAGGAAAAATGTTAAGTTTAAAAGTAAACAATTTAACCCGTATTACGAAGTATTTTCAAACAAATATGAGGTGTGTTATTTTCTTCTTATATTCGGAGAACAAGTTTGAACGGGTTGATTTTGTTTACGCTGTCGTATGAACGGTTTAAAAACATGCAAGTCATTTTTGACGTGTTGTTGAGTATCAGCTGTCTGCGGTGACACTTGACACGGCGAATTAAAAGGAATAAAAAAACCATTGTTTTTTAGTTCGTTTTGACAATACCAGGATAGTGCCTTCATTTAGATAATAATCTACGTTTTTGAGAACACGCTCTCTCTCTCTCTCTCTCTTATTAATCTTAAAAAATACACAACATACAAAAAAACAATAATTTTAGCGAATTGCACCAATAGATCAGAATTTTCTACAGGCATACATAATTTCAGTGATACTTATCCACACACCAAACAGACCTAGCGCATCTTATAAGTAGTGTAATATAACTCATGTATGCGCCCGGTGATAAATATTGAAAAGGGAAATCGGAAAAATCAATTAATATTCGCATCGTAAAACTTCGGATAATCAAAACACAACGACCACAGATATTCTAACTTTTGAACGTCACTAAAACTAAATTTGAATTTAGAATAATACTATACATGATCCTACTATATATAGTACCATAGTATCGGTACAGGTACTATATATAGTACCACAGTATATATAGTACTATATATAGTACAACTCATCATCTGTTCCTATACTATATATAGTATAGGTACAGATGATGAGTTGAAGCAGTAACTCCTTTTTTGTTTATTGTATAATGTGTCATATTTTTTTTAAAATAAAGCATATTATTAAATCATTTGAATAGTACTGTTGAGTTTTCAGCAATCGTGATCAATGACCCCGTATGAGTGTTGTATGTACAAATGTTATAACAGAGCCAAATGCCGGTCGATTTCAGTTATAAAAATAATCTTTGAAATATTAAATCTCTCGTGAGTCTGCTATTGATTTTCAAATTTGAACAGAGATATGGGGACGGTGTTGTCGCTTTCATGTAATGAAGCAATTTCCGAGAGTTAATACGACTCGTCAATCGTCAGTTTATTACCTTACATGAACTATACCTTACAGTTGGCTGAATTATGTTTTACGTACATTTTACGTACGTAAAAATTGGTATTTCGTTATTGTAATAAAGTAATATGAATTCGTCGCAAAATCTCTTCTATTCAACTAGAAAGAAAGAAAGAAAATATGTTTATTTGGACACACACACGGCACACACAACATCACAATAAATTAAAAGTACAAAATTAAAATAAACTAAAAAAAACTACTATAAAATATCAATTTTGTACGTCCTCATGTGATATTTGGCTTTAAGCTTATTGCACCAAGAGTTGTATGTTTGCACTAAACTGTAAAATAACTATTAAGTGTCTATGTACTATTAGTATATTGGAAAATGGCGGCCGTCCTTTATAAATATGTTTTTTCTATAAATGACGCTAGATAAAAAATCTATGCTCATATTTTTTTTAGTTAACTTTAAAATATTTATAATGTTACATATTCTCATTATTGTAATATTTTTTATTGTCCAAATAAATGTATTTTCTTTCTTTCTTTCTAAATCACACAATTGCAAGTTTCTTTTAGTATTACAATAAAACCTAAAATAGCTATTACGATGATTTCTAAACTATTGTTAACCTATTAAAAAATAATGATGAAACATTTCACGCGCATTTAAAATCGAGACCACAGCTAACAAAAACGATCATGATATTTTTGACCTTACCGAACCCACTCTGAACCCACAACCCATCTCGTCAATGGTATGGTATTTGTGCCAACGTCATATGATCTCGTCGTATACATAATCCGTAACTGTAAAATACATTTTGAAGCTGGGCATAATGCTAAATGAGTTTACTGTAAGCTTATAGTTTTCCTAATTGACCATTACACGACACATTCTCGTCACGTACTCAGCGTCCTAATTACCAAATGGGTCTTAAATATATTGAAGTAAAAAGGCGAAATGTAGTTTTCAAATATGAAATATTATACATAATTACTTATTTAATGTTCACTACTATCAAATCTATTTTTATTATATACTACATTTGATGATCAGTATTTAAGAAGATATATTTACTTCCACATAAATTCAATGTTCAACATTGTTTATTCAATTAGAATTGTTAACAACCACTTTTGAATGTGAACTAAAACTAAGTAACTTAGAATCATCAAGATAACTCGTGTCAGGAAAGTAGCTGCTACTAAAAAGATTTTAAATTTGGATTTGGAATTGTCTAGGTGTATTAATTTATCAATATTATCATAATAGAGTTCTAACACGAGTCTATGATTAAACAATAAATAGTGAGGACGTATACTAATTACCTCCAGTTCGCTACCATAAACGGGTTCATCTTAGACGATTTCTGCGTCATTATGCAGAGATAAGTGCCAGGGCAGACCACGGCCATAATTCAAAAAGGCTCTTCCCTCCCACTCAGCGTGGAACCCTACTAGAACTGTCACGTCTCAGACAGGCTGCATCTTGTAGAGAGGCACTCCATTAATGATAATTGTTCCAGGAGTGTATTAGTGTTTTAAGGAGCTCTGTAATTTAATGTTTGAAAATTGAATGTGTCGGTTGTTACGACATAATATTCTATTGTCTATGTCATAGTGTAAATACTTTTTAAAGTTTTCATGCAAAAGCAGTACGGTACTGTAGCTGTGCGTGGGTCTGTTATTAGATGGTTTATTTGTTTGTCTTAGTTAAATAAAATAAAAATATTGCTTTTTACATTGTTCTGACAATACAACGATAGTGCCTTTATTTAAGTAATAATCTACTTGTTTTTGGAGAACACGCTCTCTCTTTCTCTTATTAATCTTAAAAAACCACAAAAAATAAATGAATAATACAAAGTTATTAAAATAAATAAATACAAAATGCTATTTACAGTAGTGTAAATTGTGTTTGTGTGTGTTTATGTATCCGCGCGTGTAAATACAAATAAATAATTTTAAACAATTACATGATCAGCCTCTAATGTTAAGCTCTAAACTTAACGTGCTTTTTTCAATTGACCTTAGCTTTCACTTAAACCACTACGCCAACTCTCTTGTAGATATAAATCTAAAACTTATTTGCATAGTTCTTGAAATTATATTTAAGAATACAGTACACGTGCGATCGGTGCTAATTAACATACAAAATGATCTTTCTGTGATCCGTCGACTCGATTAAAGCGAAAACCCCGCGACCATTAAGCGACTAGAGCCTGATTTTACACGCCCATTAATTTAAAAGCTTTTCTTTTACACCCGCTTAATTACTGAATTTAACTACTAATAGCAATTATAAACTACTATTGAGATAAGGATATATTCTTGAAGCTGCACTGGTATCGAGTTATGTAAATTAAAGGTGTTAGTTTTTTTTAAACGCCCCAACTTCACGTGCATTCAAAACAAATAGTGAATTTTGTGTCAAAATTGTTTGTTTTATTAATGTTTGTTAGGTTTAATAAAGGTTGTAAAGTATTTTTTTTTTCAATTATACTTAGTGTATTCTTATAACTTGTGTTTTTATTGTGTTGTATCTGTATATGTATCCTTAATAAATAATTGAATGTGCCAAACGTAATTTTCTACAAAATCGGTTCTGGCGTGTATCTTAACCTCTTGAATATCTTTAACCAAAGAATTTTAAACGTCAGGTGAGTTCTCGTTAGCAGACAAATTATTCACTAAACAGTTAAATAACTTGTCGCGTTGATTGCGATGAGAAATTCAAGCTGTTGTTTACGTTTTAATCGCAGTTGCCTGTTTTACTCTTGCAGTGTTTATTTTCACGAGTCAGTCCTGTCAACTAGGAAAAATCAACTGTGGGTTTTCAAATTAGGACTTCACTGGCCACATGCAGTATTGTATTTTTTAATTAATAGCACTCAGCATATAACTTAGAAAAAATGCTTGTGAACACGTGTTTTTATGTATAATTAACATGGTTACATAAATTTGACATAATAATAGGCCCCACATCGGTGTGGGCTATGACATACATAATAACTAGTATGTATTCAGTTCTATTCCGCGTATGATCGCCCTAACTAATCGTTTTCTTAACTCTGCCCCAGAATGTGACATTTTTATGACAGGGTTATATATTTTTTGTATGTGTTTTTTGGCCGTAAGTAAATAATTTAATTACATTCAAAAATTATCGGATATTTCCGAAATGATTGTTGTGATATTGTAAATCAGTTTACCTCACTGCGTAGCTACTGTTATCTAGTTGTGACAGACAGATTAAGGCAGCCGGCTCCGCTTTCTGCATTATCGAATTACTTGTTTCTATAAATAAGCCCTGAGGTGTTAACTTTATCGATCCGGAGCATTGCACTTGGATTTGCTTTCATCGAAAATAGACACGTACCTGAATACAATTGTTTAATTTACGCAGACGGTGTGACACCTGATCACGTGACTGTCATTAAACCCTTTGGATACCGGTCAACAAATACAATACTACTCTGTGGACTTGATTTGATCTATGACCATTTTAGCCTTGACTTATGCGTCAAACCGCCGCCATGTTTATTCTTCAAATCTATCAATGACAATTGTCACCATCATTTCTAATGAGTGAATTCTTGTTTTTTTAACACAATGCTGTTCTAATTAAGAACAACATCAATCTGTATCTCCCCCTTTATACAAAAACGGCAATGTAAGCGATCGTGGTGACTAGCTCACTGTGCAGATGAGTATTGTTTGCTATCTTTTGTATCGCGGTCCATATTGTAGCCTACATTGTAAACGCTTTCCCACGCTGTTACCTCCTCCTATTTACTGTCCTACATAAGCCAATATATATATATTTTTTTTTTTATAGAAGAGGGGGCAAACGAGCAGGAGGCTCACCATAAAGGTGAAGTCGCCGCCCATGGACACTCAAGTGGCTGGGAGCTCATGAGTGCGTTGCCGGCCTTTTAGGGATTTATACGCTTTTTTCTTGAAGGACCCTAAGTCGTAGAGATTTAATATATAAACAAATGTTTTATAATAAATACCGCCATCCTTTGTAAGTCTTGACCACACCTGTATATGTTCCTTATCGGAAGAGCAAAGAACTAAAATCTATCTTTTACACTTATGAATCGTCAAAAAACATTAACTGTTAGTTCCCAAATTAGAAAAGAACTGAAGAACAAGAAGAACTCTTAGAGCGTACGAGAATAACTTGCAAGAAACTCTCGGCCAAACATATTCTACAGTACGGTTGTAAAGAGCTGCAACTATTACATGCTAGCAATTTGGCTAGAAATATATATAAAACAATAAAAAAAATTACCTTAACATATATAGATAGGCATAGATAGGCAAAATAAAATAGCTGGCGCCATTTTTGTTCGCGTCGATTTCCGTATAACCACATCTGGTGTACAGCCACTGTATGCACTAGGAAGCGTTATTTAGCTTAATACCAACAATGGTAGTGTAGTTTGGATTGGCTCGTCTTCGATTGATACTATCGTTCCGCTGACCAGATGACGAGACTCTACAAGTAATTTTTGATTGGTATATTTACGCATACAATTCTGTTAATATAAATCAATTGTGCATCTTAATCTTCGTAAGACCACAGATCAAACGGTTTTTCCCTGTGTCTTCAAACCGCACCAGATCGTTTTTCAACCAGCCGTACTTGAAATAATTAAATTGTTGTTTACCCTTGACATCTGTGAATATAACAAAATAAACTTAATACCTTAATAATTATTAATACATTTGGCGTAGGTACAATCATGCATAACTTCATTTTCTGGCAGCAATTCGATAGGTAACCGTCGTATTAAATTATTACAATTCGATAAAGCGGGTAGGTACGGCATGCGAAATTATATTCGCCAAGTCCTGCCTCAAAGCTTTGCGTCATTTACTAACACTACGAGTATTGTGGGAGATCAAATTGGTTTTATGTTTCAACATGGCCCATTTTCAACTAACCAATTTCAGTTTTATTAGCTAAATTGTCTTTTAGTTTTCATTTATTCGTATTGAACGTACGCGTTCGCTTTTTTAAATTTATCAATGACTACTTATAAAAGTATTTACAATATTATGGTGACCATAGAGGTTTTAATACCGTTCTAAATTCAAACAAACAATGGCTTGTTATAAAAAGAATGAGTAATGCTAATTGTCAAAAACGTGTTATTTTAATTACGGTTCAATAAAATTTAAGTGCACAGACAACGTTGCGACATATGACGCAATAGTAATCCATAAGCAAGAGACTATAGAATGAGCATAATGCACGACCTTATTGTGAAGGTTTACTTAAATTACTTCTTACACATAAACACAAATTGCGATAAACATTACAACTAAAACTATTATGAATATTACATAGTTTATAATATGTTCATTTGCTTCGAAATTGTTTGTTTCATTTGTATAATAAAAAGTAGTTACGTCATAATTTTTTGTATCCATATGTGACGTATAAAAAACACGCAACACAACAGTTTTAAAATAGCGATTGAAATCTCTTGTTTGGCCTTTGAACTTTCCTTTGTAACGCTTGGTTTTAAGTTAACAGTTTAAAAATAGTCGTTAAAAAGTAGTGGTTAGGAATCATACGTCCCAGTTCAAACTAATCAGCTTGTACTAGATAAGGAACATTATAAATTACGTATAACTTATTTTTATATATAAATCATGCACCAATTAAATCACTTGACAATTTTGACATTTATTTTGAGTTTAGTATTTATGCATATTTATAAATTTACTTACGTAGTGTTCTTTATTTAAATATAGATTCTTTTTTTGAATCTAAACAAAACACTCCTACATAGCCGAGTGCACATTGTCAGGGGCGTACGAACAAAGATTGTTTTCTTGGTGTCAAATGTCAACCTCAGCTATTTCCGGAATGTCAGCGATAGTTTCGTTCAAGAAGTTTTTGGTTCGAAATTTGAATTCGGCCTCCGGTAATGGTATCTCACAACATTGATTTATTTTACATACAAAATAAGTCCAAATTAAAAATATCCATTGGACCAAAACAGGGTTCAAACATATAATAATATTATATAGCGTGTGAAAATTTCAAAATTGTCTCCCTTGAATCATGTCGGGAACATTATGATGGTCTCGCGCAGAATAGACTGTAGCGGGCTACTAGAAAGCATAAACTTTCTGGTACCCGCCTATCCCACTCGCAGTCTTGCCTTGTTCCAGGTCCCTCATGCAAGAACAAGCTACGGACAAAACTCAGTCTTGTGTCGCGCAGCAAGAACCTATAATGGGTCCTATGTGTCTTTAGATATATTTGGCCAAAATAGGAATTCTTTTAAAAAAAAAACTAAGACTCAACCTCGCACACTCACTCACACAGAAACACCATTGCACACACTAATACACACACACACACTTAAATGCTCGTTCTTTACATAATATACTACATTTTTTCATATGTATATATATATATATATATATATCTTTTAATTCATTTTTTTCTGTTCGTGTTTTTTTTTGTTGTCTATTTTGGTTGTGTAAGCTTTTTGGAATAAGCTGTATAGGTTTAAGAAATAAAAAATAAAATAAAATAAATATTGGAAAACTAAATACAAATTGCAAAATAATATAAAATAGATCCACGAGATACTTGAACATGAACATAGAGCATAGAATCTAGTTTGAGTGAACACTAGTACACACACGTGTGTAATGGTGTGGGTGTGTGGGCTTCACTGGGTGTGTGATATAGTTGAGGTGAAACATATTAAGAAACTGAATCCATAAACATGGCGATTAGATATATATAATATATATATATATATATATATATATATATATATATATATATATATATATATATATATATATATATTGTGATTTGAATTAGTCATGTAAGTAACAGCGCATATGAAATATCTATTTTAAAAGAGCAGTTATCGAGTTTCTTGCTGATTCTTCTCGATAGATAACTTCCAAACAGGTGGTAATGTCATGACGATTCAAAAGTGTCTTTATAAAGACCTTGAATAAAGATATTATGAGTCTTAGCTTACTTAGCATCATATTGGGCTCTTCAGGTACTTTCTTGACTTCGCTCCCGTTGTGTTAAAAATATGTAAATAAATAAATACATATTAGAGTTTTGTAATCAGAATTTAATCTATGAAATATTATGCAATACTTACTTCAAATGTTTGAATATTGTAATTGTTATAGTTCATAGTCAAAAATAAATTGAAAAGTCAACATGAGCGACGTATGCATTTCGCGGGTTGCTGATAAAAAATTAAATTAACACCAAGTGAATCGTTTCATGAACCCGGTTAGGAGCGAGATTTGCTATGTCTGTTTGCGGTGTTAATTATATCTATGGAATAATATAAAGGAAGATTAGGCCTGTGAGAAACCATATATCTTAGTCATACATTTAAAAATACAGTTATTATCAAAGTTCCCTACATTTTAAGAATGTGAACTCTTCAGAATATTGGTCTGAAAATTACAAAGAAATAAATCGAAGCTCTAAATATACCAAAGGTGAAACACATTAAAACTTTTAATAGCTTACATTTCACATAAAGAAATATTTTATGATCGAACGATATCTTACAAATGAAATTATTATGGGAGTATCGTCCCAACTTCTGAGTTTACGGCCAACTTGGATTCTTTGCGTGTTTACGGAATAATAAAACACTATATCTTTACTCGTACAATACTGAGTAACCCGGATTCGGTTCCCAGCGAAACATTTTTAGATATGATTAATATTAATAATAACCTGAGAGACATAAATGAAAGTCACCGCCGCGTATGTCTGTCTGCCCCATTAAGCTGCTAATAAGGCATGACGTAAACGGCTTTATCTTTGAATCATAATTAAAATTTAATGTGATATGTGATATCAATTTTTTTTATAACTTTTAGTTTTTTGTCGTTTCATAAGTGTATCATAGTTGCCTTTGTGAATGAAGATATTTTTGATTTTTGATGATATTCACTGTAAGATACATACAGTGTAAACTCTATATAACGACACTGATGGAACTGTGCATTTTATGGCGTTATAGAGAGTAATCGTTAAATGGATAGAGGTAAAATCATTGTATGGAATACGAGACTAAACCAACCGATTGATTTCGTCAGAGAGTTTGTTGTAAAAAATTGCGACCAAATATGACCAAACCCACTTTTTTGTGGGTTCTTCTCAGCTGGCGCGTAGTGAACTCATGTAAATATATTTTCAACGTTCAAAAATGGTTGTTAAAAATCCTAATTGAATAAAAAACTTTCGAATTTGAATTTACACTAAAACCTTTTTAGTTAAATATCCCTTTTGTTTGAATATCATAGGAGATATCAGTTAAAACTTGCACATACTTAACTCAGAGTGACAGCACAGGGTAGGTTAATGACTTCGCTGAGGCCGACCATTGTTTTGAGTAAACAATAAAACGGCCACGATCCTTTCAGTACGCCTCACTAGATGGTGCGACCCTTTTTAGCGTTCACGTGAAAAATGTACGGACTAATCGCAGTTTAAAAAGTTTGATTAAATGACGAAGGATTTTATGCGGGGATGATTTATGAGCACCATATTGAGTTTGATTAATTTATCGCTTACGATTCGCGGTTTATAAGTATTTATTCTATTGTTATACATCGATCGACATATAACAGTACTTAGGCTCTTCATGTTTAATAACTACGTAGTCGCTGTTACGATTGTATGAAAAAGAAATCCATAATATAAAATATACCGTTTGAATGTTCTTTTTTAATATTATCAGCTTGGTATTAGTCACTAATTAAAATATAAACTATAAGAAATAACTTTTCCAAAAGACAAGTGTTATTATTGATATTCGTCCTTACCGTGCTGTTACACACAAGCATACATAAAATTCAAAATGTTGATAACTTCATATTAGTCGTGATTAATAAATAGGTGGTAGCATTCCTATGTCGGTTAAACGGTAAGTGGGAGATGGGTGGTGAGGGGTTGTGGAAAATAACTGCAATTGTGGATAAATAATGTCTGCTTTTATACATCTTTAAGGCTATGAGTCCACTTCCTTGCGTCCTGTTATTGAATGTTTGATATCACTTATCTTTTCTCATTTATATATATGCCGTATCTACTTGGTGTAAACTTTTATTATCTTAAAAAGCTGCATATTAATTAAATCCTAAATCATACTATACATTTTTTGTTGTACAATCTTTACATATACATATTTAATTAAAACAAAAATATCCAATTTTAAGTCAAGTTTGGTTCTGTCTTCTTCCTACCAAATTTCATAGAGTGTTATGGTTAAGCCGTATAAAGCTTAGTAAAGGCGTTTAATTTTTGTTGTATTATTCATTATTATCATGATATGAATAGCATGTTGCAAATTAAAGCGAAATTAAAATTAAGGCGTGAAGTGGAAATTGTTAAAAGTTACTTATTTTTTTAACACTTCGTTGGTATATTTAAATATACAAACTTGTATAATTAAAATTACAACAGCCAAGCGGTCCTATAGCTTTGTATCCAGGTATACGAAACTGATAAACAAATATACACAACACAAGAAATGCAAATACTGGTACTAAACAGGGACTTTCGATTGCTACTAAATTCATTTATACTATAGACATACATATACACATTTTTAATTTGTAAAATTATCGGTTACTATGACAATCATTCATTTGTTTTGAATTTTACGTACATTTTATATTGCGAAATTGTGCGATTGCATATTTGAAAAACGAAGTTTTTAATTTGCGAAGGAATAATGGCCGATACGCAGATTTTAAGTCTGGATCTAGGAACGGCCTTTATTGTATTCGCGACACGATCTCGATTCGCGTCTCAGGGAATAAGGGAAGTGTTTCAAATGAAGCGATAAGCGACTTTCAAATAGTTTGCAACTATCAGATTGTTGTGTTGTTATAATTCGCTTTTAATAATAAATTATGACCAATGTCTGTTTTGAATGCTTAATATAATATCAGTACAAAGTGTGTTTTGTTCTTTGAATTCTTGACGTAACGCTTTGCGTTAACGATGTTAACCAGATGAGTTTGTGGATATTTCAGACCGGTATATTTTGGAACCTGCGTAGTCTTGTACATGTTAAGACTATACCACATTCTATGTGGAAAATAAATAATGTATTCTAGTGTTAAATCAGTATAATTACAAAAAAAACTAAAATCGCTTCACAACCCGCTCTCATCGTTACACGTGAGCATGCCCTAAGTTGTAGCCCCGAACTGATGCACTCAGCAAAATGTCACTGGAACATTTTAACTATACAATCTCCTAACTTTCCAGAACATGATTTGCAGTTTTCTCAGTTTGTAGCTGAAGACTTAGAACTTTCTTAGCGTTCTGAGAGTAAAAATCATTCTTACATACACGGTGTACGTACTGGAAGTCACAAACTTCAACATTAACTAATACTTAAATTAACTATAAGGTTAGAATAAAGTTAGTATGCCAGTTGCTAAATTTATTGTCAACGAAAGCGTTTGAAAGTCTAGATTGCGAACACAAAGGAATACACATTACTAATCGTATTCTAAGAAGTTTGCGTTTGTCCAGTAATGCGAACTTAGCTGTGCTATTGAAAAGTTTCGCGCAAACTTCGCAATTAATGTAATTGTTCATGGGTGGACTTTAGTGCTCGTAAAATTTACTAACACTATTTCGAAATAGGAATACTAAATTGTGAAAGCAGCAAGTTAGTATTTCCGATACGATACGTCTTTAAAATAAGAGCCAGACTTCTCAGCTGCTTGAGCTTACTTACGATAAACCACAAACTATTTTCTTAAAAATGGAATGATCTAATTAACATTCCAGATGAATTTCATTGCGACTAGCATTAAAATATATATCAAGAGAATCTCTGAAATATTTTAGAGTAAACAGCGCTTTAACAATCGCGCCATTTATGACCACAATTATTTTTCAGCCAACCTTTTACTCGGCTTTACCTATTTTAAATAGTTGGTTAATGGGGTACGTCCTTAATTAGAAACTGTACGAATAGAAATCTAGGCTTCTCTTCTGATTTAATGAAGGGGCAATCGGGTGATCCCTTTCGCACAGGTTACGCTCCGCCTACCGGGCGGTAAAAATCAATAACACAGTACAGAAATGCGTTCGGCGTCCTACCTCGCTGACGTCGTCCGTGGGCTGTTGTAAGGGTCAGTTACTCGATATTGTGCAAGTATAATCGTTACAATTGAAAATTGAAACTTGTATGCAATCGTATAGTTTATGTACTCTGTGTTACCTATATCAATATAGATCGTATGAATACACTATAGAGCCGGTGTGGATTGCCACCACAGCCGCCTTTAAAGGCTGCCACGTAATCTAAGCGTTTATGTTTTTGAAAAAATCAGTATTTAATAACACACTATACATGTATAAGTATTGTTCGCTGCTACGAGTATCTTTCTATAGTCTGCTATTACATATTGTTTAATATTACCATTGGAATACATATTAATTACTGAAGGTGCTCAGCGAACTTTTATAAGATTATCGTACACAATAGGAGCGTTCTTTTGTATTAGAATAAAGGCAAGATTAATTAGGATACTGAATTATAAGAATTCGTAACTTTGTCGACTCGATGGTATTCAGAATTTAATTTAAAAATTCCGAAGTTTAACGAGACAGGTGAGGCGGACTGGTAAGCGCGTTATGAATTTCCCCTCACTTTAGTTTGGGGAATTTTTACCGCGGACTCTAGCAACTTTATCGCTTATCTTTCAGCCGTATTCATATAGGTACAATATTTTTCAATGTTCGTTAATTTTTACACGGTATAATTTCGCTACCGCCTTTGAGATGCGATAAAGTTCTTTGAGCGTTACGTAATGAAAAGATAAAGAGTGGCCCTAGTTTTAATTTGACTAAGAGTCTCTCCGTTGAATTAAGGTAAAAATACATCATTTCGTGAAAAGCTGTAAGAAAATTGAAACATTAAAATAGTGGTCAAAAGATAAGAGACTATTTACATTAATTAATTTACATTTATTTATTTTAAAATTGGGGTGATCCGCAGACGTTCTATTTTTAAAATATAATTTATGCTAGCTATACCATAGATAATAGAATAAACACCCAATAATGTATTAACACAACAATTAACTTGTTACGCATCTTAGTATGTGTGACCAATTGTTATATATAATTGTATTTGAAATAGTTAATATAATTAAAATTAAGTCTTTACGACCTTTCATTCTTGATACGATTTACATGGCGTAAAGCTTATTATAATAATGCGTTTCATTAAGGACACATACACAGAGAAGTTTTTAACGCAATTACAGTACATTAAGATTTTATCTATTATAGTGTTGATTTAATACCAAAATAGGTTTTATCCGACCTCTAGCTTGTTTGTTCCAGACTTGGGCTATAAATGCATCAACTGGGCCACACAACTTGTCAATTCTTCCTATATATTTTTAATCCCAACTGAATTCCCACCGAATTAGTTTAACGGCACTCCGAATGGTTACTTATCAGTGAAAGGTTTTAAATTCAAACCTATTGTATTTTTAATGGCGATCTTTAATTTAAATTATAATATACTACATATATTGCAATTAACATTCAACAAGTGTACACAAGTGTAATTTTCACCTGTAATTGGTCCGTTCGAGTTTAAAAATACATAACGAAAGCTAATGGAAATAATGACTACTTAGCATGCGTTCACTTAATTTTTATGGGTTTTTTGTTTACGTTGTTTTGCCCGTGACGTTTTTCGAGATCTATGCACTCTATAGGAGAATATTAAATCACTCTACCGGTAATTGAGTTGCTTTTAATTGAAATATTTACTGAGAACATTTTGATTTAATTTCAATTGTATTATGACGATGGCAGTACATTAATCATTTTATTAATTTGCCATTCTTGAATTTTCCCGGTTATAAAGTTTAACAGAGAGCAGCGGTCGAGTTTCTTGCCGGTTTTTCTCGGTTGATAACTACGTTACTAACCATAACTGTAAAATAGGACGATTCAAAAGAGTCTTTATAAATACTTAAATAATGATATGGCGATGTCTACTTTACCAGAGCGTCTTAATTACAAAAAAATCACCCATTGCTACAAAGCCGAGGATCGAACACACGACCTCACAGTTGATACACTTATCACGAATATGATGTACGCTTAGTTTGAAAACTAACTAAGAATATATATACGTGATATATAACCTATTTATTCTTGGAATTATTTAGATCATACGATTCATTCAACAACTCAGGACTGACATCTGCCAGTTGACAATCAAAAGTGTTATGAATTCCTTCTTAAAATAATAATGAAAAGTTTCGAGCCAACTGTATGAGTACATACATGTATTGAATAAATTGAATTAATTTGACTTTGATTTGAATTTCACATTGAATAAATAAATAAAAAAATGTACAAAAATACAGTTACAATGTGAACGGCAGTGAATTATAAATATTTATTCACAATACAATTTTTGTTGATTTGTTTTGTTATGTAAACGTGAAATAAATATATAAGATTGTGGATAGTGACCTATGACCTGTTCAAACAAAAAAAAACAGCTGCTTAATTTTGAAAACGAATACTATTCTTAATTTAAATTTAGTACGTTCACTACGTATGTTGCTTCATATAATGGAGTTATATAATATAAATAATAGTCATTAAATATTTAACCTTTCACAATATTTAACCATTGTGGTTTATGATCTGTGGCGAGCGTCATCACGCGTCACGCGGCACGCACCAGCCGCGCCCGCGCATCTTTAACCGCGTGATCGTTACGATAATCGTTAATTATCTGACGCAATGCAAGCTATTGTTTCAAACGATTAATTGACAAAACGGAACTGTCAAATTATTATAGGAAGTCGCCATTAAGCGAGGTCGTTGACCTTTGCGCCACTCTCGGCGTCGGTTATCTGTTTTCTTATCTTTTATATGCATTTACATAAGAAAATTGATATTTATAGTATTTTTGGGCTCTATTTCTGTATTGAATTATACTGTCGTACTAGGCGCCAATTACGTTTTTATTATAATTGATTAAAAGTGGATTATTCTTGTTGTAATGGTGATGTAATCGCATTAAAAATAAAACAATACTTTTCGATTTTAAAATACAATTAATCTTACAGCTAGGGACATAACAATAAACTCGGCACCGCACATCGGTATTTCAAATATCCAATTAGCTGTAAATAGTTCAATGAAAAAGACATGTCAGTATTCACAAGCGTGAAGTCTTTTGAAATGTACGGATATAATTTGAATTTATTTTTCCGACGCCCGCGTCATATGCCTAACAGAGTCATGTGACTTCAACGAACACTGAAATAGATCTTAGTTATTTACAGTTACAAAATGAGTTTTTGTGGGCTTCAGATAACGGGTTATTGACACCGGGTCAATGACCCTATTTCTTTTATCTTAATCATTGAGATGTTACAATTATACGAACGTAAACTCATTAAATTCTCACAAATCTTTCAAGCGAATTATTATCGATGTTTTATAACCTTGTCGCACCGTTGACCTTGGGTGTTTCGGCATACATATAACGACTAGGGCGTTATAGGGAGAGGTTGTTAATTGGAGAGAAGAAAAATCGTTGTATGGAATACAAGCAAAACCAACCAAAGCTGATTTCCACGCTTTAGAATGTTGGCCTTAAATCAAGTGACGTTACATCGAGTTTACACTGTAGACAAATAGAGTTAAAAACTACCTAAGTCCTCTCCGGGTACAAGTATCTCTCCTCTCCTAAATCATACAAAGTATTTCATGTTTCTGTACATATTACGAAATGGTAGATTTATTTATAACATATCCATTACATAAGTCAAACTGTGTGAATACAACATTAAAACATGATATTATCAATCGTATTTAATATAGTGTTTTTATGTTTAAAAACACATGAAATTCAATGATTTAAGTAACTAACTAACCTAACTTTAGTAGTGTTCGTCAATTGGTGTAAGACACGGCCACGCGTTCCTATCTCAATGATGCAATATTTCTTTCTATTTGCAAAACACTTGTTCCTATGATCTTTATCATTCCCTTTGGAACCTTAAGAAAAGAAGCCACAAAAATGTGAAAAAGACGAATGATGTACGTATGTTAAAATCGTATTCTAAATTTAAATGTTAACATATTTGATAATTTGAATTTAGAATACAAAAGACATCCGCTCTAAAACCGTTAAGACCACTCTTATTTCTTGGAATTGTGTGATAAATGAGGGTATCGGAAAACGCCTTTTCACAACTCACCATGACAGGTTATAAATGAGTTTTATATTGTCTATCACTGAGCCTATCTCACTGATAACCGAAGCAACGAACAAACGTTGTTTCATTCATTTTGCGGCTAGACCAAGTTAGACAACTGTTTGAAATGCTTGGCAAGTGTCCAGGGCTATAAATTAACGCGCTCTTTTTCTTTTCAGGTAAATCACCCAAAGATATCCGGCAATTGTCTTCAAGAAGGGAACTATGGGAACATTATTTATATCGCATAAATACTTTTTTAAATGTCATTAGCGTTGACGCTTTGTAATATTAAAGTATTGAAAGAATATTGTACTAGTTTTAACTGATTCCTTTTTTTTTAAATAAGTTGTTATAACTACTACATTCATAATAGGTGGAGACTAATAATAATAGTCTTATGCAATAAAAAAGGAAAAACAATAAGACTTTGCACACATTCACAGCACTACCATTAGAAACATAACTTTTTTATATAATCAAAGACAAAAAAAACATAGGTCACACAAAAAAGGAGGTATACTAAACTAAGTTGATCTTCAAATATATTGTATTTATCACATAACATTATATAGCTCCGTAATTGGAAATTTGTAAAACTAAAAATTATGTTTGTCATCCAGTCAATCACATGAGAAATCGCAGAAGCACCGCTGAACAATTTTATTGTTCTATTTTCAAACTTCAAGTGTCGGTCGTAAAATGTAATTGTGATCTACATTGCGTAAACTCGACTGTTCGAAATTTAAAATTGTGCAAGTTGATTTTAATAATAATGAAGGTAGGAACTTCGGTGGCTCAAGTGGGCTTGGCAGGCGTTCCGATGTTCGCTTTAATCACACTACAACTTAACCAGGTTTCTGGCAAACTTGTAATGAGTCCGAGCGATGAGCCGTAACATCATTTTCACACAAGTTTCGTAATTTTTAAACGCCACTTGGAGCATACTCGTTAATGAAATTCATATTAAATTTTCATGAGAAAATTGGCTTATTGCCTACGTTATAACTACTTATGTGTAATGTCATGTCCTGGTCAATAACTAAAACACTCTTTGCATACGCTGCACTTGCATTGCACTGTACAGTTTTTTACTAATAACCTTATTATAACTTTATAATAATAACCTTAATTTCACCGTAGATAAGTAAGGATTATGCATGCGAATTTTAATAAAAAAATTATCGATAGTAGACCATGTAATTACATAACTAGACATAATAAGATATAAAAACTACCTCTCCGTTCAAGCCTCCTGGCGTTGCAGGTCCATGGGCGGCCGTTTAGCACTTCACTCAAAGTGATCCGCCTGCTCGTTTGCCTTCTGTTACATAAAAAATAAAAAGTTTAAAATTATTTTGTGCTGTTCTTAAAATATTCGTAATTCTAGGCCGGTCATTTATAGTAATAAAGTGGAACTGTCGATGACAAGTGGCGACCGTCCGATCGCAGATTGATTCGTTGATTGAAGAGTTTCATTTGTTTTTAAATCGGTAGCGATTCTAGAATTTTGTTACGTATATTATGCCGATAGATAACAATAGTTGGGTTGATATATTGCTTAATTACACTTTTGTTTTAATATTCTTAATAAATTTTAAGCCCATTTTAATAGACAACACTGAATTATTTAATAGTCTGAACATTTGTTAAGAATTTAAAAGTTCTATTGACCAATCAAGCAGATAGCGCTTCCAGTCTGGACGCCATCTTGCTGAGTGTGTTCAGTTGCTTTCCTCTGACATGTTTTTATAAAATGGTCTAAATCACTTTATAATTTACTTGTATCTTGTTCAGGTAAAGCAGTTGGAAATAAAACTTTATTTATTTAATCATATCGGTGTAATTATAGTTTTAAATACTAACTGTAAATCAAGTAAAAACATATTAAAGTAATGTTAAACTTGAAAAAAATAAATGACATATTTATAACAAAAAAACTCTCTTTTTATCGTCTTTTCGTTAACACAATTAAGTATTGTACTACTACAACTAATTTAGTATTTTAACGATTAAAGAGTTCCAAAAAAGTACATACCACTTTATAAAGCAGCGTCTATAATTATTGTGTTTTAAATAAAGTAAAAAAAAAAGAAATAAAAATAAATAGTGATTTTTTAAACCTTTTTAGTTTAATTTGTTTGAATAATACTCAGAATCTGTGCTAAGTGGGATGTCTCGGTTTAAAAAGTAAGAATGTTTAAATCGCACGATCGTACTAAAAAGTCCACATGTAGGTTGCTAAGAGCCTTAAGAGATTGAAACACTCGACCCCACCGACCCACTTTTGCTCCTTCGATTTATACGAAATTTTCCATATTCTCGTTTTTAAAATTTAGTATCGGAAATCATGTAATGGCTAGTCCATTGGTCATTCTGCGGCAGTATACGCTCAAATTGTTCTCATATCGACTCCAATAACTCTTTTGAAACGTACTCCCTGTCGGGTTGTTTTGCATTCTTTATTAAAGAAAATAGCGGACAATTTTTGAATGTTTTATTGGAGCGTAGCGGTTTAGCAAAATTGTTGTTTTGTCACTGCGTATCATTCGTAATTAAGATATAATCGGAATATCCGTTAATATGTTAATAAAATGTTTGTTTGTGAAATTAATAGTTTAGCGGATTTTAATAGAATAGAACCTAGAACGATTTAAATTTTTGTCTAAGTCTAAGACAAGGTTGGCTTACATTTTTGATCTAACCAAGCACGCCGTACGAGTCAATAGTTTTATCATATAAATATCTAAGTGGGTTTCAGAGACTAGATAGTTTAGTTGGATAGGGTAAAATCCTTATACTTCAATAGTTGAAGAAAGACTTCGTGTGTAAGTGGGTGGTTGCAACCCTGCAGCTATTCACTTTTCGAAAACACTTAACATCATCTTCATCTTTGACAGGCTCTGAGTGAGTACTCGATAGCGCGAGCTTAGCTGCTTGCCTTGCTTTGTTACATATTCAGCGACATAATTTTTGTGCTAAATTAGGTTAATTGTTAGTATTAGAAGCTTTATAGTTTTCTTATCCATTTTTTATATGATTAAATAATATGAACTTTAACGAACTAACTATTAGTTAAATTAAGTAACTACGTAATGTTAAAACTAAGTAGATATATCACTTCTTCCTTAGTAGTATTGGTAAAAGAGTTGAATTATAAATTTAATAAATGCAGTATTATCTATATTTCCACCAGTCAAATTGTATTTTAACTTTTTATGTTGCCTGGAAGAGATCGCTTATTAGCGATAAGGCCGCCCGTTGCTCTAATATGTATTAACATCTTTTACTTCTACTGTTTAAGTGAAAATACATAAAAGTGTGAATAAATAAATATATTATAACGAATATTGTAAACATGACGTTTTAATTACATGTCTTTTACGTTAGACTACATGTGATTTAAAATTGCTACAATTTACAGAGTAAATTTATCTATATATGTATATATATATTTATTTATATTTATATTAATAGACACGAATAGTATGTATATTTTTGCGATAGCGTGTCAGATTGTTGTTTAAAAAATTCGCACACATTTGTCAATTTAAATGTATAAATAACATTCTGATAAGGAAAATATATCAAATGTCAAAACGTCAGACATCATAAAATCGTGACACAGAAATGTGATTTTACGACCTCATTTACTTTCTCGCTTAGCGTCTGATTTTCTCTTTTTGCATCGCGTCGCATTTGATTGCAACTCGCAATAATGTAGGCCTTCGGTGTGAATCCGATTTATAAAAATTCCACTCGCAATCAACAGATGGCGCTTAATTATGTTTACACACTTTAGTTCACATAACGGTGCTTCATATTAAATATATATCACGGTGAATTTGTGTGTCTGTATATGTAATGTATTAAAATACATTTTTAGAAATATAATTTTTTCTCAATTAGCACTTACGCTCGATACAATACTTATTGATGAGCCTATTCAAAATATATTATAAACTAGCTGATCCCGACAAACGTCGTTTTGTCAAAAATAAAAAAAAAACGTCGCTAAAATAGATGTTGGCCGATTCTCAGACCTACTCAATATGCTCAGAAAATTTCAGGAGAATCGGTCAACCCGTTTCGGAGGAGTAAGGGAACGACACCAGAATAAATATATTACATATTATAAATAGTTAACGTTAATTAAACACAAAGAAAAGAGCGTACCTCTCCCTGAAAGGCCGGCAACACACTTGATAGCCTAGTGGCGTTGCAGGCGCCCATGAGCAGTTGGTATTTTATTTAAAGTAACCCATGCTCTTTTGCCTCCTTTATCATAAATAAACACAAATATTTCTACAATACAGCAGTACAATTTTGTTTTGCTAAGAATTTAAAGTCGACTCAAGACATGTTAGTCCTCAGATAAGTGGAGAAATCATTGCAATAACTTAACATTGATGTTCGATTCTCCGAGAACTAATTTTTCCGTTTGGTTCAATACACCGTTAATTAGCAGGGTTAGTTCAGCGGTGTTACTCTGTAACTGTAACGAGTCCCGCGCGATCAAAAGTGATTAACCCTTACGTATCGAACCAGAACAAAATTGCATACAAAAAAGTCTGGCTCGGGTACGCTATTTGAAATAAAACAGTCCAATGTATTTTAAGAACTACGCCCTTCGTTTGATGCCACCTTTAAAGCGAGCCTCAGTTCAGTATCAGTTTTGATATGCATCAATGATATTAGAAATTCTGTTATATACACATGCTAAATAATAGATTTACAGATATGAGATGTAATCTGTACAGCATTAGAACGAAGTGCAACAGGTCATTAGTTAATATGGTCATGTGATGTGGAGCACGGCAGGGGAAACGCGATATTCGATAGTCTTGTTTCATTGAGAAATTGATTTCGTAATTCGTATCGTTACAGTTAACGAAACTAGTATTTTATTTATTTTTTTATTTCTTAAACCTAATACAGCTTACTCCAAATAGCTTACACAACAAAAATAGATCAACAACAAAGCCAAAACAAGATCAAAACATACAATCGAAAATAGACAAAAAAAAAACACGAACAGAAAAAAAAAATAAAAAAAAATATATATATACATATGAACAAGTGCAGTATATTGTGTAAAGAACGAGCTTTTAAGTGTGTGTGTGTGTATTAGTGTTTCTGTGTGAGTGAGTGTGCGAGGTTGAGTCTTAGTTTTTTTTTAAAAGAATTCCTACTTAGGCCAAATATATCTAAGGACAATAGTAAGAAATATACCTCTAGACTGTAAATTATTATGTTGAATGATGGTTTAAATTGCGTTATTTTTTAATTTGTTAGAGCTGGTCTGAAATTCTGTATACATTTGTTTCTATGGTAACGTAAAGATGGCATATGTCATATAATATCCAAGAGTCGGGAACATGGCTCGATAGTATGGAATTATCGATGGCTGATGTAATCTGTATTCAGTAAAATAAAATTGGAACGAATGCGGCTTAGACCAATCAAGGTATGTGATAATTTATTTTTGTTATATACAGGTTCTGAAATTTACTTTTCGTTAGTTTATATCTAAGGCCTAAATTAAGTGAAGGGCATTGGAATTACGGATTAGTGATTAATTAATTATCCCTGTTTTTTTTAGGTAACAAGTGGAAATAATCTCAGGCCTGTGTCGTGGTGAATAATAAAATATTTTCTAACGCAAATATGTGAGCTAAGTAGTTCGTAACATTGCGTCAATAAAACATTGATAAAAATGAGTTGAATAATATGATTGATAAGTTTAAGACAAGTTAAACTTTGGATTTCATATCAATGCGAATGATGGATGATCAAATACTAGGAAATTTTATTTTCAATTCCATATGGGTATAACTAAATTTGGTTTTTGTTTGTTTATTAACTCCTTACCTTTTGTTATTTCTCTTGATTATGGTCGATTAGAGAACCGCTCTGCTCTTGTGAATAAAAATAATCATTCTATATATCACATCCCATTAGCTAGATACAGATTTGCGCCGCCCGCGCGGCTAATACAATTTAGAAATGTAGGTTTTAAAAACTTCGGCGGAGTCCCTGATCAACTTTGCAACACTTTGTGAGTTCCTGATAAGGCCCCTCAAGTCAGTCCCCAGACCTGACAGCCCAAGCCGAGATTCGAGTCTCACAGGAGATGCCCTTGTGCTAGTCAAGGCATCGCATTAATTTTAAGTCTCGGCCGAGCTCCTGCTCGCTAGCTTTTGCTGAGCTGTAAAGGCCCCACGGCCAACATCGAGATCCCACTTCAAAAAAAAAATCATTCTATATATATCATACATCATAATTGAAGAATATTTAGAGGACAAATAATGTAATGTGGGAGCAATAGCTCGGCATCGGTACAGTTTAATTCTTGAGTAGCCTTCCTTACAATAATTTATTATTTGAATAAGTCATGTATGTAAAATAATTTTATATGAACGTTTCCAGTTAAAGGAGCAGCCAAGAAGTTACTTACCGGTCCTTAGCGGTAGATGCCTTCCGATCCGGTGGTACTGTAAAAATTGACAATTCAAAACCTACTTAAAAAGAGATATTTTGAGTCTACCAAAAATTGATTTTATTCACAGATAAATAAATAGTTAAATTCGAAAAAGGTAATCTTGTTTACCTTATGTTGTGAATTCATATTCTTTTATGCTATATTTTCATCTCTAGAATTTAATGTTCACATGCGGCATACATATACATAATTTACAATCATGCAGACTACCTGTGGCCTGCGGTTTTGCATCTTGGGCACGTAGTGACAATATTGGACCTGCACTCCTCAAAGCCTTTTGGGGAGATCTAAAAAGTCTTTGATGTCACGTATTGCTGATAAGATAAGATTTGGAAAATTCCAAATTTTATGTAAAATTTTTGCATCACCGGTAGCGATGAGAATTATAACATAAACTTTAAGGTTACATTATTTTGTGTCATTTCACCACTAGATCCATGTATCTTATTAAATAAATTATTGACCGCTGTATTAATTATCATAGAAGCAGTAAGATTTTGTTACAGTCAACAAGGATCAGAGTATTACAAGTTAGCAACGAGTCTGCTCGTTTGCCCTTGAATGAAGTTCTTACCGCCGCCCATGGACACTTGCCACGTAGGTAGGCTTACAACTAAGTTGCCAGCCTTTAAGGGAGGAAGGCAGCTCTTTTCTTGAAGATCGTGTCGTAACAGTTCGGAAAAACCAGCGCTTGCAGTTGGTGGCACTTTATTTTTAATAGTATTTAATGTCCGACTTTGTATTATAATATGCAACATATTTGTTGAACAAATTAGCCTATTCACAACCGTGAGAATACTGCCGCTACCAGCCAGGACTGGATAAGGATGGTCGTCTTTTGAGGCCATAAAACCCAACAATTCGAGCCTCAAACAAAGCAAGACAGCTACATTATTAACGGATGTATAATATAACATATATAATATTTGATATACGTATAACTACGTAAAAATTATTGAAAATGAGGATTGGCTATAAAGGGATAGTTTCTCTGAACTAGTGAAGGAATACTCTTATCAGGTACAAAGACAGTACAGCAAATCTTATAAGAAAAAGGCCACTTTAAAGCAACCCACGCATTGATAATAAACAAAACTTAAAACGACGCTTGTATGAGTTCAGGTAGATGCGTTAATATAATGTTTTGAATTATTCTTTGCTAATGGACAGTGCGTTTATCGATGGAGGTTTAATAACAACGCTTTTACACGTATGGATTATAAATAAAAAAAACACTATGGGATTAAATTGTAAATGAATTAAGTAAAAACGAAAATAAATTCGGAAAAGTTCTGAAAATTGTGTCCTTACGGCATAGTACCTATAACGCGGTATATTTTCACTGTATCACGATGCTTATATACCATAAGGGGACAGCACCAGATCTTAACTCACACGACAAGTAGAAGTATGCTTAAACATGATACAAAGATATAAAGACAATTACGTAACGAATAAGGCTTACCACTTCATGGGTTTCAAAAAGCCTAATTTTTTTAAAGTATTACATTATTATTTAATTATTAAATAAACACAAAATATTCTTAATATTAACCTAACTAATATAAGTATAGTAAATATATTCTTTTAATAACATAAATTTGATTTTTAAGGTCATTAATGCTGACTGTATATCCGTATTTTGATTTTATTCTATTGCTTTTCTAACCTTTTTAACGCATGAATTAATTTTATTGATAACATATTGAAAGACACGGCTCGTAGTCCGGCAAAAGTGTAACGCTAGATTTGATCTTTTATCCAACTAAAGTAACGGACACAAAGCGTTAGTCATCTGTATTTATTTATTTACAAAGCCGGTTGAAATCGATGTGGTTTTATTATTTATTGCTTACACGAAATACCAATTTCTTGGTAGTTATTGTAATAGTGAGGGTATCGTCTGTTTCATGAGATTTTTAGTAACTGGGAATTGGTTTGGTAATATTTATGGGTATTTTGAGTGTAATGGAAAGAGGTTTTTGTTTGTTGCGTGTTGCCATGGGGATTAATATTTTGTCAGCTTATTAACCGGGAGGTATTTGGTATGAAGACTGGCTGTGTATATATTGGTACAGTGCGGTTCTATATACAATTGACGTGTGAAACAAATGAACTTCAAGGGAATGAAATGACTTAAAAATAGTGGCCCTATAGTTATAATAAAGTAATAATGATTCGATTGTATATACCCCTATAATCTGTTTCCATAATAAAGTAAAAAAAATGACGTATTTTTATTAACAACTTAAATAGTCTCTAATTGAAAATAATGAGCCTACTTTGTTCGGAATTAATTACGATTTGTTTAGTATTGACTCGTTGATAGGCAATATGCGGCGTGTTGTCACCCGCAAAATAAACGCCGCTCTAAATTTTGATTGTCATCTACATGCACTGCCAAACCGCAAGTGATAATGTTTTACAGAAACGTTAGTTCGAAATATGAATTTTTGATTTATTGACCAACTGGTACATTTTTGAATTACAAACAGTCTGCGGTTTGAAGTAGGTTCGTGTCTGTCATTATGTATAACGTTAGAAAACATCAGCCTTAAGTATTGGAGCAAGTAATATTGAGAATCGATATAGAATTAGTTTTAGATTTTCATTTCTCACGTGAAAATTCACAATTCGCCAACTTGATGTTTAAGAGCCGTGTGACCGGTACAGTAGTTGTACAGTACCTGTTAATAAGTATATCGATAAACAGTTACGCAAATATAAAAAAGTCATAGCCGTAATTCACTTCAGTACGATTTTCAGTATGTGTTTTTTTAAACTTTAATCGAAACATGAAATCAATGCGTGTGATGTAGTGACTAGTAAAATAAACACGACGTTAAATCATATATTCGACGGGCCTCTGACAGACTAATGGTAGCTAGTTGTCATCCAACAAAATTAATCCAGCTTTATTTATATACGGTGATTAAAATACTCTATATACTGGACTTTGCCATTATATATGTAAAAAGTTTATATACAACGAGTTTATCCAATAACCTCAAATGTTATTATATGATTGAGCTGTATAAACATGTTTGTATCCCAAGTTGCAGACTTTCCCAAAGCGGTTCGTATTATTTACGAATAGTTGTTTAATTATACTTTGTGAAACTAATCAGACACTTATTTTGTAATTTTTTTAAAACCTACCATTAAAAAACTTTCTTGTGAGTACAATTAAACTAACAATCATACCAATGCAGTGGTAGTTTTGTAGCTTAAAATATGCTCAAACTAGAGGTCGTGTAGTGAAATCGAGTCGTAAATAATTCTAGAAGCAACATATGCAAGACCCTATATCGATAGTAACGCAGCAAGGGGCCATTTCTTTTTTATTAATTCTAAAACATAATGTATGCTAAATAATATGGGAACAAATCGAGTTACAAATTTTACATACACAAAAAAAACATTAAAAAAACAAAAACAGAAAACTATGCTATAGTTAAGCATACGCATATCAAGAGTTATATATATATTTATATGATCTGCATACATAATGTCCTTTAACAAACAACTGTCTATACCCAACAATGGCGTATGTAAGCGGGAGAAAGCCACTAGAATGCACGAACTGATAGTAATGTATTGAATTAATTCCACAGTCATCTAGGCCGAATAAATATAACTGCGAGGAGCTGCGTATGCACTGTCCTCAGCATTGATTAAATTCGCGTTTGACGCATGCAGGGCTGACGTAATCGCGATTCGAATTGGCTGCATTATTTTAATTAATCTTACAGTACAGTGACTGAGTTGGCTAAGCGTTACGATGATTATACATGATAGAGTAAGGTTTCATTAAATAATATTGCATTACGGACTTTCAACCAATATAGGAGGTAGAAGTTAATTTACTCAAACTTAGGGTAGTGTACAGTGACAATTGTAATAGTTGACTGACTTTTATTGTAAATTAGACTTGTCTAAGTATATTGTGTTAGGCGTTTGTTTTTACTTACAGCCTGAGGACCCGTCCGTACTCTCTTGGCAGTCAAAGTCAATATTTGTAGCTGGGACCGAGTAATTTCACACAGAAATAGAATTATCACCAATCTCATATATTTCTATACACCAAAGTCAAAATATACACGTTTGAAATAGTATGAAACGTATCTTAATTAACAATAGAGCAATTAAGGGGTTTGGGGCGAGTGACGTCATCCGGTATGTACCCGCAGCCCGCGTAGACAATGCGATTCACTGATTCTCCTGACGCAGCCTTGCTGAATCAGTACGACGCAGGTACGAGCATTTTTCTTATATACTAAAACAATGTAACATTAATAGTTACACAATAAAGATATTACAAAGCCAGTTGACAAATACCTCAAATTAATCAAACACTATTGAATAAGAATTATTCCTTTTATAGTTTTTGTATGATAATTTTTAGAAATACTTTTGTTTTGTCAAATCCAGTTTTTAATTAAAGACCTTATCTGAAAATTTTATAAATGTAATAAAAAGGCCATTGACTGAAAATTTAAATTAAAAAATTCTTAGTTCTAGACTTGAATTGTTAACAAGAACTTATGAGCGTCACTTAAACTAAGTTTACATAGGTTCACTTCGCGCCCTCAGCTGAGAAACACAGTGGGGTCGCCATTTTCTGTTGGCCTCTTTACAATTATGTTACTGCAGTGATATCAATTAGGAAAAAAAATCTATAATGTATTAATTATGACAAGTCCTAGGATAGCCCTCATATTGTTCACATCCTTATCTAAGCTAGGATTATTTCAAGGGATTGTCCGTGTATGGATTACACATAATAAGTTGTTCTGGTTTGCTAGAAATGTATTATTATGTTAGAAGGCACCTTCTACACCCGCCATTGATGTTACTATAAAACATACTATATGGAACAAGCTGCCGGCCCCGGTATTTCCCACAAAAGCGTACCACTCCCTAAAAGGCCGGCAACGCAATCACGAGCCCCCAGCCACGAGTTTCTATGGGTGTCAACTTCACCTTTATGATGGGCCTCCTGCTCGTTTGCTCCCTCTTCTATAAAAATATAAATGGGCTAGTATTACTCAGAATTATCGTCATCTTACCACTCTTGCTTGGCCCCTTAAATCTGACAACTTTTAATTAAATAAAACTGTTAGAATCAAATGAAAAACTATCAATACATCTGTTAAATTCAATTAAATTAAACTCTTCGTTACAAACACATGTGTGACTGCGATCGAAAAAGGTTTTAAGAATTTTCTTGTAGTTGTATAAAACGTTATGATAAATGATTAAAATATCTGTAAGTTTAAGAAAACTCGAGTAAGGAAATTGAAAATATCTACAAGAATAACATAAATAGCAGTAAAGAGGATCAGAGAGGAACTTTTGAAAATTTTCAATGAAAAACTTAGCAATAACATACGTGTACTCGGCACAAATTGAAAAGCAAATAAAGGTTGGAAAAAAAAGTTTTTCAATTACAAAGTTGTGGTCGCTTTGTATGGTGACAGCAATGAATACGTAAATATTATATTTGGCTAAGATAATAAATAATATTCTTTATGGGTAGAACAAATTATGTACTACTATATAATAACTAATATACCAGATCACCGGATGTTGGATATTTTTTTTTATTAATATCTTTACGTATAGCATTTTATCAGCGATCACTTCTGTATGTTAAGAGAGATCGACGATCGAAGTCTTATCGAATTGGGCTCTGCCTGAAGAGCCCGATTCGATGAGACTTATCGAATTGAGCACTCCAGTGTTTAACTTTCTTCTTATATCTAAGGCTACAAGGTTTACAAAATAGATCGGATAGAAGATACTCACAACAAACTCAGCCTACCCTATGGTATAAGCATTTTGCTAAATATAATTTAAGTGTTTTTGATACCATTTTCATGGATTTAAACGCGTTCTATATGAAACCAATTCTACTAGAACGTTAATAAAAAGTATTTACTTCTTAACTTAGTTGAATATAAGGCTAAAAAATTTTAAATGTAAAAGATTTAAAAAAAGTGAACTTAATCATTTGAACATTCCTTTTTGAATTTTCCTGCCAAACCGTATTAGGTAACCACCATTAAACGTAATAATCAGTAAATGTGAAAGTTATTAAAATTTAAAAGGGACGAAACTTTTATCATTTATGAACTCTCGTGACATTCCGCGAAGAATTATTATCGTGTTATCTCTCGGGCAGGCGAATTCAACTTGGCCGGTATTTACGTTCACTGCAGTTTCTTTCAATTAAAGATACTTAAGTTTCACGAACGTGCCAACCAGTGGCGTAGCGCCACTTGTTAGGGCCCGCCTTTTAAAGAAACATACTTTCAATTAAGGAATTACCTTTTTTGCTAGTTTCAAGAGAGCTTAAATATTTGCTTCTATAGTTCCAAGGCTATATTTTAAGTTGTATGAGTTTTAGAACACAGAGATGATGAAGCTTTTTATACGATTATTTTATAGAAGAGTGTGTACATAAACAAGTATTTAAATAAATTTAAGATTATTATTAAGATAATTGTGATGATTGTTACATTTGAGTCATTGATTTTATGAGTATTAGTTGGGTTATATAAAAATTGATTTTCTGCTTAACTAATTCCATACTGAGCAAGTGTCGAGCGCTTTATTCAGTTAAAGGTCCGATCTTAATGGCTGTGAGCCTCTTGATGGCGACCAACCCTTAGTTTGCTCTCCACTCGGGTGGAACTACTTATAATCGAGTGGCATTTTGTATGGAGATCAGCTTTTATTCGCTGCATTAAAATGGATTAAGATATTATATGGGATCGAGCGTTTTTAAGCATTGACAAAGTATCCCAAAGACTATTGCAAAGACTGATTATACGCACAGTTTGTTTCAAAAATCTTCACTACTATCTCTGCACTAGAATTTAATATATTTTTGATAGGGTTAGAAATAATATTGCATATATATAAGAGTTTATTAGACACAAAAAACACTGAAATATATTTTTTGCCAGTACTAATTAAGTGTACTGTGTTATTTTTGTATATGTTTTTTATCTTCTCCGTAAATAAATAAACATCCTTAACTATAAACTTCTTCTATAAATTAAATTAAAATGATCAATAAAATAATTGGTTTATTAAACTATACATTTAATATACAAATAAATGAACTGCGTAATTCAATCTATAGATACAATCAAACAGGAATACTTCATTCGATGTAAACCGTAACAGCATGGCGTGGGGCGAAGTTAATTAAATAAAAATACGAGATGCGGCTTTCAGAGGTGTAAACAGCAATCAGCAAATAAAGAGACGCCAATAAGTTAGGCTATTCGAAAAGCTCTGATTCATTGTCACGTTCCGTTTTGATTGCACGTGCTTTGGTAGCGATAGCCGAGCTTCGATTCGTACCAATTTTAAATATATTTTTTATACACCCCCACATTTGAATGTGCCCTGTGGTTTGGCAATATTTATGACGAGTTATTTTGCTTGGACAGAACTCGGTTTCGGTGGTCAGATATAATGGTTTCAATTTATTTATTGATTTTGCGTACAATGGCTTATTATAGGATAATTATAAACTTTTATACCGCGCTTCATGTTTATCTTACCGTGTATATAGATCGAGCGAGGTTTTAAGCTTTAAATTTTAACTGCCAAATGGTTTTAATAGTTAAAACCTGATATGCTGGATATATTTTAGTAGTGGGAAAGTTTATAACTAATTAGGGCGATCAGGCTCGATATAATCAGGCTTCTATACAATAATATTTATTATATAATTATCCAGTGAACCTTATGAGTGAATATGTTATATTATGGGTTTCTTTGATTATTTATTATTTTACTTCTTTAAAAGAAGTTTCAGCTTTATTGCTTGGTACATTATTGTAAACCTTTACTATAATAGAAAACATAACTCTGCATAGCGGAAAATTTATTGGTGAACATCCAGAACGTGAAAGCACAACCACGTTAGCTTAAAGCATTAAGTTTTCTGTTTATATCAAAAATAATTAATCAACATTATTTTAAAAAGGTTAACTAAACTACTAGTTTGCACTAACATATAAACTATATAATTATAATTACCATAATTCAAATATTCTTAGGATGTACGTCTACTCAGTCGATAACCGCTCTTTCTTTAGGACTATATTTTGCTACGCTGTGATAACTGTATCAAAACATTCATGTTCAGAATACTTTTGCGTGAAGACAGTTTCAGTTTAAGGTTTAAAAGGGCTGATCAACTCGCATACAAAATAAACTCATGGGAATTTCACATCGAACTTCATAATTAATGTGTAAAATGTATTTGTGTGTGATGTCATTCCTGGTGACGTGCCGCGTGACGTTTCATTCATTATTCGTCTCTGAATGCGATCTGGATAAAGCGAGCTCTAATTATTTCCGTACTAGCTCGTAATGCGGCCGCGTAGGCGATCCCACTGCACATTGATTTCCAAACGGAGATTTCCAAATGCTTTATGACGCATATACCTCGTGATCAATTACGTTTACGTTAGAAAGATAGCCAATACCAACCACGATTCATGTCCAACAATTCGGGTGATGTCCGTTTATAAATAGAATTAAATTTAAAAATAGAACTTCTCTATATTGTAAGATTTTGATAAATAAGCAAGTGTTTCAGCTAACTGAAACACTATATATTTATTTATTTTACGAAAACAATACAGACACATCACAAAAATACAGAGGCATCCTAAAAACATGTTTCACAGATAAAATATGTTATATACACAGTCACAAGTACAGAAACAACAAAAACGCCACGTGAAGCAAAGCAAAAGCACTAAAATAAAAATAATATAAATTAAAAGTAACATACCTTATTACAAACACAAAAGGAGAAGTAAATTATAAGATATATTGTTTTATTTTAATTTATTTATTTTTTATTTCTTAAACCTATACAGCTTATCACAAAAAGTTTACACAATTAAAATAGATTCAAATTAAAGTCAAAATAAGGTTAAAACATAGAAATAGATTCTAAGATCAGAAAAAACAATAACAAAAAAAAAACCACGAACAGAAAAAAAATAAAAAAAAATATATATTTACATATGAACAAGTGGAGTATATTATGTGAAGAACGAGCATTTAAGTGTGTGTGTGTGTATTAGTGTGTGCAATGGTGTTGCTGTGTGAGTGAGTGTGCGAGGTTGAGTCTTAGTTTTTTTTAAAAGAATTTCTACTTAGGCCAAATATATCTAAGGACAGTTAGGACTCATTATAGGTTCTTGCTGCGCGACACGATTTTTGTTAATACTATAATACACAAAAAAATGCTATAACAGTGATTTCAATTACGATTCTATATTACACCTGAACGCAGCTGAACACGAAAAAATGTCTAGTTGTATAATATACATTTAGTTTAAATTTTCACTTGATAAAATCTCTGTATAATATGCAAATGTATGTATAACAATTATGGTTTTATTCTGACGTAAAGATGTTTGTAACAGTTTTGCATTTCATATATCTATGAAATCTCGAGACGCAAAAATAATCCGCTCTCAAAATAATACCGTTGTGATATATATGACAGTATATAAATAAGATGTAAGGAGGTGCATCATTATTGAAGGTATGCCTGTTTGCGATATTATTTTCATAGATATTATTTATGGGAATAGTTTGCGTCTACGTTGAATCTAATTTTGTTTCAGCTTTTTGTGGGCTTCAAATTAATTTCTGTTGTATTTTCCCCTTTGTGCGTCGTCGGTTTTTAGTAAAAAATCTATGCGACACTTGGCTTTAAGCCATTTTTACACGTGTTTAAGGCTGTACTCACAGGCCTATATGAATGAACAATTAATAACTTTATATTAAAGTCCCAAAATATCTTATATTTACAAATATTTTATTTCAAAAACATAATCATACTTCATCAGTCATATTTCCTGTAATCTAGTCCAGGGTCTTCTGAGGTGCATGATAAAAGGAAAGTTGTCATAGCCACTAGTGTGTTGATATGTTTGCGTCTTAATTATAAAGCTCATGTCGCATCTACGTCTAAAAAGCGCTTTTATTTTCTTATCTTTAATATGTATATTAATAAAGCATATCGTGATAATATCATGCTTCTGGGTGGCGTTATTCTAAAATATCTGCAATCTAAAATCATTCGTTATACGTTCAAAAGATGTGTGATTTCAAAAACTATACTGCGTGGTTTTAACTCAACTTTTAGCCTTTATAATATATTTTGTATAAAAAACAATTAGACTATGACAATTTAGGTACTCATAGAGAATATAGATAGTGTTATAGTATGTTTAAACCATTCGTTCTGTTTAACTATAGTTTTTAATCATTCGTCATTCGTTTTTTGCTATATTTTAAAGGATAAAATAGCAAACAAGACTGTAGGCTGCAAGGCATGACGCAATACATGGACACTCAGCCGTTCGGTTGGAGTTATCCTTTTTAATATAATTGTTAATGTAACTTATAGTTTATAGATGCTACGCTAGTGATTACCATATGCTTCAGTTATCCCCAAACCATGAGGTTTTGAGTTGGAGTCACCTCTGTTGTTATGTATAATGACAAAATTGTTTTTTTTTTTTATAACACCATTTGACTTAACTAAAGTACACATACAAAATCCTCAAAGACATTCCCACAACATTATTTGTCAACGTCTACAGTTATTTCTGTTTCAAACGCATCGCAATCAGAGCGTCCATAAGCAGACGTCGTACTTATACCTTTGTTACGATGCCGTTGGAAAATCCGTAATCATGTAACGAGAAATTGATTTTAACGAGCGGACAGTCAGATATTCGGTCTGATTAATCTCTTTTTTGTATTTAATTATCAAATGCTCCATAATGCCCATAACGTCTTGCAATTCCGTTATTCTAGTTATTTTGTATTAAGTATATTCTTATAAAACTTATCGACCACCATACAATATTGTTGCAATAGAAAGTTACTTTATTTACAAATAGGAAGGCTGAAGTTTTCGTTTTCATTATGTGGAACTTAATATTTTTATAAATAGAGACAGAGAGAGAATCACGTCACATCGTCTGCCTTCTCTGTCAAATATGAACGACCGATAATCGTATCTAAGAATTGTGTAATATGTTTTTATACACATTACATAGAAATTAAAATGGAATGCAGTTAAGTAAAAAACACTCAAGTGAACCAAGCAAGGATTGTCTACATAAAAATATAGTTAAACTCATGTAAATTTTATGTATTAAATGAAAGTGGTTTCTTTGACTGCGTAGGAAATGACGTATATCAGAACGTCGATTCACGTTAAATGCACGTGTTGGGCAATTAGAAATTCCGGCTATATAAAAGTGACCAAAGCAAAACCTTACAAAGTAATGCCACTAGCATAAAGCCGCTCCGATCTGAACCCTTGTCGTTTAAACTCAATTTAGTGAAGCCTATTTAATTTTCATCTAACAACATTTCATACTTTAATTAAACAGAGTGTTGGTAGGTTCACAATGAACCGGAGATTTGTAAGAAATTGTCGAGTTGTTATTTACAATTTGTTATTGGTTAATTGCTTTAGCAATTATTAATTTTATTTTCTTTTAATCATCATTCATAGCTACAGTGGGCCTTGTAAAATATATAATTATTGTTTTCCCAATGTATTGGGGACAAAAGAATTACATAACAATAAAAAGTTTAAGACAAAAATACTATAAATATATATGATAACAAATATTGATAGTTCAAAATTGTAATAAAAGTAAACCACGTGAGCCAACCTTAACCTGATTAAAAGCATTTATTTATTAAGGAAACATAAACAGATACATCACAATAAGAAAATACAAGTTATAAGAATAGATATGTTAAGAGATAAGATGTATCTTAAACTATATATACAAATATGAGAATTATTCCAAAATATCTATAATAAAAATATATTACATCTTTGTTTAAGCTTTTATAGTATGCATAATCTCTTAAATGTCTAGATAATTGTATTGTCCCAATAACATAATTGTTTTTATTTAATATGTATTACTAATTAGTTTTAAACTCCAGATATTAACTCTACCAGATAAATAGCCCGGTCTTACGTAAAAGTAACTTCTAGACCATTCAGTTGATGAGTTCAAATTCAATTAACAAAATACCAGATAATTGATAAGTCTCCTTGTAAGTGTATAAATACCTTGTATATGAAGGTTCTTGAACTTTAATTGGAAAATTAAGTGATTTAAGAATATTCTATAAGCCTGTGTGCTTGAACAATAATGGGAAGCTTTAAATGTAATATAAACAGTTAAAAACAAATTTATATTTGTAAACTAGGCTTAAAATTAATTATCAGTCTAATGATTGTTGTAATTTACCATTTTCTCATCCAGGAGACATAAATACCAATGTGTAAGTAAGGAAAAGTAAAGCTTCGCCAATGGTATATCACAAAACAATTTACGATTCGTGACCCGTTTCTCAAAGCTTTTTATATAAAAGTAGAAATGTTTTAAGCGTTATTAGGTATTGAGAGAGGAGATAAAATAAAAATGCAATAAAATCGTTTCTTTTCGGAGTAGTTCATGCAACCGATCGCACCATTTATTGCATTGGAGAATAGGATAAGTTTCCGTTCTGAACACTGGGAGGCCGCTTGAAGACACTTCTTTTATAAGTTTTGATTCAACGTTGCTATTCTATTTTAGATAATGATTTTAGTTCAGTTTTATAGTTTGCAATTGAGGCGTGATCTGAATAGGATTCAGTTTCTACTAACTATTAATCTGTAATAGGTAAGTTTATATTTACTTAACTTAACTTGATGGTTTTTGACGTATGTTATCGTAAAAGCTATACAGGCTAAGGCAAAGCCTATCTAGTAGGCTCGGAGGGCAATGCACTAAATATTATAACAAGTATCGTAAGATCCTCCTGCTATTCATAATTACCTTGCGAAAACTTTGGATTGGTTTGGCGTTGTGCAATAATCTAAGTCTACATGAACACAACTCGGTTTTGTATACGTGTTAATTCAAAAAGGTCCCTTTTGTTACAAAATTAAAGACTTAATAGAAGGCTTTGTAGAGCTCTAGATAAAGTCGATTTAGCCCGTATTCAAGCAATCTATGGATCTACGACGTCTATTGTGCACAACTTTTCCGACTCCAATATAATTTAAGGCATTTTTCTATAGCCTTTTGTCGATTGGATTCATACGAGTTGTTCGATTTAAGATCTCTACTAATATTATAAAGTCGCACATTGTTAGCCTTTGTAGTGTTAAAAATTATTTACTAAGACGTACAATATACTATTGAGAAAGGGATACATATATTAAAAAGCTTTACACAAATTATTACGAATATTCAAATAAAAATTCCACGACTGTATTGTTTTTTTATTAATTAAATGAAACTATTGTGTTGTAGGCAGTGATAATAAAACTTTTTAATGGCCAAAAAATTTATTTAACAAATATAAAAACTCATAATATAAAAAATAATAAGAAATAATTATATACCAAAATAGGTGTAGTTTTTACAGTAACGAAACGTCAAGATCATGAAGACTTATAATATTAGGACATATTTCACCCACCGTCGGTTAAAGGTAAGCAATTTATTATAACGCGAACGCGTTTATGTTATATCCTGTCAACTCTAGTGTTTCCTGTAAATCATATTTTTCAAATTTCGAACAGTCACACTTGTAGCAAATTCGTATTCGCATACTGTATTCTATATTTGGAAGTTGGACGTATCGCTACTTTTATTTACGCGAGCTAACTTTTACGAATACTTCGTATGGGCATTGATACGCAACGAAGAAGAGCGAAGTTACACACGAAAATGTAGTTTGATATCCTATTTTCCCATTTAGAAACAAACTAGAGATAACAGTAAATGCTGCATACAATGTTATAGATGAAGTTTCTTTTAAATTTTGGGCCGGCAGCTTGTGTTAGGTTATGTGTTTCAAGCACATAATAAAATCTATATATAGATATATATTATATATACACTATCGTATGTGAGAATCCAATTTTATCACAAACATTTTAAAGTTAAAAATATCAAGAAGACTTAGGTTTTAATTCCACATTAACAAACATCAAAAGGTGAATTGTTTCAAAGGTAGGTAGTTATTGCATTCTGCTTTGTACTAATCGTTAACACTAAAGACGTAAGCGACCGTGAAAGAACAAAGTGGGCTCTGATTTGTGGTACTGGACATCGCGTTCCTGGACATTCAAGATGTATGGAGCAAAGTGAGCGAATTGGCGTATTCCCAACCAACTGTAGCGGCTTGTCTCGTACGTCACATTAACTAAGCATACGAATCTCATTCTAATTTACGATAAGTTTGCATAGTGATGTTGACAGGTGCACCATGTTGACAAAGTAACTCCTTTGTGATATATTAATTGACGTATTTTATATACAAGTTAAATTAATTAAGCTAAAGAAATATGAAAATGTATATTCGAAAGGTCAATTTCGCTAATGGCTAATGAAATTTATTAGCCAAACATATATTCTGACATAATAAGATCTATGTTGTTATAAAATTTATTTATTCACACTTTATTGCACTCAAACATTAGAAGTAGAAAGTGGATGATGTCATTATTATATCAGTACACATCGATCGAAACGATCTCTTCCAGGCGACCCACAAAATAAAATAATACTTTTCGTGAGAAATTAGCCGTTTAACGGAATTCCAGTAATGTTCAATTCATTTTTAATAATTTATATGTTCTAGAATTTTTTATTAATTCATGAATTTTAATAGGTTAATTTCGTGTTGTCGCTCAGAACTTAGACCACATAGTGGGTGGGGGCAAGTCGCCATTTACATGTGGTCGGGGGTCAGTCTCGCTATCTCGCTGATTTACAGCCATATTCAATTGTTAGCAGTACTTGTATCAACAGCTGCCACCGACAAATAGATAGCTCCACTTTGTAACCTGCAGTTTAAGGCCGCCTAAATCGAATGTTTAATGAAAATAAAATGTATAAGCTCACGTATATTTTCAGATTACTACGATTATGTGATTAACAAGATTACTAACGTATTTTATGTTTCAAAATTATGCGTTTAAATTTTATCTTTTATCATAAAACCATTAAAATATGAATATATCCAGGTTTAAATTGACTATAAATTATCATTGACTTTATTATAAAAAGTCGTATACAAAATCTTTTGAGTGTATATAAAAAAGCTTTCAAACTATCTCCAGAAAAGTAGGCTGCATTTTCTTTGGCGGTCCTAGGATGCCTCGGCGTAGGTAAACAGTGCCTTACGCTTAGCTTGACGGCTTGTCGCTTTGTTTCCAGTAATGACCGTGCTTTCATCGCAGCTCAATGTATGAAAGTAGAGTGGCTACTATACACATTTATTGCTAATATTTGTATACTATGAAAAATCAAATCACAAGCTCATAGGATTTAATTAGTTCGTTTTGAGTGTATCTAAATACTTATGCCTTCTATTGTAACAATAACCTTTTATCATATCACTCATAAACATCATTTTTAATTTTGATTATATTAAATACATACATACATACAAACAAACTTATAAATTACCTAGTCATCATACAAAAATATAAAAGCAATGATAAACATATATACATACAATTCTTAATAGACTTATGCTATAGTATTAATTAACATAAGAAACATATAGGTACATGTATAATATAAATATATATATTGTTCTTTTAACAAGTGGCATTTTGAATTTGGGTTTTCGCAAATATGACTTACTAGACATGTTCTAATATGGTACAAGAACTTACGATGTATGAAGTGTATAAAGAATCTGTAAACTGTATATATAAAAAGGTATCTTCGAAAGGGCAATGTAGTGTAAGAATGTTAGTACGTGAGAGATATGAGAAGCCTTGTAACGTCACGGCGTTCCCACTGTAATGACCCTATAACAGCCCGCATTATTATTTATGTTGTGTTGCTGAGACGGGTATAATAGTACCATAAGAACGAAATAAATTCTCGCAAAGTTCAACATCTCAGAGGAATCTATGACAGAATGGCACTTATCTATATTGCATTGATATTACAAATACTTTAGAATGTATATTATTAATATATCGATAATAACTGTGGTTAAATTTGAAAGAAAGCAATATGTTTGTGTGTCCCGCTGTACACAAAGTCGCCCTACTTAACCTATGAGGGAGCACATTTTTTAATAATCTACCTCCCAACATCCCAAGTTCAAATCGTACAAAATTCAAATGTACCTACTTGTTACACAAGAAGATTCAAAAGATAAATATATTAAACGAAGTATTACTCCTTTACTTTTACTAATCCTATATTAAATACGTAGATATTTTCTTTATTAACATATACATACAAATTAAGTATGAATATAAAAATGAAAGCAATGAAAAATGTTAATTAGTCGCTCAATACCGGTCACTCATACAAGCGTGCACAGCGAGGATACAAACGTAAATAATAGACAAAGAAAAATAATGTGTGTACGGTAAAACAGAAAAGAGTTTAAAGCTCTGTAAAGAATTATATTATTTGCTTTATATGTTGAAGTGAATAAAAAAATGTATTGTATGACTGAGTATGTAAGGTACACACACTGTAATCAAGTTTAAAGTCCCGGGCCAGGCATGTGACAGGTATCAGCCGTCTCGTCCATCGGTCTAGCTGCGTTACCGCAAAAATAGCTGCTTGGTCTAGAATTTAAAATAGTTCAGCTTTACGAAAAACATTTATGCAGACTGTCCGATTTTTCCGCTTGAATAGCATTTAAATGAAGCGCCCCTAAAAATCTTTTGGGTCTCCACAAATCTCCACTGGTATTCTTGTTTTTTGTGAGCGTATTTCTAGTTGCATTAATGCCGGAAATCACGTGTTTTCCGCCTTTTGTTTTATATGGTGAATGAAAAAAATTATGTCTCACCGAATTGGTTGGCCTCATGGTACTATAATGCTGTTTTGCTTCTTGCACATTATATGTCCATATTAAAATGTTATTGATAAGGTATCGCAGTAAATCGTTTTGATTTTTTGCCAAAATTTTCTTTCCTGTTTGTTACCTGTCTTGTGTGTCTTTGTAGATATTTGTGTGTTGGTATACCTTAATAAATATAAACCAATTGTCATAAAGGCTTCAGTTTTATTTTCCGAACGTACGAATTCATATAATAAACTTGTCAAAGAATATCTTAGACCTGCATTATGTTGTACATAATAGTGTAAAACTAAAACACGTATCCTATTAGAACTAACATTATATATAGTAACATCCGTTTATATAATCGACTCGCAATTTTATAGTACGAATCGTAAATCAGAACATTATATATGAAAGTCTGTGAGTACGTGGGCGTTCGGAACTTATCAACTTAGATGGAACTCTTTCGATAAAAACTTTATTGAGAACGTTGGAGTCGATAGAAATATAGAGTTATGAATATCAGATGACTTCGATGACACAATATCGCTAGATTCATTATCACTTGTTATTGGAAACACAATAAGAATATAAATGAATATATATTTTTATTTGTGGCTTATTTTATTGTGCGGTTGGATAAATATTTGAGGGATAAGTTTATTAAATTACCAATGAACATTTTGGGGATATTTGTGCCTTGTGTAAGTTGGTTCTGGAAAATGCGTTTGTTTTGCTATGGGCGGTTTACTTAAATGGTGTTGACCGCCGTCCATAGATGTTGGGAAGCTGTCTGGTGTGTGGCTGGCCATTCTGGGAATGATAAGGAATATATAATTAATGGTAAAGATTCAAATGAGACAGGATAGACAAGAGGACAGGGTATTTGATAATTTGCAAAATAATTTCCGTTGAAAATAAAATATATGTCTTTTTTCTAGTATTTTAATTTTAAAATTAGGTTAACCCTTAATCTACTTAATAATTGTCGGGTGAAGATATTTTTATGACGGGGAAATATCGAAAGAAAAACGTATTTCGCTTCGTATATGTAATTCGAGTGGAAACCAGAATTTTATAAAACACATTTTATGAGCTGAAACTTCTTTACAGTGCAATGTATGCCTCAATTGCGGCTAATGCTAATCCAATAAAGTGAACAGCGAGCATGTGTATTTAATACAGGTCACTCGAGCTGTAATAGCCCATATTATAAAGTTATTTTAATACAAATTGTTCGAAATGCGACTTTATTTTCCAATAGAGAAAATTAGCTGGTCATTTTAATGTGACGTTAAAAAAAATGAAGAAAAACGGCACGCGAGCCATTAGAGACTTTAACGACTTCGATCAGATGAATAAATGATTGAATTTTCAATTAAGATTAAAGGGAAACGCGACGACCAACTTTGTGGACAATCGTCGGTCTTAGCGGGGAACGAGTGATGAAAAAGTGTTTCATTAGCTTTTCAGTACTTTGCGGGTCAATTTGATCGAAAGTTTCACTTAAGAACAATTTTAAAATTGAGGAAACCTTACGGATATACCTTATTGGATGTTGATATACATATATTATATATCCTAATGAAAGTTGACTGTATATAACAGATCGATATTTTGGTTGAAAATGCATACTATACCGTAAACGAATATTTAGAGGACAAAGATCCCTTTAATGTGTCAGCAATTGGCTGAGCATCAGGACAGTTTAATTCTTGAGTAGCCTTACAGTGCTTTATTTGAATTGTGTGTAATATAATTTTGTATTAATTGTTTATTTTAAAAGTGCAGCTATCGAGTTTCTTGTCGGTTCTTCTAAGACTGCCTTCCGAACCGGTGGCAGTGTAAAAATTGACGATTCAAAAGTGTCTTTATAATGACCTACTTGAATAAAGATATTTTGAGTTTGAGTTTGATAAATACTTAAAATTTAATTGATTAAATCATATTTTAAATAAGATTACACATAGCATTAATTTCCAGCAGTTATTCCTTGGGTCACGTGCGTTGTCGTAAGCAACTGTGCCTTGAATTGTATTCTAGTTAAAAATTTAAATTTAATTCTCGTTCTCCGTGTCGCACAAGAGAAATATTTTAAATTAAATGTTTCTTTTGCATTGACTTATTGTTTGAAAAAAAACGACTAGCTCAACGAAATATAAATTTGTCTGTTAAGCGAGAACTAGCATTTTAATGGTTAACTCGACAAACTGGCGGTAAATGTAATTGTAGAGTCGTGTTTTTAGATGATTCATAATTTATTAATGGTAAGAAAGTTAACTTTATGAATACAATTATTATTTTATTCTTTCAAATAATGTTAATTCATGTGTATACGTAGTTTTGTAATACATATGTACCGACGTATTTTTTAAAAATAGCTTCTTTTTTATGAACGTTGCGAACGAGCAGGCGGGTCACTTCGAGTGATGTGCCAACCGCCGCCCATGGACACCCATGGAGGCCTACAAGTGAGCTGCCGGCCTTTAAGGAAGGGGAACGCTCTTTTTTTAAGGTCGTTGAGGCTCGGGAATACCTGCGCTGGCAGTTTGTTCCACAAAGAGGTGGTGCGCGACAGAAACTGCCTTAAAAAACACACAGTCATGGAGCGCCAGACGTCAAGGTGGTACGGATGATATTTCGTATTCTGCCTTGACGTCCGGTGATGGGATTCAGCTGAATGTATTAGTCCGAACAATTTATCAGAGCATCAGATTCATCATAGCCGATTTTTAATGCCGGATAGATTAAGATGTATGATTTTTTTTTTGTTTTTGGATTTGAATAAATAAAAAAAAAGCTGGTGTACGATTTGTTATATATAAAACCATATCAAATTAGCTATTTGATATAAAATTATTTTCAATGTTATAAGGAATAAGTATACGGAGACCACAAACATTCATCTGACAGCTACACAGTTGATTTACGACTAATTGTCCCCATGTACATACTCCTCAATGATAGACCTTTGAACCTTCGCCAGATAAATAGTACTGTTACATTGTCGCGTCGGCAAGATTTGTATGGTGCATCAATGAACCAGTGTTTGATACAGTTTAATTGTTCATTCATTGTCTCAGGTAAAATCTATGAACACCTTGGCTTGTGTATTTATTTACTATAATGCAAAATAGTGGGAATCACTATGAGTTAGATATTAAAGGAAACAGAGCCTTTATTTGTGATTAATATATATATGTCAAACATGGCTTGTGTATATAAAATGGTGCATATAGCATTAATGTTATTCATACTGAATTAAAAAGTTACTTGAATTGGCGTATTTTAAATATATGTAAGCGTCAGTCGTAAGTTTTGGTAAGAATTTTTCTATGGCACCGGGAAATGGTTATTTTTATTATAAATATTCACCCATTCGCTGGTGCAAGGCGTAATGGCTGCTCCTTACAAACGTAGTTTACGTATGTACGAGTTTCTTGCTAATTATTCTCAACCACTGTATGCTCTTGATTGAGGAACTGGCACTAAATGTAATTGTATAGACAAATTTGTTTTTTGACGATTCGAAGTGTAAAAAGATTTATGTGGATAAAGATATTTTCGAGTTGTCGGGAAACGGATTAGGCCTAGGCGATGTTACCACATGTTATATCTAATTTTAATTCATGACATTGATTGACACGTTTTTGATGATCAAGGAGACTGTAGAAGGGCTTGGTGACATATGCTTTGTCAGTTGTCATTTGGACATTTTTTGTCTACTAATGAGTGTTCAGCATATGTTCAGCGTCAACAAAAAAATGTTTAACCATTTTAAATACCTTGTAAACTCTATATAACGACACTGAAGGGACTGTGCATTTTATGGCTTTATACAGAATGGTCGTTAAATGAAGAGAATCAAAAACCAGAATGGAATACAAGGTAAACCAACCAAAGCCAATTGATTTCGCTTTAGAGCTTGTCGGTAAATCGAGTGACGTTATATGGAGATTTCACTGTACATATATTGCGTATAGGATTTAAGAAAAAAACGTCTACACCTCATTAAAATTGCGGAAACTGTGATTGCAAAGAGTGTAAAATCATTTTAATGTGAAATGAAACTGAATATTTTTTATAGGTTAAAACCTCTTTAATGCTATAAAAAATGTGTTATAGTTATTAAAACAACCCCGTTGTGTTAAGCCTACCTTCGACGTTATTATAATACATATATCTTTACTTAATACGTATCGGGCGACATCTATTAAATCATGTCGGGTAATAAATTATTACGCATTGTAGATTTAAGCGCCATCTAGCCTAAGCGTAAGTCATTAGAGATGCAATACGAAATGCTGTATCGCGGGAAAAAATCATTACATAAGTAAGCTTCATTTTGAACAAGATTCTAAATTCAAAGTTTAATCAGCATACCCAACTAAATTTGTAAAACTCTTATCATTAAAAAGTTATATTTTAACGCAAAAGAGCTAAAATGCATTATAATAAATCTAGTCCGAATTCGGTCTTATTTACGTTGCATGCGATAAATTTTTATGCCAAGCAACAAAAGCTATCAAAGGTTTTTCAGGGTTGTCGTGAGACGGCCATCCATTGCGGTCAATTTGGCGTAATGTAATCAATTGCCGAACCAATAAAATAAATCACGCGCGACAGTTTTAATTGATAACATACTATATTAAAAGCTACTGCGCGACGCTTTCGAAGAATTGAAATAGAGTAGAGTAGATAGATATCTATCTACTCTACTTGTATCTACAAGCACGGAATTTATTGTGCAGTACACTAGGTATCGTGGTGTGGTTAATGTAAAAGAAAAACTCTAATTATATGTAAAAAGCTTGGTAGTTAAGAACTATATACTCTAACTGTAACTAAATAATTGCTATCTAGAATAAGACATTTTATTAATAAATATTATGAAAATGTGTGCTGTTTATTCCCAATGACCTTCTATGATTTCAAACAGATATTTTAATAGTTCAAGATTTGACTGTAATCATTTAAGTCTATTATTTATTAATGCAGTGAACACAACCTGAGCTCACATATAAATAATGGTACGTAACTTTTTAATTAATCGTATTGAGTTTCGTATTTATGTTTAAAAGAAAATTAAATAAAAAATTAACTAATCATTAATTTGTAACTGATACAAAAATGGACATAGTTATTTATAGATGCGTATTAAAAGTTCACGCTTCTTTAAATCTTCCTCCTCCTTCTTCTATAGAGTGGTCGTGGTCGGTTTTTGGGTTACGACTTCTTTAAATAGACAAGATTACATGGTGCCGATCAGGTGAAGCCGTAAATTGGGGATGCATTAACATGAAATATTTGAAAATATCTTTTGTTTCTCCTCTGCTTATTACGAGAACGCAGCCCGGAACATTTGGTATATGATATATTTAAGTGACATTTGATCAAGCGTGACAGGATACAAGTCGTTTTCGGATCGTTACAATTAAGCACCGAAAAATTACCGCACGACCACAATTGCTTATTTATAAACATCCAACATTTCTTGACAAAATGTCAAAAGCATTAATTAGGCTAATACGAATCGTCGTAAACAAATGAGGACAATAAAACATTGACAACCCTTTGACGGCAATGATTGAGTACCGATCACTGTTTATTTTCATTACGAGTCAATTAACGAATACAGGACAGTTCATTATCAATTTAAACACCTGCACAATTGGTGTACAAAGTCATCTTGCGACGCTTAATAGCTTTAAAGCTTAATTTTACACCTTTTTTGATCGGTGCGCGATTATTTGTTGGTGTTCTGTGATTTTTGCTTTACCTACTCACGCAGAAGACGCGTCAAAATAATATTAAATAAATATTTTCTTACAAATACAATATAAAGTAAAGAAACACAACACCTAAAAACAGAGATTCGACAATCAAATGTTCATGTTTAACTATGTATAAATAAAGTAAAAACTGAAATACTTTTCACATTAAATATGATTAAAATACTCGAACGTTATTAACACAAAGATAATATATATTTATTTTATTTATTCATTCGCATTTTGTTACATAAAAACAGTAGTAGGTAATGTTAATAGATTAGTACTTATAAGAGCAACCTATCGCTTAGAAGTGATCTCTGCCAGACAACCCTTAAAATAATAGAATATGCACTTATAATATGGCATTGTCTAATTTAAATTTGTTTTTTACATATATAAATCCGAATTTCTAAATGGTGTTATAAATTGGAGATTATTTCGGTTAAACTAGGTTTTATTTAATTGTCTGTTACGCGAACCACAGAGAATGTACGTAAATTAACTATTGTAACCTTTTGGGTATTATCTGTCATATTCTTCTAAATATTGACATAACTATAATTAGCAATACCAAACACGTTTTAGTTACTTTTCACTCTCTCACATAAACACTAATATTCAAGCGTGTAAAATGTAAAGTTAAGCGAACACGCGGATAACATGCTGTTTACAAATTTAGTTTTTACACCCTCGTAAAAGAGCCAAGCGTAAAATACTTTTATTTTACTTAAAAACGCGTAAAAGTCTTATAAAGGTGTCTTTTATTAAACCGACGTTTACATGGCGACACACATTCCATTTATTCCGAGTGGCAACTTTAAATTTAAAGAACGTATCGCCAAGCGCTGTCATAGCATCGCCATAAAATCGAAAAGGAATAATCTATTAACAATATCTACTTTCACTGTTTTTTGTGTGCTAAGTGTATATATATTTTAATTATTTTTTAAACCTATACATCTTAAAAAAAGTTTACACAATAAAAATAGATTAAAAATAAAGCCAAAATATGGTTAAAACATAGAACCGGAAATATAATCTAAGTTCAGAAACAACAATAACAAAAAAAACACGAACAGAAAATCATAAATAAAAATATATATATATATACATACGAACAAGTGGAGTATTATATGAAGAACGAGCATTAAAGTGTGTGTGTGTATGCAATGGTGTTGCTGTGTGAGTGCGTGTGCGAGGTTGGGTCTTAGTTTTTTTTAAAAGAATTTCTACTTAGCCAAATATATCTAAGGACAGATAGGACTCATTATAGCTTCTTACTGCGCGAATATATAAATAATATATTGTAAATTTCCTTTTAGTTTTAGATAAATTACATATATGAATATTATATAATTAATTTACATCCTACCGATATAGTTACTCTCAACAAAACAAATAAATATACGGTTCATCGACCGAGCGACTCTAATAGTACACGATTCATTGCATGTCTATTATGGACGCACAAAACATGATGAATTCTGTAACGATTTTATGTTTATTGTATAGGTTTATGTCTGATTTCACTATCTATAAAATTACAAGTAATCAAATAATATTGGCAGAAGAGCCGTCTAGTGGTTAAGGACAATCTCTCATGTCGTATATTCAATATCTTAGAATTATGATCATTTTGCTATTAAGCAATTTATTTCACATTTCTTAAAGGTGTAAAGGCCTACGAATGTGAATGTTACAGTACGTTTATTTGTTATGTAATAAAAAAAATCTATAGTAATCTGTATCACAGTTATATAGACTTGTTATAACAAGTCTAGCGACGCTTAAAGTTTAAAATCTCGTCTTAATTACAATTCTATATGATTTTCGGAAAATTATTTTAAGTACCACTGTCAGATTGATTATTAAATTGTCTAGCCTGTACAGGATTAAATTGATCCATATTCGGCCATTGGCAATTGGTTTTTTTTTCCCAATCGTCAGATGAGTTTTAGAATAATCCAGGTTTTATATAGACCCATTTGGCACGTAACATCGAACAAAACTATGCTTTGTTGCATTTAGCTTTTGCAATTAAGATTTATGGTTTCATAATAATTTTGCATCTAATAAATAGGATGGTATTTTAGGTTCTGTTTATGATATCGTTTGTCATTAACTAGATCATTTGTTAATAAAAAACCTATTGTAAATGTTTTTGCACATTCATCACTCCAAATAAAATATTATACAACGGGTTACTACTACAGATTCAGTGTTTATTATATAATCTTGTTCATGACTAGTGATACACCTGTAATTCACTGTATTTTACAATGGATTGCATTTTTTATTCTTTTACCACATCGACTATGTATAGCAGGCATATATTTTCAAAATAGAATAAGTACTTATGTATATATGTTATATTTATGTTAACATGAATGTACCAAAACATATTTTATTAAAATTGTCCTGAAACATTTTATGTACTAAGTAAATACAAAATACTTTTAAGATTATTAAAACATAAAGTATACACAAAACATATATTTGGGAACTTACAAGACATGTATTTAAGATTTAATTGTTAAACTATTAAGGTATTCAATATAACTACACGATGGGTAACCAGGGAGTTGGGGAGGATGAAAGTAAAATCAACATAATCTGGCTATATTTTTGTACATTACAATATTAGTTATAAGAAAATCTAATACTGACAGCATCAGTACTGTATCATGAATCAGATAAATTCCATTTTCAAATCTGGTTTAGTCATGTTTAAAATTATTCGAGAGTCAATCGAAAATGGGAAGTTCCTGCAAATGAATAGTATTTAACCACGATTTCAACTGTTTACACATTGCGAACTAGACAAGTATGCCGCCTTGCATACTTCGGATTAGTTGCTTTGCAAGTCCAGTGACTTGGGCATTTGTCAATTGGGAGCGGCGGTGTTGAGCTGACATTTGAAATTCATTCTAGTTACGAACTTAGAAACAATAATTGCTTATTGGATATCTCGGTGTTTAGTCTCGGACTGTTGAATCGCATTTTACATTTTTATTTTGATTAAATTTAAATGGGTTTCAATTTTTATACAACCATCGTACGCTTGACTAACATCTGTCAGGATTCATTTTGTTATTAACCCTGTTTACTGACATACAATATTTAGGTGTGCTTTTATTACACTATAAAAACCAGCTTCCGGCCACCAAAAGAGTCAAACTCAACTCAGGGATGTCATTATATGGTACTCGTTTTAACAATTATACAGTAGTGATTAACATCAATTAGTAATAAATTTTGGAGCAGAACAATCCATTTTCAGTGCATCCGTGTCCATGATATTATAATAATTTTTATCGTAGTAAGCTTTTTCAGTTAATGGTTTAAATTTATTAATTGACAAGTCTTGAATGAGCCTTTGGGAGTAGGTTAAACGCAACAAATGAATTACATATTCAATTGTCTGCAACAACAACTTTATTTTTCTTTAATATGTATACAAGACACCCATGGCATTCCATGACAAACGGCTCTTCAAGAGCTGATGATGCCATTCAACTGGCGCTTTGTGGTCTACCAAGTTGCCAGACATTACGCTCAAAATATATTCAAGTAGGTCTTTATAAAACACTTTAAATTAATTTTTACTACTAACTACCATCGGCTGGGATGATGTATATACCGAGAAGAACCGTCAAGAAACTTGATAGTTGCTCTTAAAATAAATTAATAACTGTTTATCTTAAGTTTAATCGAATCTCACATTCCTATAACAAATATAATATTGATCAATAAATAAAGTATCATCCGATATTAAGTTTTGAAATGATACCGGTTGTTAAATTAAACTTTATTGCCGATTACTGTGAATATAATGAACACTTAATTTAAGTAGCCGTGAAAATTGCATTATTAATTAATATGGTTAGTTTTTATTTGATTCTAAAAAGTTATGATGCGGTTGGAACGCGGGATAATTGAATGCAATTGTGGGGGGAAACTTTAAGCTTCAATGTACAATTTGTTTTTATCAAGTTTCGATTTCCGTGTTCGTAACTGCTAATCATTTATTCACGTTATAAATAATAAACACGATAATCAATATGACGGTTGAACTTCGCGATCGATTCATTAAAAATAGATTGTAGTTATATTGGTAAATTAGTCATTGTCTGCGATAATTTCCCATGTGTGGGTTTTCGTTTATTTTTTTGAGAATTCCAAATATCGTTTATATTATCTTATTATTTTTATTTATTAATGTTAAAAAAACAAGGCTGAAATAGAGTTAAAATATTTTTTTTTTATTTTGGACAATCCTCTTGGTGGAATGGGCGAAGTTATAAAAGTCAATATCTGAATTTTATTTCAGAATTACTGTATCGTGCGCCTTAGTAAAATGATTGTAGGCTTAAGCGGGTGAAAGGTTCGCCGAGGCTGCCGGCCAACGAATTCTAGCGATTGTAATGATATATGGTCGCATTATTTTCTTATCTTTTCTCTTTCTAACTCTACCAGTCATACTTCATTCTGGCTGTTACGTTTTATTTTTCATATCTCGCGGTCTTAATGTTGGTTAAGCTAAATTTATAATACCCTCCAAAATAATATTTCATTGAATAATTATTTTAATATCTTTGTATGTTTGTATCTTCATAAAGAACTGTAGTCCCTAAAGCGTCGAAATAACAGGCTTTGGTTCATCTAGCTTGCATTCCATCCTGATTTTTCTACTCTCAACGACCACTCTCTATAACGCCTTAAAATGCATAGTCCCTTCAGTGTTGTTATATAGAGTTTACACTGTTACAGTGTACACAGTTTATTTTTAAAGGTGAGATACACTTTTTTATTATAACAGTGTGTGCAGTGCAATGTGTTAAATACAAGTATATGATATGCCATAATAGAATATACGACTTTCTATAGTCTTTATTTTTTTTTATATACTAAATTCAATATCGTCAAATTTGATATCAAAATTAAACGTAAAGAAGTGTATTTGAATGGGAAAATTTATGCCAAAATTAAAATGGAGTTTTTGTAGTAAACAAGAAGGCGTCGAGATCGGGGGAAAATATTTTCATTGCATAAAGAGAAGATGTAATCTTTTAATTTGTTTGGAAAATCATTATGTAACTTAATTTTCTCCGCGAAAAGGAAAAGCTTACTGATCGGCTTATAAAGTCGTTTGAGGTGTCAATTAATGGGAAATTTAAAATAATTCTTTATGACATTTTTATGTTAACATGTTTTTTTTTTAAATCATATTTTATTTTATTTTTATTGGACGATCTTAGTACTTACTCAAAAGCTTTATAGTACCTTCACTTCCGCTTATATGATTAAACAGGTTTATGTATGAATTTCGAAAAAAAAAAATTAAATTTTTACTTTTATATTCATCTTGCTATTCATTTATAAATGTTTTATGCTTAAAAATATAGAGTAGGAAGAACACGTAAAAAGTCGAAGTTACTTAGAAGTTATTCTCACTTAACACAATCTACGCATTTTGGTTTAATCAAACATTGCATTTTTAAGGTTTGAAATAGTTATGATTATTTAATTACTGGGGTGATTTTATCAAATATAAAGGTATCAAATAAACTGCCTTGGTGACGGTGAATTCAAGGTTAGATCAAACAATTGTCGTGGGTTTAATTCTAGTCTTCTCTAGTGTCTTCTAAGTGTAAAAAGGGATCATTACCAAAAAAAATGAACCAAGTCGAGTTTCTTGCCTGCTTCTTCTCAGATTGGTCGCATACAAACATGCGTTGAGTTAGATATATGACGTTTTAAAATAGCGCTATGTACGTTAGTGCGTAATGATATTTTGACTTTGACTTACCTGATAATATTTCTGTTAATGTATTTAACAAATGTAATAACTTTAACTTAAATGTATATAACAAATGTTATAGAAATATCGTTGTTAAATTTACATTAGCAGACGGGCTTTCGAAAGTTGCGTTAATTTGTTGAAGGGTTGAGATTGACATTCCAGACGGCTCTTAAAATTTACAAAATTGAGTCAACGTTATAACGCTACAATGAAGTAAACAATTTAATCTTGTCAGACTTGATGAACTTCTGAAATCCGGTCAAGTACCAAGTGTCTTTTGTTGATTTCAAAAATGAATTTGAATTAAGCCTCCTAGAATATCCCAGACTATCAGATAGCTGTCGACATCGACTGATGGCAGTTATGAAGAGGTAAAAAAATTGGATTAAAAAAAAACCCCGCATAAGATTCTCCTTGTGTGTTATTAAATTCAAATTGAATGTTAACTTTACCTTTTATCTTTTTAATTTATTTACAGTCAACTTTATTCTGTCATAATCATTGTGCATGAATAAATATTGTTTTAAAATCATTATTCAATATAATCCAAGCAATTTCAGACTAATAAACATTCATCAATCTGACAGTAGAGTATTTGGTGACTCGTTCGTTCTATAGGTTATTGTTATTTACTATGCACTATCTATTATATCTCTTTGTACCGTAAATAAATAAACTAAATTATGTATGTATGCAGCGTCTATAGTTTTAATTATATTAAAATAAAATAAATATATTAAAAACAATATAATGAATGATATATTGCGAGTTTTGAAGTGGGCTAACCTAATCCGTTGTACAGTACTTACATCAACGTACCCGAGAAGCCAAGATAGAAAATAAAATTGATATCGCTCCGCCGCGGGCGACCGAGAAAAAGCATTTCGAAATAAATGACTTTTTAAATTTCATCGTTGCACACAGTTTCTCTATCAATTGTCGAGGCCCGCATCGTAACTGGATTTTGCCGGCATTTATTGTGCTACAAGATCGCGACTTTTATACCGCAAAGGCCTCTGGACATGTTCAAATTGTATTGTTGGACGTCTATTGCCAATCGTTTTTCCATTGTTATCGTTTGTTTTTTATATATTTTCAACAGAACCGTATCAACGATCACTTGTGTACGTCAATCATTTTCTTTTTATATTGACGGACTTAGGGTGGTAAGGTTCCGAGGTAAACCGGTCTGAGACCCACAAAGGCATAGTCAAAGTCAAAATATCTTTGTTCACTTAGGTATATGGGACCATTTTTTAATCGTCTCAAATGTGAGCGATTACTACGCCTGTTTGCACGCGTATACAAACTTAGCTTAACTAACATTTTTTAAAGCATGATCACTGTTTTATTAATGTCAATATCTTAGCTTTCGGAGATTCATTGTTAAGCTTTTTTATCGTTTAAATACTCGTTTACACTATAATGTACTTGTTTAACGATTTTTGCTTAAAAACGTTTTAAAAGCCTTCAAATTGGCCTCAAATAGAATAAGAGTTTATTGAGAATTAATTACAAATTTAATGGAGCCTACTTATGGTTACACATATGAATCGCTATAGCACTGCGCTATAGAACTGACAAGAAACTCTCCGCCACATGCATAAATATATATTAAACAGAATCCGCATATAGGAAAATGAAATTTTATTATATAAAACTATTCACTTAAATCAAAACCAAACACAAAGTAAACAAAAGTCCTTCAGAAGCCATGTCGTCACTGAGAAATCAGTTCGAATAGACCATGTAATACTTTGAGTCTAAAATCATATTACACCGTTATTTAGAGGGAACATTTTCAAAGTATAATAAAAACTGCATCGTGAATATGCAAGCTACGGATGCATAAACAAATTGCTGCTCGCACATCTCATTAATGTCACTCACGTGGTACGAGCCGAGTGGAAAGAGACTTATTGTCACGTAAGGTTTCAGCAATAACTTATACGTTCCTGTAATTGACTTGAGAATATTATACGGGCTGATCCATTTGGTGTTCAGTATTCAGACGTAAAATATTGCACACCCTGTTTCGCCAATATCAGAACGGTTATTTTTTGTTTTTCTTCTATATTAGTTCGTGTAATTGTATTCTGTGTGTATAGTGTTTCACTTACACTTTAATTTATGCACACACGTGTCTCAAGCATAACTGTTTGTATGTGTGTTGTTAGTATGCATTATATGAACAATAATAAGAAGCTATATCTATACCAAAGTTGTAAAAGGCCTTATGTGTTAAGTGCAGTCTGTACATATTCGTACATTGTTTTTGAGAAATAAAGCTTAGATATAATTTTCAATAAAAAATTTTGAAACTACAAACAGAAAGTTAAGGAAGAGTCGATATTTTATTGAACAAAAATATATCTTTATTCACTGAGGTACAGGACCATGTCGAAACATCTTAATTTAAGATTCTACGTACGCGAGAAGCTAGCCTAGCTGAGAAGAAGCACGCAAGAAACTTGGCTTGGTTGATATTTTTTAGCAAGTACACTTTTTGAAGCAAGATTAAGCTGGAGCTTATTTATTCCCAAACTTTTCCATCATTAAAATAGTCTGATATATGTATTTTGAGTGCAACAAACACTATGTTATTAGCTTTGGTAAAAGCGCTGAATTGGATTACCGACCGCTAATTCACAAAAGTATGCGTAGCAAAATTTCGGAATTGCTACGAAGTACGCACCGCATAGCGAGTCAATTTAAGTCCAACGAACACTTGGTTTGTTATTTAATCTCCTGTTTTTGGACACCGGTCTTTTATTACTAAAATTTTACCACATAAACTGTGGTAAACACACATAATTATGATTTAGTTAGGTTAGTATACGTAACAGTAAAGTATACCTTTTTTTTGTGTCCATATATTTCTTTCATTTCAACTATTGAATTGATTTTTTTCAATGTTTCTAATGTAATTGGTGTGTATACACATACAAGTGAAGTCTGTTATTGTTTTTTTCTGTGTATTTTCGTAATGGAAAAAATCTGTTAAGGTATGTTAAGTACCAAATATACATTAGATATTCTATCGTAGTGTGTTAATCTTGTGTAAAATGTGTGACTGCGATAAATTCTATGTTGAGGAAACCAGCTTCTATCCTTCTATGAGAATAGTATCAACAAGTATAGGAAATTAATATTATAACTAAACAACTCAGTTGGTGCAATGGTTACAATGCCGGACAGCCGGACTGGGTACCCGCGTTTCATTCCGTTTATATGATGAACATATAACATACTCTTTTAAGTGGGAGTGCCATGCTGTTACCTTAGGGTTTCAGCCGAATGGGCAGGCACGGCCGGAGAAATACCACTCTCTCACAGAAAACCGGCGTGAAGTGATGCAATTGGACTTTGTTCATTTTGTACTCGCGTTTCGTTCGGTGAGTGAGATCTTCCGGTGCCCATCCTTTCCCCTTCCCCGTCCTCTTGTAACCCTCCATTTCCTTTTTTTTTCCTTTCCTCCTCATTCCCTCTCCTTCCCTGTCCCCCCAAACAAATACTTGAATGATGGTGCAAAATAAAAAGAAATTACCCCAGGGGGGTACCACCTGTCGTGGAGAATCCCCTCCTGCGTGTCCACCTAACTGTTTTGTTGTTGGGCCCCCAGGCTGCCCTTCGTATTCTGGGGGGGGCAATTTTGCGCTCATATCTAAAAACACATCTCATAAATGTCGGGGCAAACAGAGTAAGCATCACTTGGCATCTTCCTCATCGCTTACTGTGGACTTCTGCAATGTGAGGGGGCTTGTTTCGAACTTAAACGCTGTTCACCACCACCTTGAAACAGCTTTGCCGGCCTTACTCTTTCTTACCGAGACACAGATTTCTTCTCCTGGCGACACCTCTTTCCTCTCCTACCCTGGTTATAAATTAGAACATAGATTCTTGCCAAGGGCTGGAGTGTGTGTCTATGTCCGGGATGACATTTGCTCTCGTCGCCTCACGTTTCCTGAAGGAAAAGACCTATCGATTCTTTGGCTCCGCGTAGACTGCGATGACCATCCGCGATTCTACGCATGCCTTTATAGGTCTCATAGCGGTAATGCCGAAATTGACCGACTTGTGGAGCACATACAATCGGCTACAGACTCCTTGATTGCAAATGTTCCTACCGCTGAAGTCGTAGTTCTTGGCGATTTTAACGCCCACCATACCGACTGGCTCGGCTCTACTACCACCGACTATGCGGGAAGAATATTTCACGACTTTGCCTTGGCCTACGACCTGACTCAAATGGTGCCCTCGATCACGAGAATCCCAGATGTCGAAGGTCATAATCCTTCACTGTTGGACCTGCTGCTGACTTCTCACCCGGACGGGTATCATGTATCAGTTGATTCCCCATTAGGATCTTCAGATCACTGCCTTGTTCGGAGTACTATAAGAACAACGCGACTCACTAGACCTCGTTTTGCAGGTTGTCGTCGCGTCTGGCACTATAGGTCAGCAGACTGGGATGGAATGCGCTCCTTTTTTGCTTCCTACCCGTGGGGGCCGATTTGTTTTTCGTCGGATGATCCGAATGCTGCTGCCGACTCTGTCGCTGATGTGGTGCTGCAGGGAATGGAGCTTTTTATTCCTTTCTCTGCTGTGCCCATCGGTGGCAAGTCCCAACCTTGGTTCAGACAGTCTTGCAAAATGGCGGCGCGCCGAAAGCTTGAATGTTATCGTACCTGGGCTCAAGCGGCAGCATCACGTGATGTAAATACCAGCGTTCTTAAAAAAGCATATAACTCGGCCTCTAGGTCCCTCAAAAGTGCCATTGCTAAGGCAAAGTCTATTCACATCAGCAGAATTGGTGATAGACTGGCTCGGCTCCCTTCTGGGACACGTGCATTCTGGTCTCTTGCCAAGGCTGTTCAAGGAAACTTCTGTAAGCCATCTCTTCCACCACTACTTGGGGCGAACAACCTGATGGCCAACACCCCGAAAGAGAAAGCCGATCTTTTAGGCTCTCTTTTCGGGTCCAACTCGACGATTGATGACCACGGGAATACTCCACCGACGTTATTGCGGTGTGATACCTCGATGCCCGAAATTGTTTTTCGGCTTCGTGCCGTACGCAAAGCCCTTACTTCCCTGGATATTCATAAGTCGAGTGGACCGGATGGTATTCCTCCAATAGTGCTGCGCACTTGTGCTCCTGAGTTGGCTCCGGTCCTGACGCGTCTTTTCCGGCACTCTTATTCACTCGGCATTGTCCCGAACGCTTGGAAGACCGCCTTGGTTCACCCGATTCCTAAAAAAGGCGAACGCTCTGATCCTTCAAACTACCGCCCAATAGCTGTTACCCCTTTATTTTCTAAGATAATGGAGACCATTATCAACAGCCAGCTCCTTCGTTACCTAGAGGAATGCCAGCTGATTAGTGACCGTCAATACGGTTTCCGCCGTGGCCGCTCAGCTGGTGATCTTCTAGTTTTCTTAACTCATAAATGGGCAGAAGCTGTTGAGTCTAAAGGGGAAGCACTGGCGGTTAGTCTGGACATAGCAAAGGCCTTCGATCGGGTATGGCACAAGGCGCTTCTCTCAAAACTTCCAGCATATGGGCTTCCCGTGAAGTTATGCGACTGGATCTCCAGTTTTTTGGCCGATCGGAACATCAAGGTCGCTGTCGACGGTGCATGTTCCGACCTCAAATCCATAAACGCTGGAGTTCCCCAAGGCTGTGTACTCTCTCCTACGCTGTTCCTCTTGCATATCAATGATATGTTGCACTTAAGCAGCCTTCATTGTTATGCGGATGACAGTACTGGAGATGCTCTATATCACGGCCGTGCAAATATTTCCCGGGTTGATGTCGAGCAGTGTCGGGACAAACTTGTATCTGAAGTCGAGACTCTACTGCGTGGAGTCTCGGATTGGGGTCGACTTAACTTAGTCCAATTTAACCCCTCGAAGACCCAGGTTTGCGCGTTTACCGCTAAAAAGAATCCCTTTGTCGTGGCCCCACTATTCGATAACACTCCTCTTAAAGCCTCAGCCAGTATTGGAATTCTTGGTGTCGATATATCGAGCGATGTCCAGTTCTGCAATCATTTGGAAGGTAAGGCTAAGTTAGCCTCTAAAAAGCTTGGTGTTCTCAGCAGGGCGCGTCAGTATTTCACATCAGGCCATCGCTTGCAACTCTATAAAGCGCAAATTCGGCCTCATATGGAGTACTGTTCCCACCTTTGGGCGGGGGCGCCCCAATACCAGCTCCTTCCATTTGATCGCATCCAACGCAGAGCGGCTCGTATCGTCGACGACCCCATCCTTTCCAATCGGCTTGATCCTTTGGCTCTGCGTAGAGATGTAGGCTCCCTCTGCATCTTCTACCGCATTTATCATGGGGAGTGCTCTGATGAATTGTTCGGGCTAATACCTGCAGCGGAATTCCATCACCGGACATCAAGGCAGAATACGAAATTCCATCCGTACCACCTTGATGTCTGGCGTTCCACGACTGTGCGTTTTTTAAGGCAGTTTCTGCCGCGCACCACCTCTTTGTGGAACCAACTGCCAGCGCAGGTATTCCCGATCCGCTACGACTTGGGGACCTTCAAAAAAAGAGCGTTCCTCTTCCTTAAAGGCCGGCAACTCACTTGTAAGCCTCCTGGCGTTGCAGGTGTCCATGGGCGGCGGTTGGCACATCACTCGAAGTGACCCGCCTGCTCGTTTGCCTCCTCTCACATAAAAAAAAAAAAAAAAAAAAAAATACTGTTGGCTGTATGTATTTATTTAAAGTATATATGTATGTATGTTTGCACAATAATCACTTATATTTTATGACCGTGTTTGAAAGGTGTCTTGAATTTGCCTAAATTTTAATTAATGACGAATAAAAACGTATATACACGGTGAAATCTATTTTATTCCCATTATTATACTAATTTGGAAAAGAAATAAAAAATATTTTTTTGAAATTGGAATGCTCTTTGTCCAGCTTATTAGTGAAAGAGGAAATACTCCATATAAGTCCATTCACTCATAACCGTTGTTAAGTATAATGAAGCGAGATCCTTAGAGGATATGAGCAGTGATGCGATGAGCTCACGGACCGCATCAGGAATCAATTAGGCACGGTTGGCGGCCACGAGGTGCCTACCGCATGAATTATTGAAGAACCTTCTTATAATCTCGATTCAAATTCGATTATTAATATACCGATTCGATTCTTAATATGAAATAAGATATAATGAAGTTATATTTCATCAATATTCTGCAAGACTGGTAAATTAGGTTTTTATATGTTACCTTGCTTAACTATCTTACTTTACCTCACAGTAATTATCATATGAAACTATATCGTTCATATGAAATCTATGTAAATTTTCAAGTATTCGCAAAATATGAGTACATAGAAAAATGGTGTTGTTTACATGCAATTAGCTAACGTTCTCCAACTTAAGCGTATATATGCGTTCTAATAACTTTTGAGTGGGAGTGCCATGCTGTTACTTAGAGTTTCAGCCGAATGGGCTGGCACGGCCGGAGTAATACCATTCTCTCACAGAAAACCGCCGTTAAGTGATGCAATTGGACTTTGTTCATTTTGTACCCGCGTTTCGTTCGGTGAGTGAGATCTTCCGGTGCCTATCCCCTCCCCCGTCCTCTTCCCCTCCATTTCCCAATATTCCTATAAAGGCCGGCAACGCACTCACGAGCTACCAGCCGCGTGTGTGTCTATGCGCGGCGGCTTCACCTTTATGGTAGGCCGCCTACTCGTTTGCCCCCTCTTCTATAAAAAAAGCTATAAGTAGCTAATTCATCTAAAGCAATATGAGAACATAAACATATCTACTTGTAGACACATAAAGGAAGTTGGTCTTCCGGCACTTTCTTGACATACAGAAGTGACGAAAGTGACAATTCTATACGTATAAATAAAATTATGTATAAAAAAGAATATCTTGATATATGAGATATAACCATGTTAATACGAAAACCCGCCTCTTATGTAGTGAGATAACCTAGAAGTTTTCATAAAATAAATTAAAAGATATACATTGTTATAATTAAAAAACTTAACGCCGTGTACTCAATAGCGTGTCATGTTGGTACTTTAATTATGATATTACATTTTATAAAGTATTAAAAATGCTACGAGCATTTCCCAACGATTTTCATGACGTGAGAGTTTTACATTCATTTACATGTTTTTCAATGTAAACTGCAGTGTCAAGATGGAGAGGATACAATTCGGTGTGTAAATAACATCCCATCCTTTGCTTTGAAATGTTTCATAATACTGTGAAATGCCGAACGCTTTAAGTTCTCTAAGATTAGTGTTTGTACGTCTTAAATATATATGATATAAAATAAACACGAACATTTTAATTTTCTTTATAATTTTCTATTTGAAAATACAGTACACAATACAATATGTATATTTCAAACACGATTTAAAGCTCGTGTTATGAGTGCTAACACAAGTAAACTAACTATATACTTAAAACTAATTTACAATGTTGTACAAATATACATCTTCCTCTTACGTGTATTTCCTTTTCAATAAATTACTTCAAACTTATTGAAAATGATTTAGAAAGAAGTAATTACAAGATATATATAAGTTTATATATCTTTCAATTCTTGATAACTAAATCTCTTAATAAAACAAATTAAGCGTAAAGCTTTGCGTATAGCTCGCTCACACATTCAAAATATATTCCAAACATGGAATACAAGTACTTAATACAAATAACTAACTTAAATTAACCTAGCAAACGTAAATTGTTATAAAATTGATGTCAAAGCTTTCTACAAACCAATTATAATATCAAGCAAATAAACTGCGAGCCCAATTTTCAGGCGTTTGCTACTGTATAATTGAAATGATAATGGCGTAAATCGGGACACTTTAAACTGTTGCCTGTTCAGGATTACAGCAGGTTTCGTTTTGTTTGTGATTCGTGACCTTGCATGTGGCCCTTGTTTATTCTATTCTTAAGTGGCCTCGGGCGCGCTTAGTATTTACTGTCTGTACATGTACTAAGTATTGTAACATCGATGTGGATATTTTTTATAGTATTTTATTTATCACGCACCACCACGTTATGGAACCACCTGCCTTTCACGGTATTTACGTACCAATACGACTTAGGTTCCTTCAAGAAAAGAGCGAACCATTCCCTAAAAGTGCGGAAACGCCCTCACGAGCATCTTCACCGGCGACTTCACCTTTATAGTGTGCCGTCTACCTCTCTTCTATATAAAAAAAGCATACTTACATTTCCTTATGAGTATTAGTCTGATGAAGTGTTTTACGAAAAAGCAAGGACAAACAATGCACGGGTTAGTTTAAAATGTATTCAAACAAAAACAAGTGAAGTTTATATCTAGTAGAAGTTGGTGTGTGATCCTGAGTGTCGAGGTGAACCGCGTTCGTGACAGCTCATACTAATCTACTTCACAACTGAGACAGCCCTGTGACAAATATGAACCTTCTATGGATATTAATATTTTAGTTTTCACACTGTACTTTAACGTGGGTCTAAGTGTACCTTTTTGACAGATTTTAGACGTTATTGTAAATTACGTGTCATATAAATTGTGCGAGTTGTACCTGTGTGTATTTAAAGTCAAATATTTTGGATCAGTTAAGTACATATGACCAATTTTGAATCGTCTCAAATGTAAATAACTCAACTACCTCGTACGCGACCAACCTGAGAAGATTTTTTTTAGGTGTTGATCCTAATACAATGTTATTGGAGCAAGGTCAAGCAGGACTAAATTCATTCTCAAAATTGTCAGATAATTTATAAAAAGCTTTTTTTAACTTTTACTGACAAAGTCAACATATTGGAAATATATGCAATAATATAATTGCTATGATAATATAGAGAATAGTTTTTATAAATCTATTGAATTGAAAGGATCTGATCGTGTATCAATGTCGTCACCATATCGCAATAAAAAATACTTTTGTAAGCTCGACCTATATCGCAAGCAATAAACATATTATATTCGCACAGTAAAATCTTCGATCTCATCACACCTGTGACAGCGACAATAAAACTTTACCAATAAGTAATATTTCACAGTCGACTTCAATCTCAAATACATATATAATATGAGACTATTTCAGAAGGTTTCAAAGATACCCGCTTTAAAGGTGTCTGATCTATTTTGAATTCTAGTAGATTTTTTATATATTTCAAAAGATATTTTAAATCGAATAAGATTTGACTTTATTGTAATTGAACTTAAAATTAACTACTTCGAAATCCAAAATAAATGCTAAAAGGTACCCTTGTTGGTTCACACCTGACTAATAACAATCCTTCTTTTACTGTGTGGATGTTTTGAAAATGATAAAAGTCAAATTGTCGTATACATCAAGGTTATTTATTATTGTTTTTATGTAAATATTGAGCCATTCGCTGGTGCATTGTGTAATTGTTGCAGATCTTTACAACCGTAATGTGAAACATTTTAGGCGATTTAAAGCGAGTGGCGGAGAGTTTCTTGCCAGTTCTTCTGTGAAGTCAAAAGAATTTACCTATGTCAATAAAGATTTGATTTGGTTGCCTTGGTTTCAGTACGTTAATGAGCTGTCAAGCCTTGAAAAATAAGTGCATTTATCGAGGCCCAGTTGTTTGTATTTGCTTAACAATACACATTGTTACAAGGAGTTACAGCGTGCCGCGATATTTTCAATTTCACGAAACAATTATTTCGCCATGTCATCAATCGGATTCCCGCTTTGATTGCGCGGCAAATTCGTTTTGTTTGGATACAAAAATTGCAATATAAAGAGCTGCCACATCATTCCCGTTCGATTTAACGTAGATTGCTTCCAAAATGTAATATTGTTTGCAATTTCAAAATGTGAAAATTTTATTGTCCAGTTTTTGGACATTTTTTTCGGAACTCAGTTTGGAACTCGCTGATGCCATCTAGTTGACTGGAGATTAAATGTTACTATTATATTAAAAGCCTGACTTGCAAAGCAAAAGTTTGTACTATCAACACTTGCTCCAGCCTCCGAGTTACATAAAACAAGCAATAAATAAGTGGTAAAATGTGAAAATCTATACAATTATTTTCGAACGAAGTATTACATATATAAAATAGTATCAATTTATAAAAAGCTCTCTAACAATTTTGCCAGCTACATTGTCTACATTGATTATAATAATATCAAACATGTATCCCGTAATAAGGCTGAGGGAAGTAGCAAGTGAATTGAAATAATTTAATTGAATGGAAAATTTCTCCTAGGAAATTGTAAAGAAAGTTGTTGGTGCTTCGGGTAAGCGTTGAGGGTCTGACATAGTATTATAATGCTCAGCGTTGAGCAAATATTCGTTCGCCTTGTATGAAAAAAACATGTGAACTCAGAAATTCAACATATGAACTAAATATTACAATAAACCTATCTATAAGAGTATTCATGTAGCCTTCTACGTAGCTCGTAGCGATTTATATCAGAAGAAAATACTATTATTTAAGTAAAATTATAGTTAACCAAAGTTGTATCGTCTCAGACCAGCTTATTTATTGAAGAAAATTATTGATTGCTGATACGATTCTATGTGGAAAAGGTATAAATAACTCAATTGATAATAATTTCAAAAATGAAAATACGTTAATTTTTATTTTATTAGTTATTGTAAGAAAATTTGTAATCTAATACTTTTTTATATGTCCTTGTTAATACTACTTAGGATCCTTCAATAAGAGAGCGTGCTAATATAAACTGGCAGCGCACGAGCCATGTAATTGTCTCTCTTAACCATCACCTGTCCTATTGTCCTACTCTTTTCTCCTCTTCCATAAACAAAAGAGTGAAATTATACACATAATTCACAATGCAAATTAACCTTTACAAATTAATATATCACTGTAGTAATGTACGCATAAGATCTATTTATTTATTTAGTTAAAGCTGCTAAGTCTGGTCTCGCATTAGTAAAACCGTCGCTTATAAGCAGCGTCAAGATCTAAGTCATAAATAAAGTGCGGAGCTTAAGCGGAAGTGAAGGGGATGAGGGTTAAAAAGCGGTGCAACTCATGCAACGCAGGTGACCGGTTTTATCAGGGTGGTGCAGACCGGGTGTTCGCAGGACGGAACTTTGCGACATCGTACGCGGATAATCGTCTCATTTATAAAGTTTAGGCACAAAGCTGTGAGAGTTTTTGATTGAAAACAAACTAAGAAGGGACAGCCTCATTTGAATAAGTATTCTACGAATAAAGTGTGGCTTTATGTTTTCCGTTAGGTATTTTTTTTCCCTTTGTTATGCAAAACAATGTTCCACCTTGTTTAGGTACTATAACACGCTTTATTTTTGAATGGAAGACTCTTTTGAAGTTAAGCTTTCCTGTATAAATTATTTTATTTTCAAAGTATTGTTTAAAGAGCCGGCCTTTGTGACATTAATGGTTCACTTTTCACTGCAGATTTTGGTTTTGATAAACTGCTTCTACCTCCTTCACGTCAAACGATTAATGCTATTAACACTATTTATTAAGCATAAGTCGAGATTTGCATTTGAAGTTGCTGAAAGCTTTGTATTTGGAATGCACTTGTCGCTTTAATGTGTCCTTTTTGTTGATACAATATTATTCAATATTGAAAATACATTAATAATATAGTGCTTAAATCTCTGTGTTGTGTCACATTTTTTTTTACTGATTGATATTAATTATAAACATTAATGCTCGTTCCTAATTTATTTATTTATTCACACTTTATTGCACTTAAACAGAAGAATTAATGACGTTAGTAGATGTTATTTATTGAATACTATGACTCTTCTTTAATTGCCTCCTTTCAGTTTTTTGGAAAAATACTTAATGTACAGATTTTCGATTTTTACTGTCTTATTATTAGTATAGATTTAGAGGTCAATAATCCCTTTAATGTGTCGGCAATTGGCTCAGCATCGGGACAGTTCAATTCTTGAGTAGCCTTACAATGCTTTGTTATTTAAATTGTGAGTAACACAATTTTGTATCAATTGTTTATTTTAAAAGAGCAGCTATCGAGTTTCTTGCCGGTTTTTCTCGGTAGATGACTGCCTTCCGAACCGGTGGTAGTGTAAAAATTGACGATTCAAAAGTGTCTTTATAAAGACCTACCTGAATGAAGATATTTTGCGTTTGAGTTTGTTAGTATATATGAGAGCAACGGGCGGCCTTATCGCTAATAAGCGATCTCTTATAGACAACCCACACAATAAAAGAATACTTAAAATACAATTTGACTGGTGAATGACTATCAGAAAATCAAAACCCCACTCGGGTTTCACGCGGTTTCTTCTCAGCTGAGAGACGTTCAATAGTGTTTGTTATTCTAATTAAAGAATTTTTGATAAAAAAAAAATCTTTTAAGCTAATTATTATAACATTATAACAGCTCTGTGTGTGGTTCACTAATTGTAACACTTGCTAATCCAGAGGTGAGGTGCATTTAGCCATAATGCGCGATGTGTCTAATAGTTACCGTGGACATTGCATGTTGTTATTACCTCGAGCACTTGTTAAACACGCCGTAGTTAGCTAAACACTGTTAAATATGACCGTTAATATTTATCTAGATTTAGACCACTCATTACATACATTTAAAAATGCAAATGAACCGAGAAAAACTTAACCCTTTCTCAATGTGGAAAATGCACAACCTTATTTTGGTCGATAATTTAAAGGTTTTCTAGCCCATATGCAATATCAAAAATTTGGCTTTCGATCCATTCCATTTTCATTCGGGAAAAATGGTTTATGACCAAAGGTGGACCAAATTGAACGCTGATGATAATAATGCTGTTATGAAAGTGTCGTCTTTCAAAAGATTATCATATTTTGTTGTAGTTTTGTAAATTGTATGTAATTGTATGTCTTGTTCTTAGCTGATATTGTGAATTTTGAGAATGTTCTATTCTCAAAATTCGTAGATCGTACGATTATACCTTATAAAAGGTGTGTCTATGACAATTATTTGTTACATTCTAAGGTTACTAAGGTAAACAAAAACATCCCAAACTTTATTCAATTACATTTTTATCGGCTGTTCTAATCAATATTAAAGCGTACCACTCCCTAAAAGGCCGGCAACGCACTCACGAGCTTCCAACAACGTGAGTGTCTATAGGCGGCGACTTCACCTTAATGTGGGCCTCCTGCTCGTTTGGTCGCTCTTCTATAAAAAATCACTTCTTGTGTTATCTACTGTGTAGTTAAATGCTTTTTTTAATAATAAAAACTAATACGAAAAAGTCTACAGGCACTAAAATAATTATCAATACCAAGGCCTGAGTAAACTAAATCTGAGTCTGCTTTAAATTAATTCTCGTAGACTTAGGATATTTTTTAATGACATTACAAATCATCTACCTACCCTTAATTAAGATTTTTGGGCAATTGATATAAAAAATATTTGCTGAGTTTTAATATTATTATTAGAGTCGATCAACACTTCTTACAGTGTATAATTAAAAGATAACACTTTTTTTAACGTGTTCTTTTAACTGTTTATCTGATTTAGCACCTATCACTAATAAGACCTTGCACTACACACTTCATTAAATCGATAGTTTCAATAATAAATTAAAAGTTACAATGCTTAATACGTGGTATGTGGTGGGCTGAACGCCTATATAGGTACTTTGTAACATATCTATGCCTTGATCTGTATCCGTCAGATATCCACCGGTCGCAGTCCGCTTTAGATAACCCGAAATCAATGAAGTATAAATCCATTGTGAAAGTTCGCATAGACTCCTGCCTGGACTCTGAAGATTAATTTTCTTAGTTTAGATTGTTTCGTGACCCATTGTGCTGGCGATAATTGGATTTTCTCGAATATCCATGATTCAGTTACCTCTTCGCGTAGTTTTCAGTAAAACTCGAAGATAATGTTACTTTAATTTATATATATATATAATAGAATTAGCTTAAGCTAATGGCTCTCAGTTCTATTCGGCCGATATCATGAAATTTTTGAATAAAAAGGCATGGAAAAACTTAGATTTTTAAGGTACTAACAGATCGTTCTCGATATTTTAATTTAATCTTATCAAACGAAATGTTATAAATACTAGAAAACTGTTTTTTTAGAGTTTATGACTGGTGGCTCCTTCCTTTACATTTGAATAATAATTTTAAACACCAAATAGAACAAAATCATAAGAACACTATTTATAATTAGTTGTCAAAGCTGAATATTTATTAACAAAAAAACTTTGTAACTAAATATCTATATCAAATGTATAATGCAAGTTTGTTACTGAACCAATCCTTTTACTCGGAAAATTGAGAGAAAGAGACGAAAGAGAACTTTTAATTCCAGCGTATTTAACTTTTAATAAGATGAAAGAAAACTTTTGTATGTTAGAAATAAATGCAACTGGAGAACACAAAAGAATTCCCAGCGACGTAATAAGAATTTTTTTCTTTGTATAATTACCACATGGTACCCCATTATCTATAATATCTTTTAAACAAGGGTCACTTTCCCTTTCCAAGATTAAGTGTCAAGTATTTCTTTGTTATTATCTCATTCTATAAGAAAACACAACACAAATGTAATCATTATGATGAATCAATAGAAGTAGAATATAAACATAATATATAATAAATACGAAAAATAATACATACTTTATAATATATGGGTTAGAACATGGTGTGTTAAGACCCGAAGCTGACCAAC